>CM035111.1:51175979-51543556 GCA_020205505.1 Panax japonicus | reverse complement strand
TATATATATATATATATATAATATAGGACACACATACTGATTATAGCAACTTATCCTTTCCTATTATGAACAAATTGGGCATTACTATGCCATTAATTTCTGAGAACTTTGTATTAAGTCGGTTAATCCCAATCTTAGTGCTAAGGCTCAAGGCAGGCTGAAAAATTGTCAAGAATTTTGTTCCAATCCTCAATGCCAAGTCTTTGAAACTTTATTTTGCAAGGTTTACTTTATGAAGGGAGAGGCCTCCATACAGAAGCTCTGAAATCTTTCGAGAATGCATTAGATGTTGAAGCCAACCACGTCCCGAGCTTGATATCTACAGCCATTATTCTCAGGAAACTCAGTGATCAATCCCTGCCGGTTGTGAAAGCTTTCTGACTGATGCACTGCGACTAGACAGAACAAATCCTTCTGCATGGTATAATCTTGGGCTGCTTACAAGGTGAAATTGGTGGATCAGCACTAGAAGCTGCTGAATGTTTTGAGGCCGCAACCGTTCTCCAGGAATCTGCACCGGTTGAACCCTTTAGATGATATGCCAGTCCAGCTCTTCTTGCATACATTACCCCGTTTGGGATGGGCTTATCTAAGTTGTGTGTTTATGCACTTTTGGATTTCTTGCAAATTAACAATATATTACATATGTTAAAACAATGGAAATACTAACTCCCAAGTTTTTCTTTGTTCCTTCGTGTGTATATATATATGTATATGTGAAGTATTTAAACTAAAAATCCAAAAGCCCAAGCAAAGCCTGAACTAACAGAAAGTGAAAAAACAATAAATCTCAGGATGGTGTGTAGTAGTTATGCTGGGTAGAATTTATGCATACTGGAAATTACAGAAACTTAATAGGTATTTTTATTTTTATATATAGATAATACACACACACACACAGAGAGAGAGAGAGAGAGTAGAGAACCAGCTGTTAAAAAGGTTTATAGAAATCATATATTAAGATTTAGAAAGATCAAACAGGAGGAACAAAATGTAACTTCACTATTTAAACAAACAAAAAAATGTAGCTTACTACAATTACACTTCAATGTGACTAATAGCTTTGAGAAGCGAATGTAATTGGCAATGGTTAACAAGTTACTTGACAAAACATAAGCTATGCAATCTATTTCTTGCGAAGATCAATCCCAGCTTTCTTCGCAACTGCATCCAGTCCATTCTTCCTCTATGGTTTTTATAGCCTTGGTCGACAGACGAAGTTTAACATAGCGGTTCCCTGCCTCCCACCAAATTCTCTTGTACTGTAGGTTCACAAACTGCAACTTTTTAGTCTTGTGGTTTGAATGTGAAACCTTGTTCGCCTTGTTGGCTTTCTTTCCCGTGAAGGGGCACACTCTTCCTGAAAATATGTCAAGTCATGAAGTGATCAGTAATACAATTGAACTTTAACATACTTATGCACACACTTCTATGCATTTACAAGTGAAAGAAGTTACAAAACATAATAAATTAGCTTTTCTAAAATTTCCTTTCAAAGAGGAAATCTACTATAAAGAAAATCAATAAAAATTATTCTACTATTTAGATTTTTCTCCTTTTAGATAGATTTGCAATCTGTAGACAGTAAAAGAATGTAAAATTACACTTGCTAACAACACAATTATTAAACCAGTAAGAGAAACCACGAAAAATTCAAGGCTGCTAGATTTTCAGACATATCAAGCTTATCAACTTTAAACACAAACTTTGATTGACGAAATCTAGAGCCAATATTGATCGAGGCTACAGTCAATCCAAAGTATGTTGATTACTAGGATTGAAAGATGTGTGTTCACAGAAGCGAATCAAAAACAGGACACTAAGACACTGAAAAGGTGCATTCTCAAACAAACCACTACCACCCCACCCGCCCACCCAGGCACCCACCAAACCCCACCCCATCCATCCTAGATAAATAAATAAGTGAGCATCACTACCCCTTTAGGAAGGAGGAAAACCTCCAGCCCCGGGACAAGTGATGCTATCAATCTCCTGCCAAACTATACAACTATACAACACAAAATGTAAAAGGGCGGCGATAATGTCGGACCTACCATTTATAGAGATCATTATTACATTAGAAAGAAAATGAAAAAAAAATCCTCTTGAAGAAAACAAACATGTCAGTTCAAACTGCCAATGCTATCCTCTTTCTTTCTCATTATGTTTCTTCTCTCTCTGCCCCTTTACAGATTACTCTTTTTTTCCTCTCCCCTTTTGGAACTTGCAGACCATTCATTAGTAGCGGATCCAGGCATGGGACAGGGGGGCACCTGCCCCCACTGGATTTTTCATGGAGCAGGGGTTAAGCACTCAAGTTAGAAAACTGCTAGGAAGTCTAGCACTGAAGTTAGAACAAATTTATTTGAAAAGCTTAAAAAACTAATTCTATTAATCCCACATTCCTGCTACTATTATTTATTTAATATAGTCTTACAAGTCTCACATTCCACTACCTTGGTCAAATTTATTAATATTGTCTAAATTCAATTGAGCAAAAACTGATTCAGTCTCTTCTTTTCCATTCAAAACTGAGCATTACGGAATATCCCAATTTCAAAAACTGCATAGTATTTAACAATTGTTTTAGGAATTTTTTGTAATTATTATGAAGAGACTCCATCAAATAAAAGTTATTCGAGTATGTATTCTATTCTATTTTTACTTTATTTAAATTTTGTAATTTATTTTGTAATGTTACTTGTTAGTGGTTTAATTGAGATGTTTATTGTTGTTGCTAATACACTTGACTATTCATATTATATATTGGTTTTGTTTTGAAGTTGAATTAATTTTTAAATATTATTGATTGTTAGGCACTAAACGTAAAAAATTTTAATTTATTCATGAAAATATTCAAGCCGAAGGAACTAGTGACGAACCTACCACTGCTAATATTTACTAAGAAACACTCACTCGCAAAATGTTAACGGTTAACCCCAAACTCAAACCCAAATCCAAACCCAAACCCAAACTCAAACACAAACACAAACACAAACATCAACACCAACACCGGTATCTCTTTCCCATAATTAATATTGAGAGGGATCTCGATAAAAGACAACCAATGAATTCTTATCCCGCTAGTGAAAGAGAGAATTTTAGAAGAAGTTATTTACTCGGGAGCCCGACCTCAACCAATACATCACAAAGAGAGAATGTAATTATAGGATTATTAAGTTTTGTAATTATTTTATTAAAAATTTTATTCTTAAGAAGAAAAAAAAATTGAATTTGCCCCCCACTGAATTGCGAGGCTGATCCGCCCCCTGCCATTCATATTTGGTTACCAAGCAATAAGTACTATCAAAGCTTACAACTGATAGTTGAACATAAATATCAATCATATATACATACAATTTGATACTTTTAAGCATGTGCATTTATAGATTCCAAGCCGTTATAGGCATATAAAAATATATACCTGCAGATATATCAATGTGATCAGTAAATCAGTATATGTATATACATATATATTACAGCCCAAATGCCTCTCCAATGATTCAATTGGATATTACTTTTTCGGTCCAAAAACAACCCCCATTCAAAAATTCAATCTTTTTGAAGAAAAATGATTTTACCCTACTTTCATTTAGACTTTCACAAACCAAACATGTTTCAATTTGCAACGACGCTTGTAATTAGATGATAACTTTTTAAATCATAAGATTTGATAACTTGGAATTTGAAATTGACCATTGTCTTTGATAGTCCAGAAATAGAACGACTTTGTAAATTTATATACCAGTCTAATAATCCCAACATTACATGTTTCTCCGCATTAAACCAATGTTTGTATATTAGCAAAATTCAATTCATTTGAAATCAAACAACCCAGCAAGCATATATATTAATAATACCCATATTATCCCCATTAAAAACATCACACAGAAAATACACCCATCTAGCAAAAACAATAACAAGAAAAGTATTGAGAGAGATATTACGAGCGACGAGTTGAAGAGGGAGCTTGAGTGGTGCTGATATGGGTCTGGCCAAATGGGTGTACGAAATTTGAATGCCACTCAATTGGGAAGTAACAAACCCAGCTCTGAATCTGAACCAAATTTCGTCTTCAAGAATGATGATGATGAAGAAATGGGTCTGTTTGATGAGGATAATAATTGTGTTTTGAAGCTCACCATTCCTGTAGATGCCATAACTGCTGTTGCTGCCATTTTGCTATCGTCTCTCTTCTTTATTTTGGTTTGGTTTGGGTTTGGGTAAGGTTTTTTCAGTCTTATAATTTTCTTTATTATCTACTTGCTTTTTGGATTTATTTTTTCTTATCCTGTCTTTTATTTATTATTATTTATTTTTATCCCATTCATCTCAGTGACCGTGAGTCCGTGTCACACCTGATGAGCAGTTATTAATCTCTCCTCGCTACAAAAAAAATAATGTCACAAATTTAATTATATTATTGTTTTAATATAGTAATATGTCTTCTAAAATTAATAGTAAGAGTAAGATGACTATTTTCATCTTACTCAGAATACTATTAATATCTATGCCTGAGTATATTAAGAATAATAATAATAATAATAATATTGAAAACTGGTTTATATTCCTGTTTTAAATATTTAATTTAATTTTATACTTTATTTATCTAATGAATAATCACATTAAAAATTAAATTATTTAATTTTAAGATTATAATGCATGAGAAAATAATATTTGCATAAATAAATATGGGTTATAGGAAAAAGAGGGGGAATTTATTAAAGAATAGATTTAAAGTGACATAAAATTCTTTTGAAAGGAGTAGCTAAAATGAAAACATTTAAGAACAGCATGCATATTTAAAACTAAAATTCTCTGTCTATAAAAATGTGAGAAGGTGGTGTTCAAAAATAGTAATTATACAAATTACAAGAAGAATTTTTGTGGGAAGTTTTGGGATACTAGAAGAGAATTTTGAAATAGACACAAGAGAGGCAATTGCCCACCGTTGAATGGTCCCGGCTTTGCTCTGGCTATAAAAATCCAAAGAAACTCATTTTTTGGAAACCTCACTTGGTACAAGTCAAGATTGACATATCCCACTGTCACAATTCGCTCATCAAAAAGACGTCCATGCAAACAATGTGCTGCCATGCAAGCTGCCTCGGTTCTTCTAAACTCCACCAGAACACAACCAGGCTCAAAAATATCACCTTGTTCAGATTCTTGCTCCTTGTTATCATCTTCCTTAACAGGCATTATCTGTCCTCTCAAACTATGATCCAAGCCAGAAGATGCCCCCTCTAAGATCATGTTGTTTTCCTCCAATTTAGTCTCTTCTTTAACTGATGAGTTATTTTCCACCTCAGGAACCACTTTTTGAATACTATCCATGACTATGTCATCATGAATCTCCAGTTTATCTATCCAAGAGTTCAGCTGGCTGGCAGTTTCTGCTGGAATAGCACAAGAACTCTCCTGACAGGCCCGATCTTCAACAACAATGTCTTTATCAACTAGAGCTGGTTGACATGCTTGATTGTCAACAAGATTATCTTCACACGTGCTGTTGCCTTCCACAACTTCATTACCATCTTTGGGTTCCCTTTCGCTGCTTAAAAGTTCCAATCTGTCTACTTTCTCATCGTAACCATCCACATCTGTATTAACTTCTTCATATTCTTTGCGACTTCTTGAATGCTCTGATATGCCAACTTTTCCCGAGTCATGATGATCCACATCTTCCACAACTTCTGTTTGTTTCTTCCTGTCATCACATTCCACGTTTACTCCATCGATAACAGAAGCAATATCGCCAACCACCTCATATGTATGTGGGGTGATAGAAAGGCTGCTGACCTTTGCCACATTAACAGATTTAACAGTACCAAACCTGCAGGAAAGGATGGAGCTTAAAGACATGAGAAATAGAAGAGAGAAGCAGGGAGGGGATTAAAATGTACAAGTTTTTTAGTGAACCTGGTACACTCTAGCCGTATGTCTTCCAAAAATTTCTTCCATTTCTGATTCAGAGATTGATGAGAAGTATTCCGGATCAATCTGCAAGAGGGGGTAGGAAGACACTATATAAACAAGGACCCATAGAATGGCTTATAAATTAACAAAGATACAATGCAAACAATAGCAAGAAAGTCATCAAGACCAATGAACCATACCACATTTTTAAGCTTCAGAACTTGGGTGGGCTTTTCAAGAAGTGGCTTTGCATCCGAGGGAATCTCATAGGATGGTGGATTTTCATTATTTTCCTAGTGCAAGTATTCCTTTTGTATAAGTCCACAAGTCCAAGAAGGAAAAATGGGAAAAAACAAAAATACAGGGAGAAATCCCCTATTTACTCAGGAAGAAGGATAGGGGTGATAATGTACCATTGGTGAAGCATTCTGTATAGCTTGGACTACAGTGAGCACTTGCCCGCCCAACCTCATACCATTCAGTCCAGCACATGCCTTGTAGGTCATTGATTGGTCAACATACTGAAACGAATAGAATTAATGAACCAACCTGTTGAAACTGTAAAGAAGTCTAGACATTTCCACATAAAATAAGAATTTAATGAAGTCTATTTGTCTCTAAGTGGGCCTTCAAGTATTCCAAAGTAACTAAAGTCTAGAATTGTTTAGACTAGCATATACAGAATTACGAGTCCGTACTGCGATAAATTTACATCGAATTACAATTGCCAAGCTTATCAGTAGATATAGGAGGGCCCCAATTATTACACATCTCTCCAAAATGATTACCACTAACATTTATTCATGTAACTGACAATCAAAAAGTAGACATAAACATTCTCAATATATATCATTTTCCCAAAATTATTGTATTACCCACTAGAGTTAGGCCTCCAGTTGGGTGTTTCCCATCACTCCAAATCCGCCATTGTTATCCTACATCTAAGATATATCAAAAGAGTTTTAAGTAATGTTTTTGTCTCCCTCACAACCAAATATCATGTTTGGGTCCACCAAAGCTTACAAATCTGTCTGTTTTAAACGCTTGGTCTTAAATCTCCTGCTGGCCAGAGACAGCTATCTCAGATTAATAATACAACACTTTTAAGATAGGTTTACAATAGAACATTAAATATATAAATTTACGCCTTTCACTTCCTTTCACATTGTTCTGTTCTGGTCATGTAGAACTGATGATGGACCTCCAAAAATCAGGATTAAATCAACATGAAGTTAACTATTTTAGCTTTTTTAGGTTTTCCAGTGATAAAGATTCTAAGTAAAGGTTCTAGATTTAGGAAGAAGGTTGGTGAGTAATGGAATGCAAATGGTTATACTCTCGTATTACAAGATAAATGTAAATATGGCTTTCAGATAAAGTAGCTGGAATATTTTCAAAACAAGCTTTTTAAGGTTTTGATGCAATACCGCCAAAAGATATGGAAAGCTCAGGGGTCATAGTGCTTGTTATAACAAGATTAGGAATGTTATTGTAGGCTACTTAGGATACTGAAAGTAACCCTCGGGGATAGAGCTATAAAATTGTTGAGGAGAACAGGAAAACACCCTTCATCTTGCAGGCTTTGGCCAAATCATAAAAACACGAGCTCACATCCTCAAAATTCAACTCTGTTTAATTGATGAGAATATTCACATTTTTACATGCTGATGGAGGCTTCCTTAACTACTTGAAGTCTTGAACCCTTCAACAAAGTTAAAAACCACAACAAGTTGTGGCCACTTGATAAAAGATGTACACTATTTACTTATCTAGTTCAATTATGTCATGAAGACCTAGATTGTTATTTCTTACAACACGCATCGGAATTTGTGAGTAATCCATATCATGTAGGAAATAGAAAGCCATTAGCTCTAGGTTGAATTTCAGCAAACATCTTGAGAAATGGTGTGGGGCCTATTTATTGCTCAACACATAGTTAAGATGCATTTATATTATCACATGGTAAGATTTAAGATTATGTTAAGAGAGTGCCTTCAGTGCCTGTTAACCTTTTATAACATGTTTAATGCAAACAAGTGTGATACCTCAAGAAAAGCGCATGGTTCATTACGATCTGCATTAACCTCATAGTGGTAGGCCCTCAAAGGTCCAAAGGCACAAGCATTTCCATAAGCTGAAAAACAGCATAATTTAGTCACTTAAACATAGATGAGATGGAATAAGGAGAAAAGAAACCAAAGTTACCATGTCAGAAGATATATCATTTGAAATCCCACCAATGAAGATCTGCAACAACAAAGCATATCCTTGTTTTCTTAAATGAGGACAGGATAAAAATAAAAATTAACAAGCAATGTAAAACAGAGCGAGCAACCGGCATATAAATGCAATGGAACACTTCAAGCCCACATAACCAGATAGTACGTAAATAGATTGAAGTTTTAAGAAAGTAACTTCCAACATGGACTCATTATGGAAGTGCATATCTAGAGGTTGGATTAGTATTTTTAGAATATATGGATACAGGAACATGGCAAAAAGTGTCCAGAAATGAAGGGAATTGAAAACAAGATACCATAACGATTTTAATTAGTAAATTACATGAGAATCCAAAAGACTTATCTCCAAAGTCCAAACATAACCCAAGTAAGTAATATACATCTCAATGACATGCTGCATAAAAAAATGTTATTTGATTCCAGGATTGAATCTTTTTACCCAAGTAAAACTTTAAGCTGGGAGGTAAGTATTAATGGCTGTTTAATGTAGGTTATGTTCCGTAGCGTCAGCAAATATGCTGTGATAATCAGCCAGCAGACTTATCAAGAACAAAGCACAGTGCCAGACATGGTCCCACTTAACTATGCTGCTGAAATTAATAAAACCTTATGTGTCTGACAGTCTGTTTTTGTGAGGGTTGTTCGGCCCCCTTTGGCAGTTCTGCTAAATAAAATTACTTAAAATAATAATACCAACACGGCACTTTCAAAGCACCTAATCAAATAATGTCCATGCAACACTCATAGCAATGGAAACTATCAAATTGTTTTATTTCAAATAAAATCATGCAAATGATATACCAAGAAGAATGAGCCGTATAATTTTATGAGCATATAAATCTTACAAAGCACACCTTCAATGCAGGGGAGTATATCAAAAATTACATGGTATAGTGAACCTTCAAATTTGTGCCTTTTCTTTTTTTTTTTTTATCATTTTTTTGCGGGGACAGGGGAGGGGATGGGAGCTTTCGCAGGTAAATTAATGAGCATAGGAAATGACTGAACCCATGACAGAAAGATGAAGACCTAGACTCCAAAATCATATGCTGTAAAATATGGCACCAGTATCCTAACAAATATGTTAAACTGAAATAACGGTATCATTATTGCATATGATGCTATCATTCATACCTTGTGAGGTGAATCCTTTACAATGTTGCTTATTGAACCAACTTCAGACACAGATTTCTTTGGAACGCCAGTCTGCATGAAAATACAACTGTCTGAAAACCTGCTACATGGATTGTAACCACAATATACCTCAGAAGCTGCAGCTATATGATAGAAAGTAATTCTAAATAGAAAATAGCTTACGTCGCAACATTGTATAACACAAGCAAGAAGATATTGATGCTTAATCATCTAGACAACTGACAAGAGGGGGAATATATATATATATATATATATATATATATATGGGGAATGATCCATACCAAGTAATTGTTATGGACCAAAAACTGACATACACAATCTATACCATTGAAATAAGAAGGAACGGTTAGGATTAAAAATTGAAAAATCGACATCCGCTACTATTAGTAGTGGACAGTTAAAAACCGCATATCATCCACTACTATTAATAGCAGACGCTATTACGCTAATCAAAATAAGGTTTTACTTTATTCACTAGGATTTAGAATTTATTAACCAGGGTTAAAGATTTATATTTATTAACTCATGTTTTAACCAGGGTTTAATGTTTATTAACCTTATGAATCTCCGGTTAATAAACCGTACACCCTAAACCATAGTTAAGAAACCCTTTACCTGATTAGTAAACTCTTTACCCTGGTTAATAAACTTTAAATCCTAGTTAACTGTTTTGGTTTTTTTAATTTCGTTTGTTGATGTTTAAAATAGATGATAGAGATAGTGTAAACCCTATAAATATACGTAGCAAATACATGTTATGGATCATTTCTCTATATATATATATGCGCGCACACAGAGAGAGAGAGAGAGAGAGAGATGGATGACCTCAATCATATAAATTCATATGTAGTGTTTATTATTATCTAAAACTATAGGCTTTGTGACATGATCAGAACTTTATGACAGTAAATAAAGTATTTACTTGAGAAAAATCACTAAGATGTATGTGGTTTGGCTTTGCTACTATCATGAGAATGTCCTTCTCATGCCTGTTAGTGTGCTTAGAGAAAACCATAAAACACCAGGACAGTCAATCTTTCTTATTGCGCTCCCACATATGCTTAAACTAAAAAACTAATTAAATAATCTTTGGGTAGACGCAAATGACTTTTTAATCAATATAGATGATTTTTCTCATTTTTTAAACCTTTAACTATATTCTTCCTTCACATCACAGATTAAAACTGTCGTAGAACTCCACGACACTGAAAGCTTCACAAAATACAAGAGTAGATATAGTAATACATTACGCACTGCACAGTTTAATGTGCATCTCAAAATTATCACTTTCAACAATTTTTATTGTTTGGTAAGTAAAATTATCACTTTCAACTATGTAAGCTTAACAAAAAAAAAATCAAGAGTAGATATAGTAATAGATCATGTACTACACTAATTAATATGGATCTCAAAATTATCACTTTCAACTAGTATCCTCGTGCTGTGCAGACAACAAAATACATGTATGGAGGTATGTGTAAAATCTACATCCGAAGCAGGACATATACACTCAGATTGGAGATGATAACAACTTTTTATTTTTTAATATCTAAAAGGTCTTTCTACCTTTGCAGCACAAATTCTAGCTAAGACCATTAGGTTAACATTATTCCTTAACAAGTGAAAGCTCAATGAAGAACATGACCTTTGAGTGTAGTATTGCATTCCCTCCGTCCCCAAAAGGATGATTAAAGGTACAAATTTTTTTCCCCAAAAAAGATGAGATCAAGTACATAAAGTGAAAGGTAAATATGTCATTTAGTGGGGTTCATGAGTATAAAAAAATAAAAGTACTCATCAATTTATATAATCTTATGTGACCGCTAAGGATAAATTTGGAACTTTTTTACTCTCTTTCCCCTACTTTTACTTTTCTTAATATGTGTACAAATTGTACTTTGCTCATCCAGGAGAGTACCATTTTATGATGCATATATTATCAACTCCTATGCTACAAATGCACTATTTTTTTACTTTTTTGATAGAAGAAGAAATTTTATTAGAACAATAAGGAAATTACATTTAGACGGGACAATTTGTACACCACCATATAACAAGTGGGGAAATAAAAGAGAATACTCAAGAAAGAGATTCTCTCTAATCTCCACAAAGATCAAACACAGAATGCCCAAAGGCCCAAGTAGAAGAAAGAAACATAAGCATATCTCCCAGCAAAGTAAACGATACATAGTTATCCCTAAAAAGTTGAGCACTACCATCATTCCAAATTCCCCAAAGAACATAAATGCTGAACAGATTCAAAGCATCTTTGCATCTTTCCTCCCTCCAAAACTTTTGAACCTAGTATGCAGTAAACCTCTCCCCGAAGTGGGACACACCAACTCCCCCTAAAACCTAATAAAGAATTCCACAAACGACAAACCCCAGTTAACAATACAGTGTAGAAAAGAAAAAAAGTATGAGTATGTTATGGATGCAACAATCATCCAGAAGACATACTAAGCATCTTAGTAAAACAACTCTACAACTGTGAAACATTTAGACCGCACTTAAAAAAAAGAACTTTCAGCTCAAATGTCATAACTTAGAATATATTAGTTATTTTAAGTATCATAAAGAAATAATATAATGAAACACATAGAATTGACAAGCTCTCAATAAGATCCAGTATTCTAAGAAATAGTACATTAATGCATCAGTATTTATCCATATGGCAGCTATAACTTCTTAAACAAGCAAGAAGAAAATCAGTAGTCCATAAGTGCGTGTCATTCTTACAATCGCATCAAGAAAGTCCTTGGGGCGCCTGATTTTAAGAATGGAGCCGGAAAAAGATCTGCCATCAAAAGATAGAGCTGCAGAAGCATCCTCAGGTGTGAGAAATTCCACAAGAGCTTGGTTTTTCTCCTTGTATATCTGCAGTTAAGGTATAGTAAGGCTTGCTGGGTCCCATTAGTTGCAAGCATATGCATACAAAGTTAATTAGAGTATTCAAAAAAACTGATTTTACACTTACACTACAGCTGATACATGGATGTTTTTTTTGCATATGGTGGACACCTGATGAGAGAATAATATTATTCAGGAATTCCATTACTGATTCCTTAGAGGCAGAAGCTGGCAAGTTTTCTATATATAGCCTTCTTGAAGGCCGGGTTGCTTGCGTTAGCTGGATGGAGTCTACGGAAGTGTCCACTCTTGGAGATGCAGCAGTGGAAACAACCCCAACAACAGCCTTTCCTGCACTTACAGTGACAGGAACCATCACAGAAAACTCAGGTTTACTAGATGACATAGTCTGGATAGAAGACTGCAAATTGGGGAGAACAGAAACATTAAAATTGCTTTCTGCTTTAACAGGTGGTAGATCCCACCCAGCACTTCTCTTCTCTGGAGATCGAATAGTTGGGGAAGGAGTCTTAGCACCAGCCTCTGTTCTTCTCTTCCTTGGTGAATAGCCACCAAGCCTACTTGCTGAACTATTATGTCGTCGATGGTGACTACTCGACCCATTACTGGACATCTTCATCCTGTCAAAGTCTGGATTTGATCTTCCAGACCTATCTTTAGAAGAATGTGCTGCCAACTCTGCATGCTCCCGCACATCATAAGACACACGTTTATGCGCTCGTGGTGAAAGCGAAATAGACCTTCTACCACTATTTTTAACATGCTCTCTACTCCTTGATCGCCTTCTTTTTGGCCGCGAGTCCTCATCACGAATTATTAATGATTCCTTTTTTTCCCTTTTTCCTAGAAATTCAGATTCACGCCATTTATATGAATCATGTTTCTTACTAGCATTTCTGTCTCTAGTTCTGTCATCATCTTCATTTCTGTGTTTTCTCTTGCTTTCTTTTTCTGTGTTTCCTCTATTTCTGTCTGCATGTTTGTCCTTCACTAAAAGATCTCTTGAATGCCTCCTCTCAAATTCCTTTCCAGAATCATTGTGTGACCATTTGCTACTTTTTCTCTTTCCATGAACCTGTTCATCAACATCGCTTCCCTTAACTTTGTCAGCAGTGCTTTTTTTCTTCAGTGTAGTCTTTGATTTGCTTTCAGATTTACGACTTTCTTTTCTTTTACCTTTCACTAATTTGTCTTCGTCAATAGCAGCAACAACTTCTTTCTTCCTAGAGCTTACTTTCACAAAATCCTCAGAAGCATGCTTTAAATCACTAGGAACAGAATCCTTATTTCTGATTCTGTCAGATTCCACAAGATCAGAAACCTTCTCAATGAGGTTTTCCCCTAATAAGTTGCCTGCTTCTCCAAGCACCTCAACATCTCCACATTGTTTCTTATTTTTCCTTCTAAGCATTATCTCATCAAAACTGAAAGGCCTTGTTCGAGCAGCAGTTCCGACAGTGCAGTTATCCAGTGAAAACTCATTAAACTTCTCCTTTTGCCGACTAGATCTGGTCATCCTGATCAAAATAAACTTTCCAGGCTTGAGAAATCTGATGTCCCAACTCCTAAAGGATCCCTGCTGAAATGGGTAGTTGGTTAATATAGAGGCTTTAAAGGAAAAAGACACGGCACCTACAGAAAAGTACATGAAGGACCAAAATGTTGTCTAATAGTCGGTATAAATTTAATGCATGTCAGTGATCTAATGTAGCTTTAACAAAACACAATTCCTAAAACTAAATGAAGAACCAAAATATGCCCTCCAATATTGGACATAAACACCATTTGATCCAGTATAAAGTACCATTTATATGAGATATATTAGAAGACAGCTTCAAGTGTTATCGCATAAACAATGTAGGAGGCAACACTTAAAGAGACAGTACCCACATGCACGCAAACATGCATACATATATAAATACATGAAGCTGTACATAAATTTTATATGATAATGGTATACCTCTACGTTATATGATAGTACCAATAACTTCCCGTAACTTTTGCAAGATCTGAGACTCTGAGTTCAAACATTAAATATATGATCGTTAAGTCGAATTAAAAGACTAATTTCTTTTTATATGAGGAAATTTTGAAAAGAACACGAATTTAGTATTTTATTAAAGCCAAAAAGAGAGATGATTTTTTTAAGGGAAAACAGGTAGGATTGCCAATAACATGAAAGAGCCTTCCATTGAACATTTTCCCACTTCCCTAAAGTTATGGAGGAGTCCTTGCACACAGCACCTGTAGAACTTATTCTTTCTAATAAAATTCTTCTTTTATCTAAGAAATTTGGCAGTTATTAGTCAACATATCTTCACTCTCATGCCGCCAAGGGGCCTAGTGCCTAGACGAGGCGCCAAGGGGGGCCTAGCACCTAGGCGGGGCGCCAAGGGGGGCCTAGCACCTAGGCGGACCTAGGCAGTGATTTTTAGAACACGGCTCTCATCACCAATAGAAAGTAGTAAGAAATTTCTCTTGTTAAGCCTTCATTCGAAAAAATTTGTTGTATGTTATCTTTTATTTTATTTTCCTCATTTCTGATAAGTAGTAATAAGAAACTTATAAAGCACAAGTTTTTAGCATGAGAAAAACCTGCACAGATAACTAGAAATGTAGCTTATTGCTGCTAAGCCCAAGATATCATTCATGTCCTCAACTAGTCTATGAAACCTAGATTCAGCCTTGATAAATATTCCCAAACAATCCAAATCCAAGAACATCGGCGTAAGCAATGTAAACACTTTTTTAGGCACTCATAAAACCTTGCAAACTAGGGGAAAATGCCTTTTAAAATTAAGGGAAATGTTCATGAATAGAGAAAAGAGAGCACTCAATAAAACAGGGAAACAAGGTTCGCAATAAAAATATATATAGGTCTCCAAAATAAACAAAAAGCAATGTCCACAATTGCACAATTAATACAAGTCTCCAAAAAATAAACACTTCTTGCATGATGATCTTATATAAGTCAAAGTATCCTCGGAACTTGAATTAATGATCCCCATACTTTCGTGCTTACATAGGTTTTCTTATAAGAGCAAAATCAATACATATTTTACATTTTTAATTTAGAAAGACGGCAAAAATCTGTATATGTGAGAAGTTATTTTAGGGAGAATACGTAAATAACTCTATATAACTGTCATTGTTTGATCTAAAACAAGGTCCACACACAAACACATAACAGAGAGATAAGGGGAAAGCCATGTTCACAAGGGTAAGCCATAAAAACTCGTAATGTAACAATTAACAAAAGAGAATAAAAGAACCACAATTCAGGCACTCAATCATTTGTCTGCTTACATGGACAGATAACGATAACCACCTAAATATACAACTGATTATATGCAAAGGCTTCTTGTTAAATTTACAATCAGAATAAATGCAGTTTTATACATGAGTTCTTTTTATACTATGACATGCTCAAAATAAACAATTTTAATTTCTATATAAATAAGCATTAATTATGTATATCGAACATAAATAATAATGAATCTCGGTCATTAAATGAAGACCATACATCCCAAGTTGAAATTCCCCTCTTCCGTTCCCAGTTGTCCAAAACTATGTCACCCTAGTTTCAAACCTATGTGAATATCACCAAGTTTTGAAACTATTATCCACTGGGTAGATTAAGCTCGACACAAAACTTCTAAGCCCTTTATCAAATTCTTTCAAATGACAAAAGAGGACAAATAATTTGGGACAGAGGTAGTAGTAAAATTTGCAATTTATTTCCAAAACTGAAGTTGTCAGCTGAAAAACTTATCAATTTCATTTCAAATATGTGTCTCAAAATTGAACTGTTCATAAACTAACACTAGAACTTCTTCTTTATTGGGTATTTAAATGAAACAAAAACTAAAACCTTGTAGCTATGAGAATGCGTGATTGGTGCATTTCAGTAAACTTGGAGTTAAGTGGAGGTAGCACAAAAAACAAAGCTTCAACAAATTAAAGAGCGTATACAAATAAAACATTTAGAAGTATGAATGTGTGAGGAATCGATGAATAAGAAGGTTACCGAGCCGGAAACGAAGGAGGATTGGGATTAGAATTGCTGATAAATCGGGGAGCAATTAGTGAAACGGGTAGATAAATACAGATATATGTATATATGTATATATTTGATAATGGTACAGCCCCTTACTCGAATCGAACTACTGAAAAACCTAGACGGGGAAGAAGGAGCTATCCAGGGCGAAATTACGTTTTATACCCAACGATACAGATTTATTTGTTTTCTTTCTTTAGTTTGTCTTTTTTATTTTACTTTTGTTTTTCTACTTTAATAAAGTCAAAAATCTCATTTAAGATGAGTGGGGCCAGTGGCCATATTTGTTACAGTTTCTATTTGCTTATTTATTAAAGTATAAAATAATTTCATAATATGAAAAGAATTTCATTTGAAAATTTATGAACTTAAAAAAAATATTTCTTTTATACCTTTTTACACATTCACAAGAAAATTGTCCAAATACTCGTTATTAGAGACTTTAACACAATTTTTTTTACATAAATAAATATTTTATAATTCTTATATTATTATCTATTTATAAACATGAAAAGAAATTAATAAATAGGTGGCACACGTTGCGTATATAAATTACCGATAAATTTTAACTCAGTCGGTGTATTAGGTCTCTTGCAAAGCTATTGACAGTGACCAAAGTAAGGTGTGTGTTTAAATTTAGTTTAAACTATAAAAAAATTAAATAAAAATTTTATAAAATTTTAAAGGCTAAATAAAAAGATAAAAAAAGTTAAAAAGGACAATATAGTATATAGACAAACTTATAAGGGCAAAAGAGAAAAATAATATTATGACGCACTTATACCGCCCCAAGTCTCACAGGAGGCTTTATAATATACCCATTATAAAAAATAAAAATAAAGAAAATAGAATAAAAAGTTATAAATTTATCCTTAACAAACCCACATAATTATATAAATATATAAAATAATAAATACTTTTATTATTTTATACTAATGAACCTCACTTAGTAACATATTTACCTTTTTATTTTATATATTTTATCTTGACAATTTTTTTTTACCTTTAGTTTTTCTTTTGAGGATGGAGGAAGTATGTGTGTGTGTGTGTGTGTGTATATATATATATATATATATATATATATATATAGTATTTTTAATTAGTAAATAAATATGCAACCTTCACTCATAGTGTAAGCCCAACAACAATACTAGAGTTAAATAGGTATGGACACACGAATAGGAAAACTATTTTGAGTGTCTAAAAAGTTCATGCAACACCAAAATATGGGATATACTGGTATACAGTATGTTTTTATACAAATCCAGATACATAGTCATAAAGAAAGCTAGGGTATACGCATGATCACTTGAGCATGAGTAACTTTTATTTCTCATTACTTGTGGAGAATTATTAAGGGTGTTTGGTTCAAGGTAAACTACTGATACACAACAAACTGTCGGGTGAACATGCCAAAGAGTTGCATAAGGTCGGGGGACATTTATGCTCTTGGCTCAGAGCAATTTTCTTCTTCATTTCCTTGACTCTTTAATCTCGAAACCATATGCTCAGATTTCTGCCGGGATAAGAAAGATCAACAATTAGATGGCACAAAAAAACCTTGATTGATAAGTTGACAAAGATATAATAGTCAAAAACAGCTCAATTATATACAAGATTTTTGTACTCAAGTACAAACCGTGCCACTTGGCATGACATCTTTACTATAAACGTTTTACTATAATTGCTGAGACAAGTAAGTCTCTTGAAAGTATATTTTCAGTTTGATGGTAATGGCAAAGTATGTAAAAGAATCTAGTTTTCTTTTATCGTGCTTGTTTCTGAGAAAGACAAAAAAATTTGAAGTCCGACATTTAGTATACAAAGATACAGATTATAGTATCGTTAGAGATTGCGACCTGATTTGGGAGCTAATATCTCTACATCTAAAGGGTGCAACTGTTAGAAGATGTTGAATCCAAGATGCAGTTCTAAACTCATAGTCCTCGCAGTGTTATTTGTTAACCCTTTTTCATCTGCTTTGGTGATCTAGAAGTGAAGAGGTTGGATTATTCAGAAATAATCTGTTGGTCAAAAAGGGATTAATTCACATGTCTCATATGCAGTTGACACATTTTTCTGTTTTAATTTTGAGCAGACAATCTTGACTATTTAAGAATGTTTTGACTTAACTGGAAAGAAATATATCTCAGGTTAATAGATCAATTTGTCATAATAGAGCAATAGTTTGTTATCTATATGAATGCTCAGGAGGTAGGACTTTGCCAAGTCTACTCCTCCTTAATAAACTGGTGGTTTAAGGTATTATGTTGATGTATTCAAGGGGGCCTTAAAGCATAAGCTTAAATCTATTCCTCTAGGACGCTTCAATGATAGAGAAAGCGGGTTGAAAATAGATGGGAAATAGAGCCCTTAATTACTCTCTTATGAGGTGGTGTTTGAGTTGGTCTTATTTTTTCTCATTTGCTACATCTCTTTAAGACCCACATAAGTATTGCTGATAAGTCAAACAAGATGACCCCCTTTGTTAATGCTTCTCTTTAAAAAGTATTATTGATAAGTTAGAGATTAAATGACCCCATTGTTAACTATCATCTTTAAGACTTCAGCAAGTAATGTTGACAAGTAACTTGATTTACTTTGCACTAGATGAATACAAGTAAATGAAGTACTTATTTAATAAATGGGATATAACAATGGTTATAGTTTTACTCATGCGAGTCCGTTAACATTTATTTTTCAATAAAACCATACATATGTTCAGTTATCACACTCTACAACTGCTTCAGCTTTTATTATGTTACGCAAGTCAAAAAAATAAACTAGTTAAAAAAACACAAATTTAAAAGCAACACTGACCTGCTCTGAATAAGGTAAATACTTCCCATCAAAAGTCACAACTGCCCGATCCTTCCCATCCACACCTTTAACTTTATCCACAGAGCAGTAGAAGTCTATAGCAGACATGCTAAATAGGTATATAAAGAAAAGAATACAGATATCAGATCTCATAAAATGGCTTTAATATTTATCAAGGAAATGTTCAAATCTTTTGGAACCAAAAGTCTATTTAAAACTCCGCCTAAACTGTTTGATTTACACATTCTATACGTACATTTTTTAAATCAGATCTACTTCTTCCACTAGAAGCTTATCATTATCTGAAGTTATTTGATTTGTGAAGTAAGTTCTACAAGTTGTTGAAAATAATTATTTTGGATGCTTGTATGTCATGACCTAGGAAGCAATTTGCCAATTTGGTATACTATTTTGACATGATGCAAACATAACGAATCTTAAAACATAAGACAATCTAGAGAGGACACTCCAGTTAAAAAATGTTTCCGAACTAAAATAGTAAGTGCATATAAAGAGATTGAAAGATTCGACATACACATGCGTTCCTTAAAAGTCTCATTTTTATTGTGCATAATTAACAACTAGTTATCTAGTTGTGATTGCACGCTATTATGTTTGCATTTAACATAATGAAGGAGGGGCAAAGGATATCAGCATCTTATCATATCAGTGAATTCAAATGTGATAACACCACAACAATCTACATGACATTCACATTTTCCTATTGACAGTCCAGTTGAAGATGCTTACTCACAATCAGACAGTTTCAGAAATTTAATAGATCCTCTATCTCATAAGAAAGTCAGCATGTTGAACAAGTTAGCCATATATTGGCAACGTGTTTCTGGGTAAGAATGAGATGGTTTCAAGTAAAAAATAACCAAAGCAGTTGGGAAAAATATATTGGATTAAAGAGTATTCTGAAATCTACAGTGTCATTTCAACAAAAAATGAAAAGATAAGAAATTCTACTGCCTGTTAGTTTTCTTTTGTACATATTATATATTTGAAAGAATGGAAAAAGAAAAAAGAGAAGATGAGTACTACTTTTCTCTTCATTTTTAATCCTTATACTGGATACCTCTTAACAAGTTCAAATGTAAAAGAAAACTATCTAATTGAGGCAAACTAATATGGTTCAAGTTAATCTTTGCTACTCAATTGTATTATGCATAGACAATTGTCTCGCCTATGTCTCAAACTTGATTCAATATTGAACTTTTGAATTTTCAAAGAGGTACATACAAACAAGAAACACGAAGCAGTCATATAGCACTCCAAACAAGGAATATAAAAAAGTCTATCTAGAATGAAAATGCTAATATCAAAGTCATCAAAAGAGAATTTATCAAACTGAAACTAGAAAAATTAACGAAGGACAAGTATCTTACATGCCATCCCCAAATTCCTCATTGATTATATCCTTGATGCTCTCCCCGAAGTGCATGACTGCTTCATTTAGTCTATAAATTGGAAGTCAGCTAATTGTTGACAGCACAATAACTAAATCCATCAACAGAGAGTTCAACAAAATTTAGACAGACTGTATATAGTAGGACAAAAGTTCAAAAGGTTGTAAACTATATATAACTTTACGCTAAAGAGCAATAATTGGTTAAAATAATTTATTAAGATGAATAATACTGCACTAAAAGAATTCTTCCACAATTTGCCTACATCACTTTCAAAAATTGATCATCATCATGTCAAATAGTTCAATTATCAGATACAAATTAAATTTAGTTAATCACAATCCTTTCTCAACAAATTAAATAAAAGACTACAAGGTATTTCAGATACCAAAATTGATAGGCTTAAATTAGACATATACTATCAACAAAATACTGAAAACAAACCAAGTGGGGGAGGAAGTGCTACCTGTAAACAGTGGGTTCTTGAATCAAATTGGGGTTGTAGGATCTCATAGGTGGTTCCATCATCTCTTGGAGGAGAGACTCTGGCAGTTGGGGCAGAGCTGCCCGTAGTTTGGGGGCAGTATCGGGCTTGAGCTGAGCTTGTCGTTTCAAGAGCTGGGCAACGTAAACATTGGTCATACCGGTCTCCGCCGCAATCTGACCGTACGTCTTGCCGGACTGCCGCTTCACGGCCTCAATCGAGCTCACGATGCTTGCTTTTAGCTTTTCTCTCTCCATTTTCACTTTGCCACGTACGTACTTGCCAATATTCGTAGCCGACTGCTCCTTTATAAATGAACAAACTTTTCTTTTGGCTAAAACTACACTTTTTGGTCCAAACTCCTCCTTTATTTTCATTTTAGTACCGTAAACTTCTGTCAATTTCTAATTAATGACTACAACAAATACTCCCTCCTTTTTCAAAAGATGATAAAATTGAGTAATTAAGATTAGAATGGTTAAAACATCTTAATAAATTAGATTATCTGAATGAAACAGAATCCGAATTTAAAAAAATATTTGATAACTAAAAAATGTAAAATATTTAAATGACATTATTTTACAATTTTAACCCTCTAAGTTATTTAAAAATTTTATTTGAATGATTTAAAATTTGAAATTGAAGTAGTAAAAAATTTTTTTTACCAAATAAGATTGGTCTCTGATCGAATCACAGACAGATGGTGAATTAAAAGACATTCAAATACAAACAAACACCACCTAAATGACCCTATTAACTATTTTTTATTTTTGAATAAACATTCCCAATTTGGAGGGATATCGAACTTTTATACGACAAGCAACTGGAACATGCCCATGGCTTGAAATATAGTGTTCAAACTACTATACTCTAAGCAATGAATTAGCATAAAGAACACATTTGAAGCTACTTTCCTTGAAATTATATCTAAACTAAAACTTGTACACAATAATACAAAAGTTTACAATCGCAATTTTCAAGGGTAAATAGCTCAAATAACACCAGAGATAAAACTTTATTGAATTCTAACATCCCATCATCAGCAAGTACAAATATTGTCTAACCCTATAAACAAATGAACACCAAATTAGTACCATGCTCCCTCCCCCAAACCATATATCCAATTTTGTTACACATATCGCCATCTGCACTAATAGATCTCCATGCACAAAGTTTGAACCCGACCGGATTCCCGACTTTGCTCTTAAGAATGATCTTCAATTCCCATAATTCATTATATATATATATATAAGAAAAAAATCATCATCCTTTAATTATTTTTTTTCTTTCCCTTGGACATGTGAAAATTAAAATCATCTGATCCATTACCTCCTCCTTGCTAATTGAAATGTCCACTTCAAGAAATGATTAGCCCCTCTGTCATTTCTATGGCACAAAACCCTCAATATCGTATTAGGATCCGCTCTACTCCACCTTCCAGTTGTAGGTGGCATAGGCAGTTTTTGACCTGCCCCCACAACACCTATCCCACTAGCCTCACACGCCACGATACTAAAATCTTCCACAAGTTTCTCCGTCGACTGCCCCATCAGCGCCACCACGCCTTCCACCGTGTCCCCCTCCTTCTCCACCGTCTCCTCCGATATCAAACCTTGATCCCCGCAAGTGAAAACCTTCTTTAAATTATCAAAATCCTCCTCAATCATCCGATGATCCGCCCTAGTAAACACTCTATAACTTCCTCCCGCTAGCAAAACCATAAGATACGCCTCAAAAGCGGCCTTCATTACTTCTTTTATTGCGAGTGGTTGAACACGGTCAGCTACTATTGCACTTAGAAGAGTAAGGTTTTGCTTGAGTATCCTCAGAGCTGGCCGAATACGCGAATTCTCGACATCGTGCATGTATAAGCTGCCATAAAAAACGGAGTTCGAATCGAGGAAGATTAGGCGATACGCAGCTACTTCTGACACGTGTTGTGTGGCGGACTGGATGGATGAGCGCGTGTGCTCGAAGTAGGTGCTGGTGAGCTGGTGGCTGCGGTTGTTGAGGCGTTTGTTGCGCGGTGAGGGGATGATGCGAGGGGAGAGGGAGAGGGATTTGTCGAGCACGTGGAGTTGGGAGAGAAGGTAATGTAAGGTGTTGAGGCGGATGTAGAGGCGTTGGGTGCCACGGCTTGTTGAAGGGCGCGGGTTGTTGCCTTCGTTTGTGTCGTTTTGGGTTGAGATTTCGTAGCTGACTGTGCAAGGGCTGGCTTTCTTCCATAATGTGAGGAATTTTGAGTCTCGGTTGCACCGTGTGAGGGGAGGGAGGGTGGGGATATAGCTCTGTTTTGATCCTGATCAAGAAGATGATGAGGAACAATTCAAATAGTTAGTAATACTTTTAGTTTCTAAAAAAATAAATAAGGATTATGCGACAATAATGCATACGGAATATGGGATAGTAGATGAGACTATGTACATTAACTGTGAATTAACACAAGTAAATTTTTTCATACCACAAGATGCCACAAATGTGGTGTAGTCTCGGAAGAGTTGCTCTAACCCATCAGCAAAAGTATGAGCTAAATCCTCTGCAATGCCAATTGGAGTCTCAAAGAATTCATCCACAGCTTGCCTGGCATATTTCATTAGCTCCACCGCTGAATTTGCATATGGCTCATTCTTTGACTTTGGATTCCATGTCTATATAACATGATAATTTGCAAACAAACCAATTAGTCTTCATTTACATCACATGAAAAATATGTGTTTTTTTTCGATCTCGATTCCATGAAACTGTCACTGACTATATATAAGTTTATAATTTTTTGATGCATTTGTTATATCAAATGTTTAGCAAATTAATATGGTGTATATGTTCCTAACCCACAAAAGGGCGTTACATGACACGAACATCATAAAACTATAAACTTACATATATTAGAGTGTGACAATTTCATAGAAATCGTATCCATGTTTTAAAAAATATTATCTATATAATAAAGAAAGCACACTTACTTCATATTCTTTTTCTCTTTGAAGAATATCTTTTCCTCTCTTCAACGTATTTTGAATCCATTGCCTCATATATTTTACTATGATGGATTCGACTTCATAAGGAACCATCTCTCTCACAATAGTTTTGCCTCCATCTTCGCATTCAACCGAGTCCTCAACCACCATTTGAACCAAAACCTTTTCTAGCTTCCCTGCCCTTTGCAAAACTGCGATGGTCTCATTCGTTAGCGAGGACGTGCCAGCTAGATATTGCTTCAACAAAGTTCCATAACAACTATGTAGTGTCACAACTGCAACCCCGGCTGCAATAGGGTGCCATTTTTTGAGTACTAAACTATAGGTTTCCTTCTCCTTCGCTGCCAAATCCTCTGTGTCCTTGGCTATTTGAAGGAGGATATCGCACGGGTGTTGTACTTCAACTATGTTGCCATTGACATTTCCATCTTGTAGCATCTTTAGGATACATATCAAAGCGCAAGAAAGATGGAAAGACAAGTTTTAGATTGGTAAAATTAATGGAGAAAACATTAAAATTAAATAGTCAAATTAACACAATTCACCGTATGGTATTTGACCCAGCGGTATGACTTGCCTCATGGTTTCCATCGGGATTGAAAAACTAATGGAAGCTTGGAAATATGCAAATTAAGAGGGTACTTTTGGAAATTAAGCTAAGAATATTTTCCTCATCTTATATGCATGCTTATCTATAAGAAAAATGTTAATACATCTAAGTCTAAATTGTTCTTTCGATAATGTGTCAATGATTTTACTGTTGAGATTCATAAATATAAAACAAGAACTCTTTTAAGTTTAATAATTTGCTAACTTAGTTAGAAAGATGTGACGTGCCAAATCATCTGTTTACAAATTAATTTGGAGTATGTAGAATAACTGCTCTAATTAATCTACATATACATAACAAAATTTAAGAACGAAAGAAGAACTACTAGCTTCAAATGGAGAACCTACCTTTGCGAATGCATTTCTCAACGAAGATCGAATATAAAGATCAGCCCTATTCCCAATTAAATCCGAAGCTATATCCCTTTTCTCTTGTGCAGCTGCAGCATAACCCGGAACATCTTCTTCCAATATCTTTGTAGACGAAAAAACCATAGGCAAAATACTCTCCATCAACCCAACTTTCCCCTTCTCAAAATTACCATGATAATCCAACAACCTATTCTCACACCACCTTTTCATAGAAGCCAAAGTCCACCCCAACATCTTCACATACATAGGCTCCCTATCTACTTTCTTCGCATCATTCGCCACCTCCGCCAACATAGCTAATGCCGCCCCAAGAAGATCCCCCTCCACTTGTCCCGTGACAATGTATTGTTCAAATAAAACCCAAGTAAAACACAAGTTATGTATTGACCTATTAATCCCCAATGTAGTCCATGTCTTTTTCATTAACTCTAACAGCTCATCGACTTCGTCAAGTACTAATGTCTCGTCTCTTGTGTCAAAAATGGCGCGGAGGAGTGCGATGTATATGTGGACGTTTAGGGGGAATCCGTCGGCCCAGTGGCAGATGTCGGTGGGGGAGCCGTCGAGGCTTCTCCATGATAAAGAGACAATACAGTTGCATAGGGTTCTCATGGTTTCGGAGTTTTTTGCCGGTGTCAATGGGTTTTGTCTCGCAGGCGTTGATGATTTCCGTGAATCGGAGGGCGAATTCGTTGGATTTGTCTACTGGGACTGCTGGGTGGAGGAGGAGGCCGGCCTCGAGGAGCTTGAGCTGACGCTTTTGCCATAAGTGGTACTCGGCAGGAGTGTTGAATTCGGATGGCTTTAGATGGCGGAGGAGCTCTAGTGGGAGGATTATAGTTTCTGCCCTCCTGCCCATCTGCATATATACATAGACATCACAATGGTGAATTCATAGCAAAAAAATACGTTTGTCTAGAAATTAGAGTCTCACGTTAAGATTAGCTAGTCATAATAAATAAATTGATTAGATACCAAACTTGTTCTCAATTTTTTTATATACAAAAAAATGGGATGTATTTATTTTTCTGTAAATATGTAATGCAGGAAGTTTAAGAAAGCTGACAAAAGACTAGACTTGTGTTAACGTAGATTTTAATATTAAGAGTTCAATTTATTGTTAAGAATGTACATTTGTGAACCTTCCTAATATATAATATCAGGCATGCAAGCATGCATATTAACTTATTTATTTATCGCATGACCCTCCATCTTCACCCCTTGATTTTATGAACTAAAAGGTGCATGTTAAATAATTAAAAAACAAAAAAAATATAAATATAAAGATATGTTTTATTTGAATAATATTTTTTTAAAGTTATATATATATATATATATATATATATATATATATAATCATGAACGGTTACAACTTTTAATAATTTATTATTCAATTTATTACGTATCTAGGATTTTTTTTCATATAACCAGATGAACTGAAAATGGTCTGAAAGAGGAAAGAGGAAAGAAAAAAGTGGGAACTGATTTGATTTTTTCAAGGGAACTGATTTTTGTTTTTAATAGAGTTATGGTTTTTGACCTGTTTAATATGTGTATGGGTCGGATTGACCCAGTTGAAAGTTGAAGACAAACCATCTCACCATTTACATAAATTTGGACAATTTACTTAACGTCAGTAAACAAAATCACAGGGGGTAAAGGTGTTTTTTTGCAGTTTTATAACTATTGCCTTAATTACATGCATGAATAATTACATGCATGCATGTATTCACATACTTGGCCAACAAGAGTCCTCATGAGCGTTTTGCGCAGCCTATTATCGCTCTGATCCGACACCTTCATCTGCTGCCTCATGATCTCCGCCGAAGTGAGCGGCCGCCTCTGCCTCGGCGACGGCACCGTACTAAATGCAAACGTGGGACTCCCCGGTCCTGAGCTCGGATCCCGAGGCGAATTCGGGTTCGACCCGCACGAATTGGTCCTCCTAGACCTAGCTCGTTTCAACATTTTCAACCCCAATGCTCTTTTTATCCTGCTGGTCACCGCCATCCCCACCCCAGGCCCTTTCACCGGTGACCCCGGCATTCCGTCCCCACTGCCGTCCGAGGGATAATACGTTAGGGCATTCCGCCCTCCGAACCCTGGGGACGACCGACATGCCGTGAAAAATATCTCGTAGGCGGCCATGCGGAGGTCATCCCGGTCAAGGCCGTCTAAGTTCCCGAATGGCCAGACGAGGTCGTTGACCATAGCCTCGTCATTTTGAAGCATGTTGGTTATATATAATTAATCGATTTTAGGTAGTTGGGGCTGAGTAGGCGGCCTCCGGCAAGAGGATTTATCGTTAAATAGCCGGCGGAAGGGCCCTGGGAGAGAAACCACGCATTCTTTATAATGAATGAGAATGGAAAAAGAGGAGAGACGATAGAGAGAGAGAAAGAAAAAAGGTTGTTTCCTTGGCAATGAGAGAGAGGAGGAGTTGTGGTTGGTTTTGGGCATGGTTGTTTTGCGAATAAAACGAGAAAAATGTAAAGGTGATCGCAATCCTATTTTAATTTGCATTAGTCTTCCGAATATTTCTGAAGTTTACATTTTTCATTTCTTTTTATTCATGTTTTTAAATTAAAAATATATGTATAACCTATATTTAAAACTATAAGATTATAATTGATTTTTAAAGTTAATTAATACATTTTTAAATTTAAAATTGAGACAAAAATATTAAAATCTACGAAAAATAAATGACTAAAAGACAAAATGAACCCTAAACTTTACATCGTATTTACATGTGCACCCCAAACTTAAAAAGGTATCTAAGTACACCTCATACTTAATTATGCGTGACAAAAAAATACATTTTTACCAATTAGCCGGTCAAAAGTGACCGGTTGTGACCCACGTGTGGATATGAAAGGGTATGTAAGTCTTTTTCATATCTTCTTCTACTACCAGCAGATAGATTCACAAGCCAGTCATTCAGTTGCCCCATTCGTGCAAGCTAGATTTGGGAAGTAAATCCAAGAAACTCGAGCAAGAAAATCAAGGGAAATTAGGGCTCATGAATCGTAATTGCTGGTGCATGAAGAAATCAGTGATGAAGACGGCTTGGAGAAACTCAAACAATACCGGTAGAAGATTCCTTAGTTGTCCAGATTGGGGTTTAGCTGGGCATGGTGGTTGTAATTTCTTCTTCTGGGTTGATCCTCCAATGTGTGAGCGTTCTAGGGAAGTAATACCTGGATTAATTATAAGATTAGAGAATTTGGATGCTCAAATCAAAGTTGTGGAAGATGAACTGAAGGAGTGCAGAATTAGGGCAGGGTTTGCAAAGGTTCTTTTGCTTGCAACTTGGGCTGTGATTTTCTATTTCATGTTCAACTCAACAAAGACTAAAATTCCCCACAAGTAATTTTCTAGGCAATGTATTGGTAGTACTCTGGGATTGTAATTTCTATATCATGCTCTATGTAGTAATGCTGAAATCATGTATGTATTGGTTGTAGATAGGGAAGTTTTTGGTTTTAATTCATGGGCAATTTAGATGAATGAAGATGGTGTAAGATTTAAATTATGTGTTTGTGCATGTGTGAATGAAGATGTTGTGATACAGTGGTGTGCTAGTTGACAGTAAAATCCATGGTTGATGTGCAAAATGGCTTTTAAATTGGTATGGTGTGCAAATTAAGATATCTGTTGCAAATCACTTGCACACCAACCATGTAAGCTTTAACTCATGTATGTTTGAATGAAGATGGTGTGCTAGTTGGTTGACAGTAAAATGGTGTTGCACTTATGATATCTGCTGCAACAAGTATGCACAAACCAAAACCATAGAACCTTTATGTCATTCAGTGAACAAAAAAATAAAGGCAAAATGCATAAACCACATAAGCATATAAACAAAAAACAGAGGCCATTCAATTATGTAACCAAAAAACATAGGCCATTCATTTAAGTACTTAATTGTCAGTACATTTCCCAAAGAGCTGCAATTCAAAACATACGTTGCAAACTATGTAACTAATTCCATGTCCAAACATCATATACATCAAAAGCAGTAGGCCCAAAAAAGCATCATATACATCAAAAAGCAACAAAAAGATGCCAAAAACTCCCATCCCAACACTATGAATCTGCAGCAGGCCCTTCACTGTCATGTTTCCTAAACTGGATCTTCTCTCTTTTGGATCTTGCTGCAGCTTCCAGGTCTCTTAATGTTGTAACATGTTTCCCCTTCCATGTGTAGTCTTTGGGCAGCAGACCCTCACCTGACACCTTGCTTTGACATACTATAGAATGTATTCCCCCTTGCCACTGTTTAGAACCTCCTCCACCTTGCTCTTGTGTAGAATCTTGTGTTGGAGCTTCATGTGTAGACTCTTGTGTTGGAGCTTCTGGTGTTGGAGCCTTCCTGCTCCTCTTAGCTCCTGGCTCCTTGTTGAGTTTCTGAAAATAGACAAACAGAATTGTATGAAACTCAACATACTATAGAATGAAATTGAAAATAGAAATAGAAATCTGGACTTACTTGAGGACAACCTCTTGAATTATGACCCCATTCCTTGCACAAACCACATCTCAATGATGTTCCTTTCCTCTTCAAACTTGTACTTGTTGGACTTGATTCTGGAATGTCATTACCTTTCTTCCTAACAACTTTAGGCCTGCCTACAGGAGTATGTTTAACTGGTGGCAAAGGTGGCTCAACACCAGTTGGATCCCACTTAGATCTGTGCCTTACAGGCTTAATGTTGTGACTGCAAACCTTTAGATACATCTCCTTGGTTAAACAGTCATGTACATATGCTTATGGATCCTGGCCTATTTTGTTAATGCATGACATAGCATGAGCGCAAGGTATTCCACACAAGTCCCACCTCATACAAGAACATGTTATATTCCCCAAATCCACCACAAATGAATAACCCCCATCAGTCATAGTCACTGTAAACCTACCACCACCACCTGACCACAATGGCAGTCCACCCCCTGACTGAACTTTTCATTTTTCTAATTTTTTAGCTATTATAGGGCACACAACACCATTATGTTTCACCATCATTTCCCTCCTTTTAACAATCCTATTCATGAAATATAGTCTAAGTCCTTCTAGACACCCTATTATTGGTTTGGCTCTAGACTTAAGAATTTTGCTATTAAATACCTCACAATGGTTATTGACATACATGTCACTTTTGCATATGGTCTGAAAATGAGACCAACTCCACTGAGCAGGTGACTTAGGAGCTAGCCATTCATATGCACTCTTATCTTATCTTTTTAGCACTTCCATTTCCCTTCGAAATATATAAGGATTTGTGGCTTTAGTAGCATTCCACAACAACTTTCTTAATCCAGAACCTTTGTGTTTTTGCCAAAAGTTCCTGTACAAATGCATTACACAATGCCTGTGTTTAGCAGCAGGGACCATATCTTCTAAAGCATTAATCAAACCCTGGAGACAAAGGAAGGTAAGTAATCAGAAAGATACTATTGGGTGTAATAATTGAATAAAACACCAAAAGCTATTTTTACTTTTTGCTTATCTGAAATGAATGTCCAGCTTCCATCATTTGCAACACCAATATCTTCCACCAGCAAGTTTATAAACCACACCCAAGACTGAGTGTTCTCAGATTCAACAATGGCCCATGCAACTGGCCACATCACATTGTTAGGGTCAACAGCAACTGCAGTCAATAACTGACCCTCATATGGTCCTTTGAGAAAGCATCCATCAAGCCCTACCAGTGGTCTACACCCCAATTTGAATCCTTCTTTTAGTGGTTGGAGACAAACATAAAACCTCAAAAATTTGCCCGAGTCTTGTCCCTGCTCTGGTTCTGCTCTCTTCAAAATACAAGTACTACCAGACATGACTCTTCTAAGCTCTGCAGCATAGTCCAAGACCAGTCCATACTCCTCCTCAGCATTCCCTTCAATGTTTTTCATTGTTCTCTTCTTAGCTCTGTATGCTAGGCTCCTTGATACCCCAATATCCAAATCTGCAACCACTTTATTATGAAACTGATCTAATCCCCATGTAGGATTCATTCGAATATCATCTTCATATTTTTTTGGCAATGTATTCTGCATTTATAAAATAATTATCCCATTCTCTGCAACAAGTATGCACTTTTTGTAAACTAGTTATTTTAAATGTATGCTCTCTTTGCACCTTTGCAGCATAAAAGTACCATGTACATGGCTCCACACACCTTACTTGGATCTTATTTGACAGGTTTTTCTTGAAATAAATCTTCCTTCCTTGTTTGATGCCATGACTTCTGATTGCTGCCCTCACTTCAGTGACATTGTTAAATGTCATTCCCAACTCAAACTCATGATCCTCTATGACACCTTCCCTAATTTCTGTTTGCAGCTCTTCATGTAAGTCATGTATTTCAAGATCAAATTCATCTCTTCTAGGCATCCTTTCCACATCAGATTCATCATAGTTAGAGGATGAAAATCCTGGTTCATGTGGTTCTTCTTGTGTACTCTGGGTTTTTGAAGTTTGTTTTCTTTTGCCTTTCTGTCTTGCACCCTTCCCTTCCCTTTGTTTTCCCTTCCCTTTGTCCCTTGCCCCACCCTTAGTTGCCCCAGCATCAGATTCACCACCAGCCTGATCACCCTCTGCCCTATCATTATCATCCTCATCTAAGTCATAATCCTCTTCATCCTCAGAAGACTCTTCCCCAGAACTATCCACATAATCTTCATCAGTTGACTCTCTTTTATAATCCAAGTCAATTGATGCTCCAATAGGTCTAATCACCTCCAAATATATTTCAATTAGCCTACTAGCAGGGATAAGCATACACATTATCATAACATCATCATCAATTTCTAAATCTCATAATCCCTTATCCATACTTGTGACGCCCCCAAAATTACCCAATTTTGAGTCGCCAGAAAATACACTATAAATACAAATAAAACGTAATTATACAGCTGTCGTGTAAAATACGACACAACATACGCTGTGAGTTTTAATACGTATATTGTCATCTAGACAGTATATAAACTCAAAGGAGTCCTCAATACATATATTGTAACACTATTTATTCAGGATAGTGAGGACTATTAGCGAACACTGTCATCTGGACCGTCACTCATTTCCCTTGTTATACACGCTCGACTCAGCTACACTCCTATTACCTGAAAGGAATTGTGAAACAAAAGGGTGAGCATGATTAGCCCAGTAAAGAATATCATAACTAAAGATAACTACATTATCAATAGTTTTCATTAATAATAAATCAGAGATTTATAATATATGGTAGATAATAAAACTTTTCAACCATAATTGCAGCGGAATCAACGATCCATTAGAAGAGTCAAGTAGAACATATTGTCTACTGTCTTCTCTAGATTAAAATTTCATCGTTGATATTTCGTTCCTGTAATACTCATCAACAGTTCATAGTTATACTCAAGACCAATATAACTTTCATCATTTGTTTTCACCTGAAGCACCACAGATGTTAGTTAAGTTCACAATTCATATTTATAATAACGGAAATTAACAATTCCTTCTTGCCACAAGGCTTAATAGAACGTTTACTCAATATCCTTACCCCAAAGGCTGAAAATATTCAAATGTAATAACAATGATCAAACCAATCAGTTGTTTACCTTTGCACTACGTGCCAAAGATATTCAACTATAAACCAATCACTGAGACTCAGCTAAATAAATCATCCCCGCACTACGGCCAGGGATATTCATTAGTATCACCAGTGGTCATGATCATGTCATACACCTGTCCATCTTCGCACTACGGGTCAAGGCTATCAATTAACAATTCATCTTTGCACATAAGCCAAAGATATTCAACAACATATCATCTTTGCACTACAGGCCAAAGACATACAACTGTAAAACCAATAACCAACAGTATAAAAAAAATATATGAAGCTGCAAATGGATTTTCACCGCCATGCGGTAATCCACTTAGAGATTATTTCCACAATTTAATAAGAAATGAATATAAAGGATCATTCACCATGCATGCGGTAATCCACATAGACAGGTTATTCCAACAAATGAGTATAATACCGAATGGAATAACAAAAGATATCACCATGCATGCGATAGAAACCGCACAGACAGGTTATTCTCAACAGAATAATAAATGCGAAATAATAAAGACGGAACCAGGTCCGGTGTAAAACACACAGACAAGATATTCCAACAGAATCGTAAATACGGAATAATAAAATGGAACCAGGTCAGGTGAAATTCACACCGACAGGATGTTCCGACAGAATATTAAAGAACTGAATAATAAAAGAATTTCACCATGTCTGCGTTACTTCGCATAAACAGGTTATTCTTTATACCGTATAAATAATATATCTTACCACCATAATTATCTCCCTTACTTCCTTTACCTGAGCACATAACTTGATTCTGTTTTCTGTAAAATTGATCAATTTAAATAATTGATCAATTTCAGTATCCGAAATTCCATAGATTCTGAAACGACTTCCATGTATATACAAACCACGCTTGACCACACGTCCCCCATGTAGGAAAATGTAATTATCGAACCCGAATAATCATTTCCTTTCCCGACCATACTCTGGGTTAGTTAAGATGAGTTATGAAAAGATTTGGAGCTGCAACATTTAGTACGTTTCCAATAAAGAAAAATATCCCGGCAACCAGCATCATAGATTTCCGGCCGAGTTTCCTTCTTGTATAAGAAGAGATGAAAGTGGTCGTTAAATCGGTCAGCCATGAGGAAAGAATAGCTTGTAGCAAAACCCATAATAGTGAACCCTACATGCCACATACACCGGTCAAAAAATGACGATATCCGAGCCGTACCATACTACCACGGTTCTAGAGAGAGAAAACAGAAAGAGTACTGCCATCCTAGTCTCCATCACTGAGCGACCAGCAAATCCTGCAGCTCTTCTCGCGATCCGCTTGAGCAATGATCCAGTAACTGGTTTTGGCTAGAAACTTAATAGCCCAACTTCGTTGCTTGGAATAATGAAGCAAGGATACAACAGATTAAAACCAACCATGAGAAAGGAATGGTTTGTAACACAACCCATCCCTACCATGTCTCCAGAGAGAAACTAATCAGCTATGACAGAGTGTTCACCGGAGAAGACAACGAGGTCAGTTCTGAGTTGGCCGGCAAGAACGGAGCTGTTGCTACTGAAAGGCAAGTTACCGACGAACAGCTTGAGCTCAGGCGAAAAGTTACGGTCGTCTTTCTCACTATCATCCAACGACACGACCACCTTCAACCGAGACGGCAGCGAGGATTGGAAGACTCGAGAATATCTAGAAGCATTTCGTGTTTCAGGTTCACGTGGAGAGAGAAAGAGATGAACCAGTCGGCAAAGGTTGGTGATGATGAGTTTTCTTCTAATGGTTTACTCAGTGTACCGGTGGTCTTGGGTAAGTAAATCGCCGGCGTTAACCGGACATCTTGTTGCATGTATATCCCAGCCGAGTGTCATGCCAGAAAACACACTCAAGTATGACGTAGGTGATAACCATAAAAAATCCATGACGTCGCCGGAAAGTTACGGTCCGGCGTGGAGTTGAGCTTTGTATATTTCAGAGAGATTGAAATATATTTTTATCAAGAGAGTTTTGGTGGGAGAACAGAGATCGATGAGAGTATAGAAATTGGCTCCCATCCTTAATAATACTAACATGTTATATAGAGAGAAGCCAGAGTCCTACCTTTGATATAAGCCGTCCAATTTCGAGAGAGAGAAAATGAAAAACCAAAAACAGTAGCCATGCAATAATACAAACCAATCATCCCCCAATTCAGCCGCCCTCATGGTTATAAAAAAAATAAATTATATTATTTCCTTTTTATTTTATTCTACCCGTGACTTAAATCATCTCTCACACGCTACTTCGGTAACTGTTGATTAAAAGAGGTCTCAACGACTTATACGCAATTTACAAAATTTATAATCTCATGTGATTTGATATTTTAATATAAAATTTTTATGAACATACCTTCAAGCAAAAATAAATAAATAAATAAATAAAAATTTCAAATATACCTTTAAATTTAAACCTTTGTCAATTTAATTATTCACAAAAATAGATAATTTGAACAATTTTTATTTCATAAATATTCGGGGTCTCACAATACTAGTTGCAGGTGTCTTGTACTGGAACTTCAAGTGTCCAACTTTATATCCCAACTGCTTGCCCATTTCGGCTATATCAAGTAAAGAGATGTAATCAGGATGACAGAAATCAAAATAGTTGAATGTACCTCCCACCAACTGCTTATGTGGGCTATCTTCAAAGTGTCCACCATGGAAAATTTTGACTGAAAACAATTCCTTATTGCCTTCACAACCACAAACACAAAGGGACCACTACCAATTAAATGTGTGGACCACTACCCACTATCGGGACCACTACCCATAATCGGGAGAACAGAGCATAAAAAGGACCACTACAAAACAAATACTACAAAAAGCAACAATCCTATTCAAACTACTACAGAACACAATAAACAAAGAAAAGGAACTCACTAAACTACAAAAAGTACACACTAAAAAATACCAGACCGAATCGAGAATCACTTACTGTATTCTGGGACTCACCAATGAGAACTTTTTCCACATCATTTGTAACATTACGGTCATGATTATACCGAATAATCCCTGGTCATAATCATACCAAGTCCATCTATGCACTACAGGCCACAGATGACTTTCAACATAATATAAACATGAGGATGATGACAATGATATAAGAATTCAATAAAACAAGTTCAAGAATTAATTTGTCCAAGAACCAATAACGTCCAAATTGTCAACATGATATTTCTTTGTAGAGTAAAATTTAAGAATGCTCAGAAGAATATTTCCACGAAAAGATATTGGATGAAGCGCAAATATCAAGGATATTCCACTAATTTCATAGAGTATAAAAGTCAAAATTTTAATCAACTGAGTATAATACCGAATGGAATAACAAAAGATATCACCATGCATGCGGTACTTCGCATAGACGGTTATTTCAACAGAATAATAATAACGGAACCAGGTCAGGTGAAATTCACACCTACAGGATGTCCAATAGAATAATAAATGCGAAATAATAAATGATGAAACCAGGTCCGGCGTATAGCACAGAAAGGATATTCAGACAAAATAATAAAAACGGAATAATAAAAAATGGAACTAGGTCCGGCGTATAGCACAGACAAGATATTCCGACAGAATAATAAAGACAGAATAATGGAAGAATGTCACCAAGTATAAGGTAGCCCGCGTATACAAGTTATTCCAACAGAACAATAAAGAAATGGAATAACAGAAGTTCTCTTCTTGAATACAAAAGAATAATATCACTTACCGTAAAATAATACTTGATATAAGAGTAGTGAAGTAACAAAAAACTTTTGTTCTATCTCTCTATAGTCTCTCTCTATGTTTCTCTCTCTAGAGTTCAGTGAATTCGTAAGAAAATAATGAAGGAATGAGCTTCTATTTATAAGAAAATGGAATGCATAGTAACTAATCCATGAACGGTCCAGATTGATTTACTTTAATCTGACGGTCCATATTTAAAGAAAAATCTTTTAAATAAAATATAATATATTATATTTATATAAAAAGATTTTTACTATGCAAATACTATTCGGGCACTATGCAAATACTATGCATAATAAAATATAATATATTCTATTTATAGAATAACTTTAATAAAGTATTCTGTTTTATATAAAAAAATTACTATGCAAAATACTATGCATAATAGATTATAATATATTCTATTAATAGAATGACTTTAATAAAGTATTCTGTTTTATATAAAAAGATTTTACTATGCAAAATACTATGCATAATAGAATATAATATATTCTATTTATAGAATAACTTTAATAAAGTATTCTGTTTTATATAAAAAGATGTTTCTATTTTATTACGTTAATAATACGAATAAAACAAAACTTCTAAATCAACAATAATTGAATCAAATAATGTGAGATACTATGCATCAACTATTATAGCAATAATTGAACAAAACTGAGTGACTTCTCACATAAATATCAATAATCAATACCGTGTGCTACTATGCAACAACGCGTATTACTGTACTTTTACTACCGAGTAGTTCAACAGTATCAACGGTAAAACTTCCGCCATTATTTTCAATAAAATATTTTTGTCGTTTTCTTAATCCGACAACAATTCTGTTGTGAGGTCCACCAATGATTGTGTCGTCGTACGAATATTTCCTGTTTAAAACGAATATTCCCCGACCAATCGAATATAATATGACCACTTGCATACTTTGCAAAATTTATAAATATTACCCACAACTATAACATTATCTCAAATTCACACCATAATATAAAAAAAATTATTTCGAGAAAATTAATTCTTTATTCATAAAATCTGGGGTTTCACAATCTCCCCTCCTTATGGAATTTTGCCCTCGAAATTTACGTACGTACCTGGTATGCCGAACAGGTAAGGATATCTTGAGTTCATTTCAGATTTTAACTCTTGGGGTATAACCCTTGAGTGTTGGATACGATTCTTCTTATCCAAGATTTTAACACGAGATCTCATACGTTAAATCATCCGCTATCTCATCCGATTCTGAATTAATAATGAGGTTCGGGTCATCCACATATTTACGTAACATTGATACGTTAAAAACATTATGAGCACGCGACATACTTGGCGGTAAAACGAGTCTATAAGCCACAATTCCTACTAAATCGAGAATTTTAAATGGGCCAATTAAATTGAGGGTTGAGATTTCCTCTCTTCAGTAACTCTTGCTTCTAGAATAACGCTCTCTTGAACCTTCTTCTTCACATTCATCAGATTCGGGTATGTAGCTTGAGCGTCTTTAACTTTATCGATTAAAGTCAATTTTAATCGTATATTCGTTATCTTCACGTGGGTCCCTAGAGTCTTTAACTCTATCTTCATCATTTGCAAGTTATATTAAATGAATCTTTGAGTTAACAGCATCGCACTTATAAACGCATACGATCTTCTACTCAACATGTCAGCTACCACGTTCACTCTTCCACAATGATATTGAATGGTACGATCGTAATCTTCAATAGCTCGAGTCAACGTCTTTGGCGCATTATACGTTCGTTTTGGTTGAAGAAATATTTAAGGGTTTAAGAAATGAGTTTTGTACTGGTGTCAATACAAAATTTGATTTCACGCTCTGGGGTAGGCTAAAAAGTCTTCAGGAATACGTCAAGAGATTTATTAATGATATAAATATCGTTCAAAATTGTTACTCTCATTCAAGACTTGGATAGTACGTCACATTGATACCAACTGTGACTTCTATCCCTTAACCTAGATAGCACCTCACAATGATACCTATCAACTTGTCATCGTCATTCACGACGTCGCCTACAGAAAGTCTGGCTTCGATTCATTCCATACCAGGAAGTCATCAACAAAAGGATCGGGGCTCTTTACTTATGGCTTGATATGACAATGATTGAATTTAATGGTTTGGTTGCTTGAATTCGCATAACAGGTTGGTTAGGAATATGAAAGCTAACAACCTGACGAAAAATATGATGAGTAGTTAACCAATCTTTTCAAAAAAACCACATCAAAGGCAAGTATTTTCAAAGAGATAAGATCGACAGGTAACGTGAAAGTGTCGATTTGAATCAAACAAGATTTATAAACAGTGGAGGTAACGAAGGTTTCTCCCAATGGAGTTTCAATAGATAAATCAAAGTTTAATTTCTCCAGAGTTAAGTACAAACATTGAACACAACTAGGTGAAATAAAAGAGTAAGTAGAATCGGTATCTAACACGGTACAGACTTTGTAAGAGCTTATGATTAACTTACCCATGATAATTTTATTCAGGCTCCTCGTCACGGGAATAAAAAATGCTCTCTCTTAAACTATCGTCTTTGGCTTGTCTGGGACATCCTTTGGCATCACTATCCCAGTTGGACTTGACTTCACCATACGATAAAATCGAGCTAGGTGACCTTCTCTTCCGCAATTAAAACACGCTTTGGATTGTTGCATACAGTTTGGACGGATGTGTCCCTCTTGTCCGCATTTGAAACATATGACCGGTGGTCGTTCTTCTTCCTTTGAAACGGGTGCTGGTGCTGACGTCTTTACGTCATTGTCATTGTTGAACCTTCTCTTCTTGAAATGTCCATTCTTATTGTCTTGGCCATGATTACCACCGAAATGGTTACCATTCTTGGCATGATAATATCCCCCACGATGGTTATCGTTGTTCCGATGACCGTTGCCACCGGTATGATTATTATCGTGTTGTTGGTCGTTGCCTTTTGGTTGTGCTGACTCATTATCGCACTCCAATAACTGAGCCCTATTCACAACATCTGAATATAAACAAAGTTTGTGAGAAATGAGGTATTGACGTATATCAGGTTTCAAACCTCGCAAAAACATTCGCGTCATTCGTTCCTCATTATCGACCAAATGGGATGCAAACCGGGATAACTCCGCAAACTTAGCCTCGTACTGCGACACGGTCATATTGTTTTGCTCCAACTTGATGAATTCTACCTCCTTCATGTGCCGAATACTTTCAGAAAAGTACTTGTCGTTGAATAATTCTTGGAACTTCTCCCAAAGCATCTTGAGTGCATCAGGCTGGGTACGTTTTACAGATTCCCACCAATGATCTCCTTCTTCACGTAACATAAAGGTGGCGAATGGAACCTTTTGCTCCTCTGAGCATTCCAAGACATCAAATATCTTGGTAATCTGCTTTATCCATGTCTCCGCCTTAAGTGGTTTTGGCTTTCCCAAAAACTCCGGTGGTCCCAGCTCTTTGAACTGCTTAGCGGTGACCAACCGTGGGTTACCATTATTTTCACCTGCATTATGAACAGGAGCTGCCTTCGCCCGTTGTTGCATGAATTGAATAAAGCCTCTGACCATCCCATCATTCACCATTTCATCGGTGTTATTGTTTTCATGAGGAGTATTGTCCTCTGGTTGCACATTATCCTGATTATTGATCTATGGAGACTCAACGGTCTCCTGTGCTCCATTGATAATCTCAACATTCTCGGATGCCATTTTCAAACACTGCCACAAAACAAGGGTTAATTAACATATTACATATTATCCCTATACTTTGACCGACCAATTAAATACCAAATAAACTTAGGTAGGTCCTACTAGCTAAGGAATTCCCCGTCTCTCCCCTCCTAGTTCTTATCTCACATCTTAGCCAGGGATCATATCCCTAAGCTTTGATACCAACTGTGACGCCCCCAAAATTAGGTATACGTCACCCATCTTGGGTCGCCAGATACATGGTACAGAATTTAAATACAACTTACTAATACAACTGTCGTGTACAATACGACAAAACATAAACTGTGAGTTTGAATACAATTATTGTCTACTAGAGATTATACAAACTCAAAAGGAGTCCTCATTACAATTATTATCATATTATTTCATAAAATAGTGAGGAATACTAATGCTATCCTCTGGAACATCACTCCGTTTCCCGACTCGTCCCAACTATATTCTCATTTCCTGAAGAGAACAATGAAAGAAAGGGTGAGCTCAACTAGCCCAGTAAGAAATATTATGACTAAGATAATACAGAATAAATTATCATTAGTCCCCAACAATGTTAAACTGATAAAATAAAATAGACATCAAGTTTAACTGCAGCGGAACAAGCAATCCATTAAAAGAGTCAAGTATAAAATAAAATCTACTATCTTTTATGATTTAAAAGGGTTTTTATCACTGTTATCGCTGAGACTCAGCTTAATAAATAATCCACATCATGAAATCATTCCTGCACTACAGGCCAAGGATATTCTTTAGTATCACGACCACGAATTATCCATGCTCTACGGGCCAAAAATAATCGTGTTTTCATCAACGGTCCTGATCATGCCATAAAATAATTCATCTTTGCACCCTTGGCAGAAGAGAATCCATAGCCATAATCATACCAAAAACTGTCCATCAATGCACTACGGGCCAATGAGGACTTTTTCCATATCATTTATAACATTACGGTCATGATTATACCGAATAATCCCTGGTCATAATCATACCAAGTCCATCTATGCACTACAGGCCACAGATGACTTTCAACATAATATAAACATGAGGATGATGTCAATGATATAAGAATTCAATAAAAAAAGTTCAAGAATTAATTTGTCCAAGAACCAATAACGTCCAAATTGTCAAAATGATACTTCTTTGTAGAGTAAAACTTAAGAATGCTCAGAAGAATATTTTCACGAAAAGATACTGGATGAAGCGCAAATATCAATGATATTCCACTAATTTCATTGAGTATAAAAGTCAAAATTTTAATCAACTGAGTATAATACCGAATGGAATAACAAAAGATATCACCATGCATGCGGTACTTCGCATAGACGGTTATTTCAACAGAATAATAATAACGGAACCAGGTCAAGTGAAATTCACACCGATAGGATGTCCAACAGAATAATAAATACGAAATAATAAATGATGGAACCAGGTCCGTCGTATAGCACAGACAGGATATTCCAACAGAATAATAAAGACGGAATAATAAAAAATGGAACCAGGTCCGGCGTATAGCACAGACAGGATATTCCGACAGAATAATAGAAAAATGTCACCAAGTATAGGGTAGCCCGCGTATACAAGTTATTCCAACAGAACAATAAAGAAATGGAATAACAGAAGTTCTCTTCTTGAATACAAAAGAATAATATCCATTACCATAAAATAATACTTGATATAAGAGTACTGAAATAGCAGAAAACTTTTCTTCTATCTCTCTATAGTCTCTCTCTATAATTTCTCTCTATAATTTCTCTCTCTAGAGTTCAGTGAATTCGTAAGAAAATAATGAAGGAATGAGATTCTATTTATAGAAAAATGGAATGCATAGTAACTAATCTATGAACGGTCCAGATTGATTTACTTTAATCTGACGGTCCATATTTAAAGAAAAATCTTTTAAATAAAATATAATATATTCTATTTATATAAAAAGATTTTTACTATTCAAATACTATGCGGGCACTATACAAACACTATGCATATTAAAATATAATATATTCTATTTATAGAATAACTTTAATAATGTATTCTGTTTTATATAAAAAGATTTTACTATGCAAAATACTATGCATAATAGAATATAATATATTCTATTTATAGAATAACTTTAATAAAGTATTCTGTTTTATATAAAAAGATTTTACTATGCAAAACACTATGCATAATAGAATATAATATATTATATTTATAGAATAACTTTAATAAAGTATTCTGTTTTATATAAAAAGATGTTTCTATTTTATTACGTTAATAATACGAATAAAACAAAACTTCTAAATCAACAATAATTGAATCAAATAATGTGAGATACTATGCATCAACTATTGTAGCAATAATTGAACAAAACTGAGTGACTTCTCACATAAATATCAATAATCAATACTGTGTGCTACTATGCAATAACGCGTATTACTGTACTTTTACTACCGAGTAGTTCAACAGTATCAACGGTAAAACTTCCGCCGTTATTTTCAATAAAATATTTTTGTCGTTTTCTCAATCAAACAACAATTCCGTTGTGGGGTCCACCAATGATTGTGTCTTCGTACGAATATTTCCTGTTTAAAACGAATATTTCCCGACCAATCGAATATAATATGACAACTTGCATACTTTGCAAAATTTATAAATATTACCCACAACTATAACATTATTTCAAATTCACACCATAATATAAAAAAAATTATTTCGAGAAAAGTAATTCTTTATTCATAAAATCTGGGGTTTCACACTTACAACTATTCTCAACTAACTATTTTGGATAGTATATAAGTTTCTTTTGAGTTCAGTTTTATTCTATAATCTGGTCTTGAAATAACATCCTCTTCTTGACTATACTAAGACTCTGGTCTTGATCGAAGAATTACTCTTTTCATAGATAGATAAAATAAATTAACTCTACTCTTTTTTCTTTTACAAAGTGTTTGACAGAATATTACTTCTTAAATAAGCAGATACAACTCAGCACAAAATATATAAAAATTTAAATAACTTTTATATTTAAGGGTTATACAAAAAAAATGGCCTTTTGTGATGTCTCAAATCCATCATATAAATTCAAAAAATTATTACAAAAAGTTTTTTTGTTGATTTTAGCCGTCACGAAGGTCATCTTGTATACCCCATCATGAAAGCCTTTTTTGTGATAGTTTTGATAATCACGCAAACGCTTATTGGTTTTGATAATCATGCAAATGCTTAGTGCTTTTGATAATCACGCAAACGCTTAATTAGTGCTTTTGATAATCACGTAAACGCTTAATGCTTTTGATGATTAATACAATCACATTAACACGTAATATATTGTGATTGTCAAAGCCATCACAAAAAAATATATGACTTTAAGGATCAAAGGTAAAAACGTGAATATCTTTTCACAAACAATTTATTTCACTATATTAACTGTATCAAATGTTATTTGTAGGATTCGAACCCTCCCCTATTTGCAAACTATATAACAAGTAATATCGCTACACTAAAACCCATATCATGATTATAATTTTAAAATAAAATATAAAAGGAAACATATGTGAGTTAACTTACTAAACAAAATTAGTCCCACATAAGATTTGGTGATTGCAATGACAATCACAAATACTCTATAATGATGGTAAAATTAGTCATCACTCAGAATCATCATATATTTTATTGTTTTGTGATGGCTTGAAAATTTCATCACAAAATACCTTTTTTTTGTAATTATAAATAAAAGTTGTTACAAAAATTTATATTTTTTCATGGTTGTTATGACTAAGGGTGTAAACGAGTCGAACCGGAGCGAACAGAGAGTTACTCGAATTCGACTCGAAATGATAAATTTGTACTTGAATTCGGCTCGAATTCGAATTATATTTGAAAAATTCTATTCATATTCGACTCAACTCGAATATTTATTACTCGAATTCGATCCGACTCGACTCGAATATTTATTCAAACTACTCGCGAGCTTCAAATTTAAGCTTGAATTCGAGTCTTCACATAATAACTAGTTTTATAATAAATATAATTATAAATTGAATTTGTTATTTTACTTAAAAATAAAAAAAATATTTATTATTACACTTTACAAATATAAAATCACAATTAAAATTAAAAATAAAACAAAATAATAACTAATTATCCTAATTTAATTTAAATTTGTATATATTATAAGAGAATGTATCAAACATCTAATCGAATATGTATTAACCGAGTATGTATCGAATCACAATTAAAAATTCGAGTAGTTTGAATCTTAAACGAGTCGAGTATAACATTGCTCAGATTCTACTCATATTTTTATTCGAACTATTTTTAATGCTAAGATTTGGATCATATTATTAACGAATCCGAGTCTCGCTCGTATTTTTTCGAGTCGAGCCCGAATTTTTAAATATTTAATTTTCTTTATAAAATAAAGAATGTGTTTCTATAGAAAAACAATTTAACTTTAATTTCAGGTATAAAAGTTTAAATAACTTTTATAGTTGTGCTTCTTATTAAGCAGACAAATTCACAGAAATTTATGATATAAAAGTTTAAATAATTTTTATATTTTGCAATAAATATTTTATGAATAGTTAAATAGATGTTCAAATACTTGCAATAACAAATATTAAATATAATAAATTAATCAATTTAAGTAATAAATGATATAAGCAATTGACAAATGAGAAAAGCTCTCCTATTTATAGGAGTTTTTGAGCCGATGACAATCTTATCATTTAGGATATTTATTTGATAGAATGAAATTGTCTTCAACATTTGCCAGCACATGTACATAATTAATGAACTCATTATTGGTCAAGACAAAAACCTCCAGCACAAATCAATAACAATCACATTCGGATAAATGAAAGGATTTGTATTAAGTAGTAGTATATTTTCCAGCACTTGGGTTTCAAGCTCACATGCATTATATTTAGTGTTAAAATAGTTAAAATACAAAATAAATGTTTTTTATTAACTTTTTGTCATTTATCCATTTCCTGAATCTCAACCTTTACAATTCTTCTTATAATGAAATCATATTTATTATATGATTTATCCTTTCAGAGTTATATGTATATATGCACAACTCAATATTCATTCTTTCTTTTATAGTAATATCACTATATCACTTTATTTTTTTTAAAGTATTCATTACATTCAGAACAAATATTCCTTATTAAATATTTAAATAATATATTTAACTAATGGTTACATATATCAAAACCAACATTAGTCAAAGTTTTATACCATTTTTAATTCAAGAAAATGTATTCATTTCACACATTTATACTTAGCACTATTATATCGGTGGAAAACGCGTCAGTCTGATTTTATTTTTAAACGTTTAAATTTTTTATAATATAATATTCTAATAAAACAGATAACTTTATATATAATATATTCTAATTATAATCTAATAAAATAAATTACTTTATATATATTATAAAAGTTTTCTGTTTTATATAAAAAGTTTTCTGTTTTATTACTATTATAATAATAAAACAAAAAATTTTGCCGACGATTTTGAAAACTGGGGGTTTATGGAATAATAAGTCAAACTTATAATAAACTCCTCTATTTATATCATAAATTGAACAAATATCTACCGCTCATCAATTATTATACTTATCTTAATCAACACAATCTTTCAACAATTATTCATTATTAATATTAGGCTTAAATATAAATTAGTACCCTAAAATATATGTCATATTCCACTTTTCGTCAATAGAACTATCTATATATTATCAATAATTCTGACGCCCCCAAAATAGGTATACAACACCCATTCTGAGTCGTCAAATACATGGTACATAAAGCAAATTATAACTTCAATAATACAATTGTCGTGCAAAATACGACAACATATACTGTGAGTTTAAATACAAATGTTGTCTTCAAGACAATATTCATAATCAAATAAGTCCTCATTACAATTATTTAAACACTATTTTACAAAAATAGTGAGGACTGCTAAAACATCTTTCTAGAACCATCACTCTATACCCCGACTAGATCCTGCTATGTTCTCACCTCCTGAGAAGAAAAATAGAACAAAAAAGGAAAAGAGTGAGCTCAACTAGCCCAGTAAAGAATATTATGACTAAGATAATATACAACAAATTATCATTAGTTTTCAACAGGAAAAAAATCTGATAAAATATAATAGATAACAAGTTTTAGATCAAAAATTGCAGCGGAAATAACAATCCATTAGAAGAGTCAAGTAGAGAATGAGTTCTACTATCTTTTAAGATTTAAAAGTACATCATCAATATTTTATCCCTGTACAAACAATCAATATACATCTTTAATCAATATTCATCTTTGCACTACAGGCCAAAGATATTCATTTGTATCACCAGTTGGTCATGTTCATCTCAATACCTGTTCATCTTTGCACTACGGGCCAAAGATATTCATCAGTTAATCATTCATCTTTGAACTACAAGCCAAAGATATTCAGTAATATCATCATTTAGGACTGAGGATGATGAAAAATATTTTAAAGAAAACGAATCCAGTGAGACAGAAGGACAAATATTAAGGATTCGTATAACAGTTTATCCAAGATCAATAATACTCCATAATAACCAATTTTGAAGCAAAATTCAAAAATAAAGACCAAAACATGGATATAATCAAAGATAGTAACTATAATAGACATCTTGGATAAAAAGAAGAAAATTTTATTTTTCGGTGAATAGTGCCGTATTCGTGAATAGTGCCGTATACGTGAATAGTAACCCTGAAACAAAAAGTTTCAAATTTGAAAAAAACGTTCACCAATATTTCGGCATAATGATATTAAAGAAAATAATATCATTTAAGAAAAAAATAACATCATTTATCTCAAAATAACAGTACTTCTGATCGGAATATCGGTATAAGACTGAAGGAAACTTGCACTGATGAATAGAAACTCACAAAGTATCTAAATACTCACAAAATACACTCAATAATCTAGAGAGAGAAATAGAGAAAACTTATTTCTGGTATGATTTTCAATTCTAACTTAGCCTTCTATTTATAGGAAAATGTTAGCACGCCGAAGCAGACTTAACCTGCAACCTGATGGCTTTATCTGCTACTATTCCCACCCACCACATTTGAAATAAAATTCAGCACATTTTTTTACCAACCAAAAGTGGGGTCCACCAATTCTAGAATTTTCCACCAAAATGATAAATTCCAAAAATTCAATAATTTCTGAACCAGTTACCTCTTAAAATTCATAACAAAATATACGTTCATTTTTAACGGTTCAAAATTTGTGGACATATACTCAACTTATATATGTATAACAAATTCAAAAATCACAACGATGATTAAAAATTATAACTCACGCAATATATTTTAAAAACACTGGTTTAATTTTTAATACCTCCATTCCGATAAAAATACTAATAAAACACATCAACATTAACTCCTTCATTTTAACCACAATAAATATATCCAACATTTATATCCACATAAAATAAATATTTTCTTATCATATAAATCAATAATTAATTATTCACAAATAATATTACAGAATCACATTTATGACAACTAGGCCGTTCCCACGAAAGAGAGGGCTTTCCGATAAGAATTTCTCCTTACTGGTGCGCAATTAGATGACCAAACCTCTCCTTGACAGAACTTTCTAGACATTGCCAATAATGTTATCTAATAATATTATTCAAATAATATGAATTATTGATCTGGTAATGGGAAATACTGTGCAGTGACAATTATTGAAACAACAATAATATAAAATATCAACGCAGCAATTATTTAATCAATAAAATAAAATATTGAACAGTAACTACTGTAACAATTATTGAGTAGTGCCTTCTTACGTAAGGATCAATAATTCATCAATACTGTGCATCCATGCGTATTACTGTATTTTAACCACCGGGTATTTCAACAGTGTTAACGGTAACAACTACGCCGTTATTTATAAAAACTCAAACTTGTCATTTTCTTCATCCGATAGTTATTCTGTTATGGGCCCCATAAATGACTGCGTCGTCGTACGAATATTCTCCGACAACAAGAATATTCTACGACCAAATGAATATTCCCCGACAACAATGATTATTTTATAACCACTTGCATATTTTGTAAAATTTGCACATTTCACCCATAATCAGAGAATTATATCAAATTAATACCTTATTATTCACAAATATAAGTAGAGGAAATTTGATTTTATTTATAATAAGTTGGGGTCTTACAATAATGTTATCTAATAATATCATTTAAATAATATGAGTTAATATTGTCATGTCGTGACAATTATTGATTTAATAATATAAAATACTGTGCAGTTGTTACTGTGTCAATTATTGAGTCAATAATATAAATTACTGTAGCAATTATTGAATGAAACACTGAGCGCTGACTACTGTAGTCATTATTGAATCAATAATCAGAAATACTGTGCAATACCGTGTGCTACTGTGAAATAGCATGTGTTATTGTTATTTTATTACCAGATATTTCAATAATTAACGATAAAAGTTTTACTGTCAATTTTTAAAAAGGTTATTTCTGTCGTTTTATATATCTGACAATTATTCCGTTTTGGGGTCTACCAATGATTGGTTATTTCGGTGCCAACGTACTTTACCGAATATAATATTCCCCAAAAAATGAATATTTTTCGACAACTATTTACTTTGTATAATTTGCACATATCACCCTCGACTATAACATTTATTAAATCAACACCTTACTATTTAGAATAATATATAAAGAAAATTGAATCTTATTCATAAAAAATTAGGGTCTTACACTTCTCTCACATGAATAATAAATGAGACCTACATTTATGTGAATAAAATTTTACGAAAATATCAAATTTCCTTATGAAAACAACAATACCATTTTTCTAAATTAAAATAATTACTTAGTCCAAGTATTTCTTACCATGTTAATATATCAATTCTTTAGTAAATTTGCAATAAAACTTGTACACTTATAGTAAGATTTGGTAGTTTTTAGATAAAATTTTGGTGATATGATGTACTCCCTTTGTCCCCAAAAATGATAATTAAAGGTATAAATATTTTTTTTGTCTCTAAAAAGATGTGATAAAGTATATAAAACGAATAATAACTAAGTCATTTAGTGAGGTCTATTAGTAAAAGTAAAAATAAAAGTATTCATCACTTTATATAATCTTGAGGGACTACTAGAAATAAATTTAGAACTTTTTTAAATTTTTATTTTTTTAATATGTATAAATTATATTTCGCTCATTCTTTTGGGGACGAAAATAGTAGCAAACACAATAAACTCGTAATTACAACGGGTAATATTCAATGAAATAATATATATATATATATATATATATATATTGGTAAAATAGATGTGCAAAATTGTACAAGTTCCAAATATACACAGTCTACGATACTAGAGTAGTCACCAACTAATAGTAGAATAGTCACTCTACTACCGAAAAAACATAGAGTGAATTATCAGATTGTACAGTGACAACTCGACGATCGTAGAGTGTGTATATTTAAAATCTACACAGCCGTACAAACTCCATAAACCCCTATATATACATATATATATATATACATACATATATATATATATATATATATATACTAGTTGGGTCCCGTGCCTCCGGCACTGTATGGACAGTGAGATTTATCTCAAACTTAGAACGGCCCAGATGATTTATTAAGTGAGCGGAAAATTAAAAATCATTATTAGATAGATTAGATAGATAGATGTATTTTATTAGATAGATGTATGGACGGTGGGATTTATCTCAAACTTTGGACGGCCCAGATGATTTATTGAGTGAGCGGGAAATTCAAAATCATTTGTATTTTATTAGATAGATATATATTCTTAATTTCTTTATATTTCTATTTCATCCCCTTTAAAAATAAAGGTGCAACCGACAAAATAATGTAACGCTTCAAATCTTCATTTCATTTCTTTTATGTTATCCTCCTTCAACCCCCATTCGCCATCGGAGAGATCATATATATATACTAGTTGGGTCCCGTGCCTCCGGCACTGTATGGACAATATGATTTATCTCAAATTTTGAATGACCAGAATAATTTATTGAGTGAGCGGAAAATTTAAAGTCATTTGTATTTTATTAAATTATTATTAGATTATTAGATAGATAGATGTATTTTATTAGATAGATGTATGAACGGTGAGATTTATCTCAAACTTTGGACGACCCAGATGATTTATTGAGTGAGCGGGAAATTCAAAATCATTTGTATTTTATTAGATATATATATATATATATATGTCTGTTTTATTTTCTTTATTTAGGTGAGTCGTGGCCATTTCTATTCCATTCCCTGTAAAAAAAAAGGTGCAACTGACAAAATAATGTAACGCTTCAAATCTTCATTTCATTACTTTTATGAAATCCTCCTTCAATCCCCATTCGCCATTTGAGAGATCATATATACTAGTATATATATGTCTGTTTTATTTTCATAGAGAGAAAAAGAGGAGAGAGAATTTATAGTGATTGGTGGAATCAAATAAAGCAAAATATTCTTAATTTCTGTATATCCCTCCCAACCAAAAAGGGTCGTAATTTTCTGTTTGACTTCGTCCTCTTCGTTTTCTTTTCCACGAACCTCCATAGCTTAGTCTCAGGTCTCTCTGTAAGGTATTTCTAAACAAATGAAATGTTTGAAAATAATGAATGCTACTTAAATGTATATAGTTTAATGCCGGAAATAATGAAAAATGATTTTGAAGATATTTTTCCCCATATTTGCAGGGATTTTAAAATCAGTATTCAACTTATTATGTTTGGTATATTACGATATAATCTTCATTAGCTATTTTTTCTTCTTTATACTATTTTTTTTCTATGAAAATTGTTCATGCTCTGTATATATATATAGAGGCAACTGTAGATACTAATTTCCGGTGGTTTTAATGTGACAGATGGAGAGGGTGGCGGTGGTTGGTGCCGGCATCAGCGGCCTGGTTTCGGCCTATGTTCTGGCTAAAGCCGGCGTTCATGTGGTGCTTTACGAGAAGGAGGACTACCTCGGCGGCCATGCCAAGACCGTCACGGTGGACGACGGTGTTGATTTAGACCTGGGTTTCATGGTCTTTAATAGAGTAAGTACTAGACTCTTCCAATTACTTTTCTGTTCGCAACAAAGTTTTTTTTATAAAATTTAAAAATTTTAAGAGTGTAATATTTGTATTTCGTGTTTATTGTTACATTTGTTAAATTTTAATTTAATATGATAAGAAAATTAAAATTACTTGATAAACTTATGGAATCAAATGGGATATTTTTTGAAAATTAATAGAGTACAACGTTTATTTTGAAACTACTGGCAAACCTTATCTCGATAGTAACAAATTTAAAAATTTTACTAATATGCATGGTAAATTCTAGCAAACTAGTCAAGTGGTAACTTGTTCTCAAAAAAAAAAAAAAGTTTAGTAACCATAGTCTAATTTAATATAAAATAATACTCCCTCCGTCCCAGGATAAAAATCCTTATTACTATTTTGGGTTGTCCCATGTTAATGTCAATTTTCTTTTAATAACCAAACTTTTACATATTTTTTCCTATTATGCCCGTAGCATTAAATATCTCATATTTTTCTTATTCTAATTCTCTCTCCATATTTAATGACATTATTATGGGCAATTTTATCATTTTATTCCTCTTCTTAATATGCGTGAAAAGTCCACCATGATTTTTATCTTGGAACGGAGGGAGTACTAATGAGTGATGACTTTATATTCTCAAGTATCTATGGGATAGATATGTCATTAAATTAATTGTTTAGCATGGTAAGTTGATTAATTGACAAATACAGTACTGATATGCACAGAGAGATCACTTCCCGCCTAAATGTCGACATTGTATTTAAATAAAATTAATTTTATATTAACCACTCTCCCATTGTTTAGGAGCCCCAACGCGTGATGACATCTGTAACATTACTATTTAACATATGATATACTACATATGATATGGGTTTTCATTGATGTGATGTGGGTCCCGCAATTAATAAAAATAGAAAAGAAATAAATACTTTTCATGCAATTGTGTTTTCAACAACTATTAAAATGCATTGTTTTTGTAACGAGACTCTCTTTTTTGGGAACGAATAACTTATTAACTATGTAAGTGCACCCTCATTATGGATAACTTTCTTATCTTCACTCAATAATGTGAAGCCAATAATGCGAAGCCAATAATGTGAAGCAAATAAAGTTAAAAAAAATTTATTATCTTCAGTCAATAATGTACGTGAAGCCTTTGAAGCTAGTACGTATACACTATATATTAATTACTACATTCATATTGCCATTTCGTTGTGTTGGATGCTTTAACAGCTACAAGTAAGGGACAAATTTAAACTAATTTGTACCTTTTGAACAGCATGTAACTTGCTGAAAATTTATGTTACCTCTATAAAACACTTGATGTGACAAATTAACTCTCATCCCTAATGTGTTTATTTTTAGTGTAATCTGTTGGACTTACAAAAGTTCGTTCATCATGCAGGTCACATATCCAAACATGATGGAATTCTTTGAGAGTCTTGGAGTTGATATGGAGGTCTCTGACATGTCCTTGTCGGTGAGCCTAGAAAAAGGCCAAGGCTGTGAGTGGGGAAGTCGAAATGGGTTGACAAGTTTGTTCTCTCAAAAGAAGAATGTATTGAATCCGTTCTTTTGGCAAATGTTAAGAGAAATTTTTAAGTTCAAAGATGACGTTATTAGGTAATGATGAAAATCAAATAGCATTTTATGTATCAGCGAGATTTTCATTTCTTTCAGTCCAGGATCCTCTGATCCTCTCTAGCTCTGGTGAGAACAAATTAAAAAAAAGAAAAAAGAAAAAGAAGAAAGCGTATTTATATACATATGGATCAAATTAGTGTGGTGACAATACTACCCTGAACTGTTTGTTGATTTGGATGAAAACTTATACAGCTATCTCATTTCAGGGGCACTGATATATATATATATATATACTTAGTTTAGTTGAACACATTTGTATTTTATCCATACAAACAATTTTTGGCACATAGTAGAGCTCCAATCCATGATATAGCTTCACCCAGCCAGGATGATTTAACCGATAGTACATTTCTCATATGATGCTTCTTGCAGATACGTTGAAGATCTTGAAAACAACCCAGATATTGATCGCAATGAAACACTGGGTCATTTCATCAAGTCACATGGGTACTCTGAGTTATTTCAGAAAGCTTATCTTGTGAGACTCCTGAAGCATTGTATTCCGTAACTTTCTTAAGAATGTTTTATGTGATTGTATTGATATCTTGCTTTCTAGTGGCAACATAAAAATCAAAAGATTTTCCACAGGTTCCAATGTGTTCATCAATTTGGTCCTGCACTTCAGAGGGAGCAATGAGTTTTTCTGCTTTTGCTGTTCTCTCATTTTGCCGCAATCACCATCTACTTCAGGTACTAGTATTTAAATCCTCTTTGAAGTATCCTAAGTGTCATTACGAGTCAAGTATGGCATGTGAAATGAAAAATATACATGCAGCTTAAGTTGATCATAGATGAATATATTTTGATGCATTAATTCCAAAAATTTCCTACCTTTTATTTTCCTGCAGCTCTTTGGTCGTCCTCAATGGCTTACTGTAAGACGGCGGTCCCATAACTATGTCAACAAGGTAACTTAATATTTTTGGAATACCTCAAATGTCGCAGTACTACCAAGTAACAGTATTTAATCCTAATGTCCTTTATTATAAGCTAAAACAATATGTTGCTTGTTACTGAGATACTAAGATCAACAGGTTAGAGAAGAGCTGGTTAGTAGAGGTTGCCAAATATTAAGTGGTTGCAAGGTACATTCTATTTCAACGGTTGATGAGGGTGAGTGCTTGACTTCATATTTTCCACCTTGTAAATTGACACCTTCCATTTCTCTAGTTTCTCTCCTTAATTACTTGCTATAAGCTGTTTAAGTTAAATACAATAGCTGTAGTAGGTTCCATTATATTAAACATTTTGTCTTATAGAAAATTGCATGTTTCTAATTGTAAATGTTGAAGGGGTTTGGGCAGGTTGCGATGTAATTTCTGAAGATGGATCTCAAACAAGGTATGATGGATGTATTATGGCTGTGCATGCCCCAGATGCTCTGAAAATATTAGGAGGACAGGTTACGTACAATGAAACAAGAGTACTTGGTGCTTTTCATTATGTGTATAGGTAATTTCTGTTCTGTAGCAGTCATATATACGTCTCATATTTTTCAAGAGAGATTCTTTTGACAAGATATACCATCACATAATTCAGAAATCCAGGCATTCTTGTTTGGATTTCTACATGTATTTTACCATTTACTATAACAGTATCTTCTGATTTAAGAACTTGTTAGATATAAGTGCAAAAGATTTGAATGCAATGTGGAGCATTTGAAACATTTTCTCTTCCCAGATACTTGGATTTGCCTTATATTTCTGTACATGTTCTTTAGCTTTGTGCAAATCAGCTGCTCTTCATAATAGAATTCCTATAGTTATTATTTCAAAATGCAAATCATTCTTAAATCTTTCTGGCAGTGAAATTTATCTTCACCGTGACGCAAATTTAATGCCAAAAAATCCAGCAGCATGGAGTTCTTGGAATTTTCTTGGAGATGTAAATAACAAAGTTTGCCTCACGTATTGGCTCAATGTGCTCCAGGTTAGTAACCATGTCACTTGATTTATGTTATTGAGTTGCATCATTATACTGAAACATGAGAGCAATCAAACATTTTTATCTTCATTTCTCTCTTTTGGGATAACAATAATTCATTATTTGGAAACACATCTAAAATGCAGAACATCAGTGAGAAAGGGTTGCCTTATCTGGTAACTCTTAATCCCTCTCATACACCGGAAAATACCTTGCTTAAGTGGACAACTGGCCATCCGATTCCCTCAGTTGCTGCATCAAAAGCCTCACTTGAGTTTGATGACATTCAAGGGAAGAGGGGGATTTGGTTCTGTGGAGCATACCAAGGTGAGCAATCCTGTGGTGGCAAAAACATGCATAATCTTATATAAATCAAAATCTGGTGCATTAACGTACGTAGCCTTCTGCTCTAGCATTTAAAAGACATTCAACACATTCAGCGTATTTAGCTCATTCGTAAATTTAAATCTTTAATCTTCGAGTCAAATGCCACATTATTTACTGAGGCATCTTCTATGGTAATTGTTTCAGGCTATGGATTCCATGAAGATGGACTAAAGGTATTATTACTTTGAACAATTGAACATACATCTTTAGTCCAAAGGATGTAACACTAATATTGCAGGTCACTGCAACTATTAACAAAAAATAAAGAAATAAATTTAAGGGTGTCATCGATTCTAGAATAGCCTTCAGAATTATTGTGGCTTTCTTCAACTTTTTACGCACGACAATTTAAGGAAAAAAATAAGTGTTAGATATCAATAAAATTCGGTTTTACTTGCAGGCTGGTATGGTTGCTGCAAATGGTATGCTTAGAAAGACTTGCTCTATTTTGAGCAACCCCAAACATATGGTACCTTCAACGCTAGAATCTGGGGCACGCCTGTTTGTTACTAGGTTCCTTGGAAGTTATATTACTACTGGCTGCTTAATGTGAGTTAACTGATCTGATGATAAGTTGCATTCTTTTTGTTTAGAGTGTAGGCTATCATATTTTGACTTCTTTTAAAGCTTGATACTTCAGTAACTATCTACCTCTACCATTCTAGAGGTATCCAGTGGTGTTTTTTATTAGAGTAAATGTTGAGTGTTAGTCATAATCATTTGCACAAAATGCAGACACACACAAATTCCTTAAGTGTTCGGTATCTTGTGGGTCTCAATTCATCACATGCATTATCATGTAAACAACATGTAGAGATAGATGGTAAGAGGAAATTTACATAGCAAAGATGTGACACTCCCAAATTCGGTTTATATCACTAAATTTGAGTCGTTAAAAAACATACACAAATTCTCATGTTTCAAATTATTACAATGTTGTATATAGTACGACAGTATTCAATCCCAAAACTTCAATATAATTATTGTCACACTATTTTACAACATGAGGATTACTGCAACTACCAACTCGTACCATTACTCCATTTCTCTACTCTCCTCGCTAGACCCGACTACACTCTTATTTTCTGTAAGGATTTATGAAACAAAAGAGTGAGCACAAATAGCTCAGTAAAGAATATCATGATTAAGATAAATAAGTTATCATTAGCCTTCCACAATGATAAATCAGATATTTAGAACATATAGTAAATGATATAAGTTTTCAACAAATAACTGCAGCGGAATAAACAGTCCATTAGAAGAGTTAATAGATCATGATGTCTACTATTTTCTCAAATAAAAAATTTTACCATCAATATTTTATCACTGTGACTCCAATCAACAGTTCCTAGTCATAATGATGTCAATCAATATTTTCTCTTTGCACCCAAGCCAAAATCTTTGTTTGTAATACCAAAGGTCATGATTATACAAATTCATAATTCATGGTCATAATCATGTCGATCAATAACTCCTCTTTGCGCCCAGGCCAAATAGAATTTTCACCACGTGTCTTTGCCATATAGGCTAAAGAAACTCAACAATAATATTGTCTTTTGCACCCAGACCAAAGGCATTTACAACATCTTAGTCTTGATGATTTGTACAAATAACGATAATATAAATGATGGACAGAAATAATCAGAATAATAAAATATATATAGAATAAAGATTAGCGACTTTCAATTTAGTTTATCCAGAATCCAAATTGTCAACACGATATCCAGAAAATCGATTAAAGTTCTTGATAAAATATAAGGTTCACATTTTAATTATAGCGATTTAAAATTTAATAGGAAGATCTAGGTAAAAATATTAGATGAAACACAAATTATTAAGGATATTCTAATCATCAAGAATTTTCACCATTTAATTATAAAGTTGTAGAAACGAATAATAATTTTTTTACCATAAATATAGGAGAATTAATGAAAGAGAATTATATCCCTTACGCTAGCACGTGACTAGATACTGTTTTCTATGAGATTGATCAACTTGAACAATTCTTGCACTCTTTTAAGTTTATTTTTTCTCTATCTCTCTACCTTACTAATTTTTTCTCTACTTCTCTTGCTATCTTTTGGTGTGTATTACTGAGCTTGGTCCCCGCTCAAATACTGAAGATGGAGCCCTTTTATAGGCAAGGGTGGGATACAAACTTCCTTAAATTAAGGAACTTTAGTCACATATTACAAATTCATTGGTCGTGATATTAATTGTAATTGTAACAATTATTGAATTAATCATTTGAAATACTGTGCAATACCGTGTGCTATTGTAGAGTATCGCATACTACTGTAGAATACCATGTGCTATTATAATTTTATCACCGGTTACTTTAACAGTTGCAAGTGATAGTACCGTTGGCAATTTTAATAAAAAGGTTATTTATGTCGTTTTCAGTATTTGACAATTGTTGTTTTGGGACCCGTCAATGGTTGGTTGTTTCGGTGCTGTCATACTTTACCTAATATTCCTAACATAACGAATATTCCCGACATACTTTTTTATTTATAATTTGCATATTTCACCCTTAACTTTATCATTTTATCAATTTAACACCTTACTATTTATAATTAGAATTATAAGAAAATTAAATTATATTTATGAAAAGTTGGGGTCTTATAAAAGAAATTCCAAGCAATTAAGGTGTTGACTTATTATTTAACTTTCATTTTATTTTTCTCTTTACATGTTTTTTCATAAAATTTTAATCTTTAATTTTAGAATGCTGCCATAGTTTGCTCTGGGATCAAGAAGATGGGTGCCGGGTCTTGGTGACGGTTAAGGTTTAAAGTGGGTTAAAATCAGTTGGAACCAAACAATTAACTGCATGAGATTTCTTGAGGTTCAGATTAATTATGAGTGAAAACACATGTGAAGAAGATATATTGTGTTTTTTTTGTAGCTTATTAGAAGAAGGAGGTACAATTTTTACATTTGAAGGGACCGTAAAGAAAAGTTCACTGAAAGTGTATCTAAGAATTCACAGTCCACAATTTTATTGGAAGGTATACACTCTGTTCAATTTTGAACCTTCTGTGAAAGTGTTGATTCTAATAGTTTGTACCTGAGAGATCAATATGTGCGTACAATTCTTAATCTGTTAGGTATGTTCTTCACATGGAATTCTTTTGACAGATTGCTACACAAGCTGATTTAGGCCTTGCGGATGCCTATATTAATGGTGACTTTTCTTTTGTTGACAAGAAAGAAGGTCTTTTAAATCTCTTCATGGTAAGAAAATAAATCTAAGTTGAGTTTCCTGCAAATACCCATTTTTAACTTTCCTGAAATCTGTTCTGCAGATTTTTATTGCCAACAGAGATCTGAGAACTCCTGTCTCGAGATTAAAAAACAAAAGGTATATTAAATGGTGGAATAGCTAAGTAGTTGTGTCACATATATTTATTCAACCCCTGAATAGATAATTATGTATCCTTGGTTCATTGCAGGGGCTGGTGGACACCAATGTTTTTAACAGCTGGATTAACATCTGCTAAATACTTCTTTCAGCATGTTTCGAGGCAAAACACTCTCACCCAAGCTCGCAAGAACATCGCTTGTCATTATGACTTGGTGTGTGATACAACCGTATCAATGTTTTGTGCATTCATGAAATAGATTATCAATATGTTTTGTATGTTTACACACAAAGCATTGTTCAAAGTTGCCCAAATCTGTTTTTGACCTTAGGCAAGATGGAAGCTCTTTAAAAACTTGTAAAAATTGAAAATCAAATTTTTATTTGTGTGGCATGTTTTTTGAATATATATGCAATTTGCAAAAGGAACTTTTATTTTCTTATTATTATTTCAGCACTTTTATTTTCTTTTTTGCAGTTTTATTAAAGACGCTATTCAGGGACTATCAAATTAAACTGACAATTAGCCTTTGTGTTTGTGTTTCTAGAGTAATGAACTTTTTTCTCTGTTCTTGGATGAGACAATGACGTACTCATGTGCAGTATTTAAGGTAAGGGTTTCAAACTTTCTATTAGTTCAGACATTATATCTTAAAGTGATCTTCTTTTTTTATTATCAAAGGATACATTTCTCTTTCTTATGTATGTTTGATAGACGGAAGATGAAGACTTGGAAATTGCACAGCATAGAAAAATTTCTCTTTTAATTGAAAAGGTGAGGTATTTGCATTATACTACTCCAATATTAACCATGCGAACTATTCTTTGCAAGATCTCTTCATAGTTCTTGTCTTTAAAATGTTCTAGGCAAGAATTGCCAAGAATCATGAAGTTCTTGAGATTGGGTGTGGTTGGGGAAGCTTAGCTATTGAAGTTGTCAAACAAACTGGATGTAAATACACCGGCATCACCCTGTCTGAGGAGCAACTAAGATATGCAGAAATGAAAGTAAAGGAAGCTGGACTTCAGGTACTCTTTAAGTTTCGACAACAGTTTAAGGTTTATTTATATACAAAATACGAAGGTCATAGTAGGTGGTTCCGAAGAATATTAGACATAAAGAAAATATATCGATTTCATTTAGATCTCGAGAACTTGTTCTTATCATATACATTGCTTTATTATTCAAATTGAAATAATCTAGAATTTTAAGACTTGTAAGTTAATTGGGAAAATGATGAGAAAGTTAAATGACTTGTTGAATCTCTTCAAATATGCATTCAAGCGTTACTTGATATTACCCAGTTTTTAATATCCCGTCTCCTTTTCATTTTCAGGACCACATAAGGCTTCTACTTTGTGACTACCGCCAATTGCCAGACACCAACAAATATGACAAAATTATATCTTGGTAATTTCTTTAACTGTCAATCTTGTATTATCACAACATGATGCTAAGTTTATAGAATGATTAATCAAAGATCATTTTCAGTGAGATGCTAGAAGCTGTTGGCCATGAATTTATGGAGAAGTTTTTTGGTTGCTGCGAATCATTATTGGCAGAAAATGGACTCTTTGTTCTTCAGGTATTAAATAGACAGAAACGATTAAATAAATTAATTAATTAAAAAAACGATGCCCTATCTTTCTGGTTTGTCCCATAAAATTGTTGCACAAGTTTCCCTTCAAGAACCCTTTATACCTTATTACTTGTATAATTGCTTCTTCCTTGTATGTACAATTTTATTCAGTTCACATCAATACCAGACGAGCGTTATGATGAGCACAGGCGAAATCCAGACTTCATGAAGGAGTATATATTTCCTGGCGGGTGCCTGCCTTCACTTAGTAGAGTGACAACAGCCATGGCTGCTGCATCAAGGCTTTGGTAAGAGCTTAAGTTATTTGCATGATTTATAAATATGGGAACTTCTTCTTTTGAAATTTCGCCGGAATGAATGCAGTGTGGAACATGTGGAAAACATAGGGATCCATTATTACCGAACACTCAGATTGTGGAGGACTAACTTCTTGGAAATGCAAAGGTAAAGACTGTGCTACATTCTTCCTGTGGGTTGTTAGTCTTTTTGAATTGCTTTGGCATGTCACAACATACCCTTGTGTACTAAATATCTTCTTATAAATTCTGAAATCTGAAGCATTTAATACTTGTGTTTTTAGCGAAATCCTTGCTTTGGGGTTTAACCAAAAGTTCATCCGAACTTGGGAGTATTATTTTGATTATTGTGCAGCTGGTTTCAAATCACATACCCTTGGAAATTACCAGGTATTTCTTATATCTAATAGTGTCACCTAACTTCAGGACTCATATCGGTTCCATATTGATGTAAAAAACCTCCAAGTATATAATATACCTAGTAAAGAAATCATATAAACATTGACTATGATCACATATGGAGGAAGTTGATAGATATTATTAGGGAATTTTACTTGTGATATTTCCACAAGATTCATATTATTTTCGCGCATTTTTACACGATTGCTCGTTTTCTTACTTTTTATATTGAGTAATTTTTTTAGACACAAACTATACGCACAAAGTTTTGCACAAAAAGTATAAAAAAAAGAGAAAAAAATAGGAAACAGGGCCTACCATTTGATGTTTTACACATTGGTGGTACACAATATATGAGTGCTACTCTTGGTGCACATACCAAATAACTTGTGCACGTGGTACTTTTCTTTTGTGTTTATTCAATAGTGAGAGACATATTTTTTTAATAAATAAGTTCTGATGCCAAAATTCTGCATATTGTAGGTTGTATTCTCACGCCCTGGCAATGTGGCTGCATTGGGCAATCCATATACGACCAGTTAGGTCTGTCAATGGGTCATACCAAAGTAAATCATGCTCTGATACAATATGATCTATCAAGTGTAATAATGGATCAATGATTTGATTCATTATATAATGGATGATTGATATCCACTTGATCCAACGATATGGATCATAATCCAAATCGGTCTATTTTTTAAAAAAATTATTCGTACAATTATATTAATTTATAAAATGTTATTATTAATAAAATTATATTAACTTATAAAATGTTATTATTAATTTCTCACAGCATTATTCTTTTAACTTTCTCTCACAATTTTTTTTACTCTCTATCTAATTAAAAAAATCAATTTTTAATTTTATTTTTTCATGTCAAAAATCACCCAATTTGTTAATTAGTTAAATTGGCTCTTGAATAACTGTGGGTTCCACATAAGGGTCCCACCAAAGAAATTAAATAAAGTTATGGGTCCCACGAAAAATAAACCAAATTTACAAACGACTCATGTTAATAGTGATATTGTACTTTTATCACTAGGTATTTAAACCGCGTGTGCCACTGTAGAATATCGCGTGTTATTGTACTTTTATCACTAGGTATTTAAACAATTAATAGTGATAGTATCGTTGACAATTTTTATTAAAATTGTTACTTTTATAGTTTTAGCATACGACAATATTTCGTTGTAGGGTCCATCAATGATTGAGTATTTCGGTGCCGTCATAATTTTACCTAATTTTTCCGACAAAACGAATATTCTTCGACACAACGAATATTCCCCCGACAGATTGAATATTCCCCGACATACTTTTTATCTTATAATTTACACATATTACCCTAAATTTTATCATTTTATCAATTTAACACCTTACTTTTAGAATAATAATCATAAAAACAATTAAATTTTTATTTCATAAAAGTCGAGGCCTTACAACAGGAGACGAACATCAGTCAAATCAGTAATCCGTAATTTAATTTTTACAAGTGATTTATTTGTTTTGCCATTGATTTGTTTGTTGAGGAATCATTTCATTCAATTTCAATTACCGAGGAAGAATTGCATGATAATAATGATGTAACCAGTCTAGTTAATGAAACTATTTCTTATGTTGACAATTTTTTGATACGTTCGAAGATGCTGAAACTTTTATAGAAAATATGTGAAACATGTTGGATTTGAAGTAAGAATAAAAACTAATAGAAAACATATGAATTCTGAAGATTTTTGTTATAAATTGTATCAATGCCGTAAAGCTGGATATATATGATTTTTTATGAAAAATGAGGTTGACATTGATGATGAAGGTAAGAATAACAAGGGAAAGAGGAGGGATTCTATTGATAGAACAAAATGTGGAGCAAAATTTTATTTTATGCATGATAGAGTAAAGATAAATAGTTTGTGTCTACTCTTGATCAACTGAATCACAATCATGAATTTGTGTCCCCAATTAAAGTTTCACAAATTCAAAAACACAAAAATATTTCAGTAGTTACTAGGGATTTGATTGAAACACTTAATAATGATGAGATTGGTCCAAGTAGGATTATGAATGTTCTTAGCTCATTGAGAGTTGGTATGGGCAATGTTGGCTTCTCTGAAACGGATGTGAGAAATATTGTTAGAGATATTAGACGTGATACGATGGATTTGAATGATGCATAGGCTGCAAATATTACCGGAAAAATTGCAGCATGAGAGCCCGATTAGATTTTATTTTAGTGTCAAACCAGACATGGATAATCTCATATAGAATGTATTATGTGGATAGATTATCGGTCAATACTTGCTTATCAAATTTTTGGTGTCGTTGTTACTTTTGATACCACGTATCGAACAAATTAAACAAATATTTATGCCATTTGTTCCTTTCACGGGTGTAATTTATTATTATCATTCTGTATTGTTTGGGTGTGCACTATTGGACGATGAGACTGAGGATATTGTATGGTTGTTTGAGCAGTGACTTGAAGTAATAAATTTCAAACATGCTTTAATCATTATCATTGATCAAGATCGTGCTATGTCGAATGCGATTACTAGGGTTTTTTCCAATACACACCATGTATTGTGTACGTGGCACATTAACAAAAAATATCCGGAAAAACTTAAATTTATTTTTTGCATCCAACTTTTAAGTCAGATTTTTATTATTGTCTTTAAGTCTTTGAGTATTTAAGAATTTGAAGACATAAAAAATGTTGATGGAAAGTTACGGTTTGTATAATCACGAATGGTTAAAAATGAGTTGGGGTGTATTCAAAAAACATCTATGCAGCGGGAATGACTACTATTTTCAGGAGCGAAAGTATGAATAGTTTTTTTGACAAATATGTAAATAGTAGTGCGGGGATTAAAAATTTTGTTTTAAAGTCCCAAAAAGCTACTGAGAAACAGTACATCAGAGAGGAATAAGATGATTATATTACAGTTAATCATGCAAAAAATTAATTTTTGGGGGAAAAAATTATTTTTGGGGATATGTTAGAGCTAGCTAAAATATATTCCAAAAAAACAGTTCAACACTTTTAAATTGATGAGAGTATCAAATTGAACTGACAAAATGAGCAGATTAAGGATGAGAGTGTCACATCAAGTGGTAGTTAGAATAAGTGTTTTATGGAAGTGGTTAGCATAAAATAAACTTCATGATAAATTCACTTCATGACAAATACAGTACTGACACGAGATTACCCTCCCACATGTGCATATGGCATCACTGTAATGGAATCAGTATTTTCTGGAGGTAACATAAATTTTGTACTAGTTACATGTTGCTCAATGGGCCCAAATTAGTTTACATTTGTCCCATACTTGTAGTTTTTAAACCATCTGACGCACAACATAATGGCAATGGATGTTAAACCATAATGCATAAGTACTAGCTTTAAAGAAAATTATTTTTATTTTTTCTTTAAGATAAAAAGTTGAGGAATTTTGTTATTGGTTGTATTTTTTCCTTAACTTGATAACATGGCAACCATTTATAATTATTTCCAATAACTGTGTCTCTTAAGTAGCTCTTTTAATTCTAGTCAATCAAATTACATGAACCAAACCCAAAACTAGAAGAAGACAGAAAGAAGGGAAGGATAGTTGGATGCTAGACATCACACCTAGATTCTAAATGCATCAAAAGGGACGTCCATTAAAAGGAAAATGCAGGCTTAATAGGAAGAATGTAATCTATGAAATTATTTAACATATACCATCCATATATATTGTAACTAGTTGAACTTTGGACGACCCAAATAATTTATTAGGGTGAACGAAAAATTTAAAATCAGTTGTATTTTGTTAGACAGATTACAAATTGAACAAATACATCAATCATATTATTAGAATTCATTTTCTCAAATAAATCTTGACCACTGGCCGGTCGGACTCCAAAAATGTTGCACCACATAATAATAAACCTTGGGATGCAGTTTAGTGGGAAATGTTAAAGAATATAATAAATACAGAAAATTAGGACCAAGGATTGACACGGGTAGTCCCTGTCCTTAAAATGTTTATTGTCTCTTACCACTAAGGTTTGCTAAAGGCTACTAGCAATATACCTCCAGGATTTTATGTCAAAGCTTGTATATGTTCTAAGTGATAGCAATTCACTTTAACCTCAATTTATGCTGCTGTGTAAAAGATGATAGAAGAAAGAAGATGAGACTCTCCAATTTCATAACTGAATTGTGAGTTAAGAATTATATACAAAATAAATGATATATTAATCACATATCAGTTTTGCATCCCATAATAAACAAAAAACTGTTTTAATCATTAATGAAGTTTATTATTCTGGTTCAATGTTAAAAAGAGGCTCATTGCTCCTAGCGCGAAGTGTCAATACGACTTTGCGACCTGAACCACGGCCACCGGGTCGCGGGCAGATGCCATTGTGACCAACTCCAAGCCTTTCCTTTAGTTCCACTAATGAATTAAACTATTCCACATATACTTATAAAGTATTAAATAGTTTTATTCTTACTCAATGTGGGACTTGAAGAAAATAGTTTTCTTAAACAACAATGAACATTTTCATGTACTCCACTTTGGATACAATTAAAACACAATATATAACTCCTACTTGAACCATATATTGCTCTCTATTAATCTCCTTGTAATAGGCTATCAAATACACAATTTATTTAATATAAATTCAATCAATTAATGGATCTAAATTAATCCCCAAAATGATCAAAACTCATAAAAAATGTGCAATTAACAGGAAATAATTTGTCTCAGCTTGGCAGGGGGACTAAACATCATCCTAATCTTATCAACAAAAGGTGTCCAACTTCTTAGAACTCCCAACCTACCTACCACCAAAGAGATGAAATATCTATTGAACCATGCATGTTTCAAATTTAACAATGACAACAAAAATAGCAATCCCAGCTGACTGCAGGACAAGCCTTGTCCCATGGTACAATTGCATCTCTATAATAAAATATAAATGATTTTGAATTTTTCGTTCATCCTAATAAATCATCTGGATCGTCCAAAATTTAGAATAAATCTCACCGTCCATAGTGCCGGAGGCACGAGACTGTTGCTAATAGTTAATAAGTTACCTTTAATACAGTTATTTGGTCCAAAATAAGAGTCTAAATAAAAAAAAAGTACTGATAACATTTATACCTGCAGGATAAACTTTGGTGGAGTTTGATTGTGTTTGAATACATCTTAATTCACATGTCTCTGATTCGGTTAAAAGCAAATCTTATTTGGTAAAAAAAATTGTCTCTTAATCGTTAAGACAAAAACTCAAATCTATCTAATAAAATACAAATGATTTTGAATTTTCCGCTCACTCAATAAATCATCTGGGCCGTCCAAAGTTTGGGATAAATCCCATCATCCATCTATCTAATAAAACCTATCTAATCTATATAACAAAATACAAATAATTTTGAATTTTCTGCGCATCCTAATAAATCATCTGGGCCGTCCAAAGTTTGGGATAAATCTCATCGTCCATAGTGTCAGAGGCACGGGACTGTTGCTAGTCTTAAATATTATAAGAACTGCCTCTTAATAGTTTATTTAAAATTTATGAACAAAATAGCCTCAATAAATATTGTACTATTTCAATTTCAAATTTTAAGATCATTTAAATAAATTTTTTAAATAACTCAAAAGGGTTAAAATGGTAAAATAGTGTCATTCAAATATTTTACACATTTTAGTTATCAAACATTTTTTTAAATTCAAATGCAATTTCATTCAAATGATTTAATTTATTAATATGTATTAACCATTGAGACCTTAATTACTCAATTTTATCAAATATCACATTAGAGTTAATAATATCCCCTAGATTTTTTTCCCTTAATATCTATGTAAATTATAATTTGCTCATCTTTTTTTGAACGAAAAGAATAATAAACACAATAAACTCGTAATTAGACCGGACAATGTCAAGGAAATAATATATATATATATAGCAAGGATCAATTGTATGCCCCTTATCTTACTCACTCGTGCTCACCCTCTTTAGGCGACGGTTTCGGTCATACAACCGTCGTCTATACTTTTAGCGACGCTATATGTTGTCCGTCGCTAAAAGTATAGACGACAGTTGTATGACCGAAACCGTCGCCTAAAGAAGGGTGAGCACGGGTGAATAAGATAAGGGGTATGCACTTGATCCAGACCGTATATATATATATATATATATATATATATATATATATATATATATATATATATATATATTTAAAAAGATTACATATTCTTAATTTCTTTATTTAGGTGAGTCGTGGCCATTTCTATTCCATTCCCTTTTTAAAAAAAGGTGCAACTGACAAAATAATGTAACGCTTCAAATCTTCATTTCATTTCTTTTATGTAGACCTAGCAAACGGGTCCAAAGCCCGCGGGCTGGCCCGCCCGCCCGCCAAAAAAGGCTTTGGACCGCACTTTTTTGGCCCACAAAAAACCAGGCCTTTTTGGCCCGGTCCGTTCAAAGCCCAGCCTGTTCAAAGCGCCCGCCCGCGGGCTTAGTGGACTGAAAAAAATACAAAAAATAGCCATAAACCACCTTCGACCCGCCCGTGAACCCGCGGGCTATAGACTTATTTTTTTTGACCCGTGAAAATTCGGACCTTTTTAACCTAACCCGTTTTGACCCGCCCCGGCCATGGCCCGATCTGCCCGTCCGCCCGTCCGCCCGCCCGTCCGTTTGCTACCTCTACTTTTATGTTATCCTCCTTCAATCCCCATTCGCCATTTGAGAGATCATATATACTAGTACTAGCTGGGTCCCGTGCCTCCGGCACTGTATGGACAATATGATTTATCTCGAATTTTGAACGACCAAAATAATTTATTGAGTGAGCGAAAAATTTAAAGTCATTTGTATTTTATTAAATTATTATTAGATTATTAGATAGATGTATGAACGGTGGGATTTATCCTAAACTTTGGACGGCCCAGATGATTTATTAAGTGAGCGGAAAATTCAAAATCATTTGTATTTTATTAGATAGAATTATTAGATTATTAGATAGATAAATGTATTTTATTAGATAGATGTATGAACGCTGGGATTTATCCTAAACTTTAGACGACCCAGATGATTTATTAAGTGAGCAGGAAATTCAAAATCATTTGTATTTTATTAGATAGATTATTAGATAGATAGATGTATTTTATTAGATAGATGTATGAACGGTGGGATTTATCCTAAACTTTGGACGACCCAGATGATTTATTAAGTGAGCGGGAAATTCAAAATCATTTGTATTTTATTAGATAGAATTATTAGATTGTTAGATTGATAGATGTATTTTATTAGATAGATGTATGAACGGTGGGATTTATTCTAAACTTTGGACGGTTCAGATGATTTATTAAGTGAACGGGAAATTCAAAATCATTTGTATTTTATTAGATAGATATATATGTTTGTTTTATTTTCATAGGGAGAAAAAGAGGAGAGAGAGTTTATAGTGATTGGTGGAATCAAATAAAGCAAAATATTCTTAATTTCTGTATATCCCTTCCAACCAAAAAGGGTCGTAATTCTCTGTTTTACTTCAGCCTCTTCGTTTTCTTTTCCACCAACCTCAATAGCTTAGTCTCAGGTCTCTCTCTAAGGTATTTCTTCTTTTCTTTTTCTTATTATTAATAAGGGTAAAACAAATGAAATGTTTGAAAATAATGAATGCTACTTAAATGTATATACTTTAATGCCGGAAATAATGAAAAATGATTTTGAAGATATTTTTCCCCATATTTGCAGAGATTTTAAAATCAGTGTTCAACTTATTATTTTTGGTATATTACGATATAATCTTCATTAGCTATTTTTTCTTCTTTATGCTACTTTTTTTGTATGAAAATTGTTCATGCTCTGTATATAGAGGCAACTGTAGATGCTAATTTCCGGTGGTATTAATGTGACAGATGGAGAGGGTGGCGGTGGTTGGTACCGGCATTAGCGGCCTGGTTTCGGCTTATATTCTGGCTAAAGCCGGCGTTCATGTGGTGCTTTACGAGAAGGAGGACTACCTCGGCGGCCATGCCAAGACCGTCACGGTGGACGACGGTGTTGATTTAGACCTGGGTTTCATGGTCTTTAATCGAGTAAGTACTAGACTCTTCCAATTACTTACTTTTTCTGTTCACACCAAATTTTTTTTTATACAATTTAAAAACTTTAAGAGTGTAATAATTTTATTTCGTGTTTATTGTTACATTTGTTAAATTTTAATTTAAAATTACTTGATAAACTTATGGAATCAAATGGGATATTTTTGAAAAATTGAGAGTACAACGTTTATTTTGAAACTACTGGCAAACCTGATCTCAATAGTAACAAATTTAAAAATTTAGTAATATGCATGGTAAACTCTAGCAAACTAGTCAAGTGGTAACTTGTTCTAAAAAAAAAAGAGTCAAGTAGTAACCCTAGTCTAATTTAATATAAAATAATACTAATGGCTTCAAATTCTCAAGTATCTATGGGATAGATATGTCATTAAATTGGTTTTTTAGCATGGTAAGTCGGTCAATTGACTAATACAATGCTGACTTACGTATCGACCATGTATTGATCAATTGACTAAAATTAATTTTATGCTAACCAGTCCAAGTTGTTTACGAGCCACAACGCATGATGACATCTGTAACATTACTATTTAACATATGATATATGATATGGGTTTTCATTGATGTGATGTGGGTCCCGCAATTAATAAAAATACAAAAGAAAAAAAATACTTTTCACTTGGTTGGAGGACCATAAGGATTACCTGCAGGCTGCAGTCATTACCAGAAAAGAAATGAGCGGATGATATATGGCAGACAATGATAGAACTGAATAAATTGGGTAGTTGTTGGCTTTATGCATACCCCACATTACAAGTGAGAACCAATTGTCAATTGGTATATCTGGTTGTAGATTCATTTAGCTTAAAGTTAGCCACCAGCTTACATATAGAACAAATAAAGTAAACTGATAAAATAAGTAATAAAATATGCTTTAAATGTGTTTGTATTTTATTCAAGGCCAAACAATTTATATAATATAAAAACAAGTGCTATCAATTTTGTGATGATTAATTTGGTGATTTTAGAAGGATTTGGACTATCATCAGCCTTATTAGGATAGTTTATTGTTTCCTAAATATTGTAAGCCGTTCAAGTTGATTTAACTAGTAATTTGTTAGTACTTTTGAATCGGAGAAAATGACTTGCCGAGTTGCCGTTGAACTTGAGCCAACATATAGCCCCTCATTTGTAGCAATTGTGTTTTCAACTACTATTATTGCCTTAAAATTTGAAAACTGTTACCAAGTATGAGTTTTCATAACATTGAAAGAGAAAGAGAGACGTTTGCTACGAAGCTTTATAGGATGGGGTTTCTAGAACTTATAGGGAAATTAATTTGTGGAGGGCTATGTGAAAATTACGAAGTTTTATTTATTTTTATTTAAAATGCATTGTTTTTGTAATGACTCTTTTTTTTTGAATGAATAACTTATTAACTATGCAAGTGCTCCCTGATTGTAGCCTAGGGACATGGCTTGTCCTGCAGTCACCTGGGATTGCTATTTTTGTTGTCATTGTTAAGTTTGAAACATGGTTCAGTAGATATTTCTTCTCTTTGGTGGTAGGTTGAGAGTTGTCAGTTCACGTGAAACTTCATGAGCCACTCATGGATAGTGTTGCTTAATAATTTATAAGTTGGACCTTTTGTTGATTTTGCCCCACTTGCAGGAATCTTGGTTGCTGCTGGCCCTGCCAAGCTGAGACAAATTATTTCTTACTAGAGTGCATCCCAAAGTTTTTTATTATGTAGTGCAAAATTTTTATCCCATAAAGTGTGTACTGATATTATTTCAACCACCCAAATGTAAAGAAAGAGATGACTTTGGTCATGTGAAATTGTAATTAAAATGTCATATAAGCTGCGGAGGAGGAACAGAACTCCACATAGTTGAGTAAACTTGGAAAAAAAAATTCTACGAAAATATTAAGTATCAGTGGTCAAGATTTGTTCGATAAAATGAATTCTAATAATATGATTCATGTATTTGTTCAATTTGAAATTAATATGGAGTATATGTTAAGTAATTTCATGGATTACATTTTTCTTATTAAGCCTGCATTTTCCTTTTATTAGACGTCAATTTTGGTGCCTTTGTAATCTAGGTGTGATGTCTACTAGCATCCAACTATCATCCCCCTCTTTCTTTCTTCTTCTAGTTTTGGGTTTGGACGTTCATGTAATTTGATTGACTAGAATTAAAAGAGTTACTTGAGAGAGACAGTTATTGGAAATAACTATAAATGGTTGTTGTATTGTTCTATGCTATCAGGAAGAAATAAGTAAAGGGGGAAAAACTACCAATAACAAAATTGCTCAACTTTTTATCTTTACAAAAAAAAAAAATCTAATCTTCAATCAATAATGTGAAGCTTTCAAAGAGTACGTATGCATTATGAATTACTACTTCCATTGCCATTTCATTGTGTGTTGGATGCTTTAACAGCTACAAGTATGGGACAAATGTAAACTAATTAGTAATTGTACCCGTTGAGCAGCATGCAACTTGCAGATAATTTATGTTACCTCCATAAAATACTTATTCTTACTACCACTTGATGTGAAACTCTCATCCCTAATGTGTTCATTTTTAGTGTAATCTGTTGGACTTAGAAAAGCTGGTTCGTCATGCAGGTGACATATCCAAACATGATGGAATTCTTTGAGAGTCTTGGAGTTGATATGGAGGTCTCTGACATGTCCTTATCGGTGAGCCTAGAAAAAGGCCAAGGCTGTGAGTGGGGAAGTCGAAATGGTTTGTTAAGTGTGTTCTCTCAAAAGAAGAATGTATTGAATCTGTACTTTTGGAAAATGTTACGAGAAGTTTTTAAGTTCAAAGATGACGTTATTAGGTAATGATGAAACTCAAATAGCATTTAATGTATCAGCAAGATTTTTATTTCTTTCAGTCCAGGATCTTCTGATCCTCTCTAGCTCTGGTGAGAACAAATTAAAAAAAGGAAAAAAAAAAGAAAATGAAGAAAGCATATGTATATATATGTGAAATATATATGGATCAAATTAGTGTGGTACTACCCTGGACTGTTTGTTGATTTTGATGAAAACTTATACAGCTATCTCATTTCACGGGCACTGGTATATATATATATATATATATATACTTAGTTTAGTTGAAAACATTAGTACTTTATCCATACAAACATTTTTTGGCACATAGTAGAGCTCCAATCCATGATATAGCTTCACCCAGATAGGATGATTTAACCGATAGTACAATTCTCATATGATGCTTCTTGCAGATACGTTGAAGATCTTGAAAACAACCCAGATATTGATCGCAATGAAACACTGGGTCATTTCATCAAGTCACATGGTTACTCTGAGTTATTTCAGAAAGCTTATCTTGTGAGACTCCTGAAGCATTGTATTCCGTAACATTCTTAAGAATGTTTTATGTGATTGTATTGATATCTTGCTTTCTAGTGGCAACTTAAAAATCAAAAGATTTATACAGGTTCCAATGTGTTCATCAATTTGGTCCTGCCCTTCAGAGGGAGTAATGAGTTTTTCTGCTTATGTCGTTCTCTCATTTTGCCGCAATCACCATCTACTTCAGGTACTAGTATTTAAATCCTCTTGGAAGTATCCTAAGTTTCATTACCAGTAAAGTGTGACATGTGAAATGAAAAATATACATGGAGCTTAAGTTGATCATATATGAATATATTTTGATGCATTCCAAAAATTTCCAACCTTTTATTTTCCTGCAGCTCTTTGGTCGTCCTCAATGGCTTACTGTAAGATGGCGGTCCCATAACTATGTCAACAAGGTAACTTAATATTTTTGGAATACCTCAAACATTGCAGTACTACCAAGTAACAGGATTTAATCCTAATGTCCTTTATTATAAGCTAAAATAATATGTTGCTTGTTACTGAGATACTAAGATCAACAGGTTAGAGAAGAGCTGGTTAGTAGAGGTTGCCAAATATTAAGTGGTTGCAAGGTACATTCTGTTTCAACAGTTGATGAGGGTGAGTGCTTGACTTCATATTTTCCACCTTGTAAATTGACACCTTCCATTTCTCTAGTTTCTTTCCTTAATTACTTGCTATAAGCTGTTTAAGTTTAATACAATAGCTGTAGTAGGTTCCATTATATTAAACATTTTGTCTTATACAAAATTGCATGATTCTAATTGTAAATGTTGAAGGAGTTTGGGCAGGTTGCGATGTAATTTCTGAAGATGGATCTCAAACAAGGTATGATGGATGTATTATGGCTGTGCATGCCCCAGATGCTCTGAAAATCTTAGGAGGGCAGGCTACGTACAATGAAACGAGAGTACTTGGTGCTTTTCAGTATGTGTATAGGTAATTTCTGTTCTGTAGCAGTCATATATACGTCTCATATTTTTCAAGAGAGATTCTTTTGACAAGATATACCATCACATAATTCAGAAATCCAGGCATTCTTGTTTGGATTTCTACGTGTATTTTACCATTTACTGTAACAGTATCTTCTGATTTAAGAACTTGTCAGATATGAGTGCAAAAGGATTTGCCTTTTATTTCTGTACATGTTCTTTAGCTTTATTCAAATCAGCTGCTCTTCATAATAGAATTCCTATAGTTATTATTTCAAAATGCAAATCATTCTTAAATCTTTCTGGCAGTGATATTTATCTTCATCGTGACACAAATTTAATGCCAAAAAATCCAGCAGCATGGAGTTCTTGGAATTTTCTTGGAGATGTAAATAACAAAGTTTGCCTCACATATTGGCTCAATGTGCTCCAGGTTAGTAACCCTGTCACTTGATTAATGTTATTCAGTTGCATCACTGTACATCTGTACCGAAACATGAGAGCAATCAAACATTTTTACCATTTGGTGAATATGTGCAATTTTTTAAATGAAAATTTGAATGGTTGAAAACATCAGTGAGAGTACTTTGTTATCTTCATTTCTCTCTTCTGGGATAACAATAATTCATTATTTCGAAACACATCTAAAATGCAGAACATCAGTGAGAAAGGGTTGCCTTATCTGGTAACTCTTAATCCCTCTCATACACCGGAAAATACCTTGCTAAAGTGGACAACTGGCCATCCGATTCCCTCAGTTGCTGCATCAAAAGCCTCACTTGAGTTTGATGACATTCAAGGGAAGAGGGGGATTTGGTTCTGTGGAGCATACCAAGGTGATCAATTCTGTGGTGGCAAAAACATGCAGAATTTTTTATAAATCAAAATCTGGTGCATTAGTAACGTAGCCTTCTGCTCTAGCATTTAAAAGACATTCAACACATTCAGCATATTTAGCTCATTCGTAAATTTAAATCTTTATTTTTTCGAGTTAAATGCCACATTATTTACTGAGGCATCTTCTATGGTAATTGTTTCAGGCTATGGATTCCATGAGGATGGACTAAAGGTATTATTACTTTGAACATATATCTTTAGTTCAAAGGATGTAACACTAATATTGCAGGTCACTGCAAGTATTAACAAAAAATAAAGAAATAAATTTAAAAGTGTCATCGATTCTAGAATAGCCTTCAGAACTATTGCGGCTTTCTTCAACTTTTTAAGCACGACAATTTAAGGGAAAAAATAAGTAAGTGCTAGATATCACTAAAATTCAGTTTTACGTGCAGGCTGGTATGGTTGCTGCAAATGGTATGCTTAGAAAGACTTGCTCTATTTTGAGCAACCCCAAACATATGGTACCTTCAACGCTAGAATCTGGGGCACGCCTGTTTGTTACTAGGTTCCTTGGAAGTTATATTACTACTGGCTGCTTAATGTGAGTTAACTCTGATGATAAGTTGCATTCTTCTTGTTTAGAGTGTAGGCTATCATATTTTGACTTCTTTTAAAGCTTGATACTTCAGTAACTTTCTACCTCACCATTCTAGTGATATTTAGTGGTGTTTGTTATTTGAGTAAATGTTGAGTGTTAAAGTCATAACCATTTGCACAGCATGCAGACACACACAGATTCCTCAAGTGTTCAGTATCTTGTGGGTCTCAATTCATCATATGCATTATCATGTAAACAACATGTAGAGATAGATGGTAAGAGGAAATTTACATAGCAAAGAAATCCCAAGCCAAGGTTCTTACTTATTATTAAATTTCATTTTTTTCTCTTTACATGTTTTGTCATAAAATTTTAATCTTTAATTTTAGAATGCTACCATAGTTGACTCTGGGATCAAGTAGATGGGTGATGGGTTTTGGCGACGGTTAAGGTTTAAAGTTGGTTAAAATCAGCTGGAACCAAACATTTAACTGCATGGGACTCGTGAGATTTCTTGAGGTTCAGATTAATGATGAATGAAAATAAATGTAAAGAAGATATATTGATTTCATGTATTATTGTGGTTTTTTTTTTGTAGTTTATTGGAAGAAGGAGGTACAATTTTTACATTTGAAGGGACCGTAAAGAAAAGTTCACTGAAAGTGTACCTAAGAATTCACAGTCCACAATTTTATTGGAAGGTATACACTCTGTTCAATTTTGAACCTTCTGTGAAAGTGTTGATTCTTAATAGTTTGTACTTGAGAGATCAATATGTGCATACAATTCTTAATCTGTTAGGTATGTTCTTCACATGGAATTCTTTTGACAGATTGCTACACAAGCTGATTTAGGCCTTGCGGATGCCTATATTAATGGTGACTTTTCTTTTGTTGACAAGAAAGAAGGTCTTTTAAATCTCTTCATGGTAAGAAAATAAGTCTAAGTTGAGTTTCCAGCAAATTCCCATTTTTAACTTTCCTGAAATCTGTTCTGCAGATTTTTATTGCCAACAGAGATCTGAAAACTTGTGTCTCGAGATTAAAAAACAAAAGGTATATTAATAGGTGGAATAGCTAAGTATTTGTGTCACATATATTCAACCCCTGAATAGATAATTATGTACCCTTGGTTCATTGCAGGGGCTGGTGGACACCAATGTTTTTAACAGCTGGAGTAGCATCTGCTAAATACTTCTTTCAGCATGTTTCGAGGCAAAACACTCTCACCCAAGCTCGCAGGAACATCTCTCGTCATTATGACTTGGTGTGTGATACAACCCTATCAATGTTTTGTGCATGCATGAAATAGATTATCAATATGTTTTGTATGTTTACACAAAGCATTGTTCAAAATTTACTTGGAGGATGTTTGTCCCCTTCAAAGATATAAATTGCCAAATCTGTTTTTGACCCGAGGTAAGTCTTTAATCTTTGTTAGGATAAGATGGAAGCTCTTTAAAACTAGTAAAATTTGAAAATCAAGTTTTTATTTGTGTGGCATGTTTTTGAATATCTATGCAATTTGCAAAAGGAACTTTTATTTTCTTATTATTATTTCAAAACAAATATTTTCGTAATATATATATAGGCCCAACATCTCTATGTATTGTTTTCTTTTTTGCAGTTTTATTAAAGTCGCTATTCAGGGATTATAAGATTAAACTGACAATTGGTCTTTGTGTTTGTGTTTCTAGAGTAATGAACTTTTTTCTTTGTTCTTGGATGAGACAATGACGTACTCATGTGCAGTATTTAAGGTCAGGGTTTCAAACTTTCTAGTAGTTCAGACATTATATCTTAAAGTGATCTTATTTTTTTCATTATCTAAGGATACATTTCTCTTTCTTATGTATGTTTGATAGACGGAAGATGAAGACTTGGAAATTGCACAGCAAAGAAAAATTTCTCTTTTAATTGAAAAGGTGAGGCCTTTGCATTATAATACTCCAATATTAACCATGCTAACTATTCTTTACAAGATCTCTTCATAGTTCTTGTCTTTAAAATGTTCTAGGCAAGAATTGCCAAGAATCATGAAGTTCTTGAGATTGGGTGTGGTTGGGGAAGCTTAGCTATTGAAGTTGTCCAACGAACTGGATGTAAATACACCGGCATCACCCTGTCTGAGGAGCAACTAAGATATGCAGAAATGAAAGTAAAGGAAGCTGGACTCCAGGTACTCCTTAAGTTTCGACAACAATTCAAGGTTTATTTATATACAAAATACGAAGGTCATAGTAGGTGGTTCCGAAGAATATTAGACGTAAAGAAAATATATCGATTTCATTTAGATCTCGAGAACTTGTTCTTATCATATACATGGCTTTATTATTCGAATTGAAATAATCTAGGACTTGTAAGTAGGGAAAATGATGAGAAAGTTAAATGACTTGCTAAATCTCTTCAAATATACATTCAAGCATTAGCTGATATTACCCAGTTTTTCATTTTTCAGGACAACATAAGGCTTCTTCTATGTGACTACCGCCAATTGCCAGACACCAACAAATATGACAAAATTATATCTTGGTAACTTCATTAACTGCCAATCTTGTATTATCATAACATGCTAAGTTGATAGAATGACTAATCAAAGATCATTTTCAGTGAGATGCTAGAAGCTGTTGGCCATGAATTTATGGAGGAGTTTTTTGGTTGCTGCGAATCATTATTGGCAGAAAATGGACTCTTTGTTGTTCAGGTATTAAATAGAAAGAAAAGATCTAATAAGATTAAATTAATTAATTAATTAAAAAAACGACGCCCTGTCTTTCTGGTTTGTCCGATAAAATTGTCGCACAAGTATCCCTTCAATGTATACCTTATTTCTTGTATTGCTTCTTCCTTGTATGTACAATTTTGCTCAGTTCATATCAATACCAGACGAGCGGTATGATGAGTACAGGCGAAGTTCAGACTTCATAAAGGAGTATATATTTCCTGGCGGGTGCTTGCCTTCACTAAGTAGAGTAACAACAGCCATGGCTGCTGCATCCAGACTTTGGTAAGAGCTCAAGTTCTTATTTGCATGATTTATAAATATGGGAACTTCTTCTTTTAACATTTGGCCGAAATGAATGCAGTGTGGAGCATGTGGAAAACATAGGGATCCAGTACTACCAAACACTCAGATTGTGGAGGACTAACTTCTTGGAAAAGCAAAGGTAAAGACTGGCTACATTCTAGCTGTGGTTTGTTAGTCTTTTTGAATTGCTTTGGCATGTTACAACATGCCCTTGTGTACTAAATATCTTTCTATAAATTCTGAAATCTGAAGCATTTAATATTTTTGTGTTTTTAGCAAAATCCTTGCTTTGGGGTTCAACCAAAAGTTCATCCGAACTTGGGAATATTATTTTGATTATTGTGCAGCTGGTTTCAAATCACATACCCTTGGAACTTATCAGGTATTTCTTATATCACCCAACTTCAGGACTCATCGGATCCATATTGATGTAAAAATCCTCCAAGTATATAATATACCTAGTTCTGAAATCATATAAACATTGACTATTCACATATGGAGGAAGTTAATCCTCAAAATTGTTTATAGATATTACTAGGGAATTGATCCACAACGAAAAGTGATATTTCCACAAGATTCATATCAAATGTTAGAGAATTAGTTGCACAATCATTTTCGTGCATTTTTACATGATTGCTTGTTTTCTTACTTTTTGTATCGAGTAATTTTATGGATACACAAAGTTGTGCACAAACAGTATAAAAAAAGAGAAAAAATAGAAAACAAGACCTACTATTTGATGTTTTACAGATCGGTACACAATATATGAGTTATACTCTACGTTTGGATTGAAGGAATGGAATAATTCATTCCATTCTAGTTGGAAATAAGTTATTTCATATGCTCTCCCTCCCACACTAACTTTTTGTATATAACTTGTGCACATAGTACTTTTCTGTTGCCAACATTCTGCATTCCCTGATATTGTAGGTTGTATTCTCGCGCCCGGGCAATGTGGCTGCATTGGGCAATCCATATACGACCAGTTAGGTTAGTCAATGGGTCATCGGAGCAAATTATGCTATGATCTATGATCACCAAGTGTGATCAATAATTTGATTCGTTATGTAATTGATCATTGTTTTGTCACATGATCCACTTGATCCAACGATATGAATCATGATCCAAATCGATCCATTTAAAAAAAATTATTCGTATAATTATATTACTCCCTCCGTCCCAAATTAACTGCTCAGTTTTGACTTTTTTAAGTCAAATTGACTATTTTTAGAATTAATAATTAAGCATATATAAATATATTTCTAAAATTATAAAAATTAGGATTAGTAATAAATTGTATATACTTTCTTTTGGTTATAATCTCTTCACCTATATTTTAGCAAAAATAGTAAAAAAATTAATTTTAAAAATGGTCAATTTGACTTTAAAAAGTCAAAACTGAGCAGTTAATTTGGGACGGAGGGAGTAATTTATAAAATGTTATTATTACTAAAATTTTATTAACTTATGAAATAATATTATATAAACTTCACTTTCTCACTTCATTATTTTTTTAACCTTCTCTCACTAAAATTTTTCCACTTTATCTATCTAAAAAATTCAATTTTTTCATGTCAAAAACCACCCAACATAGATATATAAAATGTTAGTTGAGAAAGTTAGTATACGGACTGTTTCCACTGATGCATTATGCATATAATAAAACTTAATTATTTACTCCAATATTGATTTTCTAATAGTCAATTTGAGATATTTTTAAATTTAAAATTAACATAATTTATTTAAATTTAAGAATAATTTTCATATGCTCTCCCTCCCGCACTAACTTTTTGTATATAACTTGTGCACATAGTACTTTTCTGTTGCCAAAATTCTGCATTCCCTGATATTGTAGGTTGTATTCTCGCGCCCGGGCAATGTGGCTGCATTGGGCAATCCATATACGACCAGTTAGGTTAGTCAATGGGTCATCGGAGCAAATTATGCTATGATCTATGATCACCAAGTGTGATCAATAATTTGATTCGTTATGTAATTGATCATTGTTTTGTCACATGATCCACTTGATCCAACGAATCATGATCCAAATCGATCCATTTAAAAAAAATTATTCGTATAATTATATTAATTTATAAAATGTTATTATAACTAAAATTTTATTAACTTGTGAAATAATATTATATAAACTTCACTTTCTCACTTCATTATTTTTAACCTTCTCTCACTAAATTTTTCCACTTTATCTATCTAAAAAATTCAATTTTTTCATGTCAAAAACCACCCAACATAGATATATAAAATGTTAGTTGATAAAGTTAGTATACGGACTGTTTCCACTGATGCATATAATAAAATGTCACATTGACGTATGTATATAAAAGTGATAACAGACTCGACCACTTAATGTATGCACATAAAACTTAATTGTTTACTCCAATATTGATTTTCTAATAGTCAATTTAAAATATTTTTAAATTTAAAATTAACATAATTTATTTAAATTTTGAGAATAATAAATCTTATAAATTTATGTTAAATTTAAATTTAAAAATATATGAAATTAACTTTTAAAAAAAAATTAATCAGTCTTGTAATTTGGAAATATCGCAGTAAATTTAACTTTGTGAAGGAAGTGATATATAGAGGTCAATTAAATACTAACTTGAAGGAATTAACAAGTGTTGGGTGGCAACCCGGGGGCATATTGGTCCAAACAAAGGATACCAGTGAAGCCTTAAATAATCCCTCCAATTATGAATTTGTTTCTTTTTTCAACAATAACTTTTGATTCAATAAATTATATTCGAGTCCATAAAAAATACTTTGTTCCAAAATTATGCATATAGTTTTAAAACTACAGTTTTTATGATTTTTTTTTTTATCTTTTTCAAATATACATCTTATATTTTAAAAAATAGTTGTGACATTTTTATAATATCCTTATGAAAAATTATTTTTCAGAAATTGAATTAGAAAAAAAAATAAAAAAATCATTAACCATAACACTAGATGAATACATAACCAAGAAAGTACCGACATTAAAACTGTCGTGATCCTAGTGAAAATTTTACTATTTTTTATCAGTATATCGAAAATCATATCATGAATCTGAATTGATCCAATGGATGTAATTATGACAGATGAATGAATAAATGGTCTAGTCCAATAAATTCTATTGAATAAAATCAAATTAAGGTATTATTAATCATTTAAATAACCAACTGAAAATAATTTTCTAGAATTAATTAAATAGATATAATCCTTGAGCTATTAAAGAATATTTTTAACTCACTATATATTATCCAATGTAACCATCCTCCTAAACATTAGGTAGTCTACTCTACAACATACCACAGTATGTCTGGTATGTTTGGATCTCCATGGCCTGGCTTCAGCATGATCATTCTCAGTCCACTTAAAAAAAGTTTCATTCCATCCCAGCAAGAAGCTCAACTCATAATCAAGCATCTCTTCTCCTGTACAACACAAGGGCACAGGAGCAAACGATTATGCCATTGTCAAATTTTAACTACCAGTCTACCACTACCACTACTAACCGAGGAACCAAAAAGGCCTAGAGTTCCACTCCTACCATTAACAAGGCTCGCTAAATCTTCATACTGCTATTTTGTATTGAAACCAAGACTACTATATTACTCTGACATAAATGACAATCATGAAGCTCCCTATATATCAATTAAATCCCCACAGATCATCACCACATACAAAACAGGAAAAAACATTAATTAATACTTCAATATAAGCTATTAATATCAATAACACTACGGAAAATCTCCAGATAAGCTAGCAGATATAAGCACACCAAATTTAAAGCTACACTCTGAAGCAGATAATGAAAAGGGGGCAACTCTATTCCTCAAAAATACTGATTATTATTAGGTACCAAAATAGATACTGCAAACTACTAGGATTCAAGCAATCCAACCAGTCCAGATGCGTGCGTGCGTGCATGCATCCTGCAAGAACCGCCCTCCTCTGCACCAGCCCTGGAAAAAGAAGTCAGACGAATCACTGCTATCAAAATCACTGCTGCTGCCCCTGTCGGGTTGGAGCGCCACCATACCCACCACCATATCCAACTTGCCCACCATTAGGTCCACTGGCCTGAGCCCCATAATTCCCAGAAGCTTGTGAGGGGTCAGATCTCCATCCTTGATTTCCATATCCTGAATTACCATTAGCATCACCATAGCTACCTCCCATGTAGCCCCCACCACTAGATTGTAGCTCTCCACCAGCAGAGGAATTGCTATTTGGGGCACTCCCAAGCCGGCCTCCAACAGCACCATATGCAGCTGGATTTCCATAGGATCCATCAGCTCCACCATATCCACCATAACCATAACCTCCACTTGGAGATTGACCTGTGGGTGCTGAAACAGGTGCACCACCTCCAAGACCACCAGTTGCGGCACCAGAAGCACCCCAAGGAGTATTCCCATAGCCCATAGTACCATATCCAGAGGATGCCTGAGTGCCATATGCACTTCTTGGTGCACCTGGAGGCCCACTTCCATAACCAGTATTAGGGACATTAGGGTTCCCATAGGCCGCAGTAGCAGGGCCACCATACCCAGGATTTACACCACCATAACTACCGTAGCTGCCATAACCCATGCCATTACTAGCAGGAGCATACCCATAACCGGATGTACCATATCCAGAAGATCCATAAGATGGGAAGCCACTGCCAGCATTTTGAGACTGCATGTACCTGTTGGAATCACGACCTTCATAAGAACTAGAATTGCCACCAGAACCACCATAACCTCCACCACCACCACCCATGGAACGGCCACCTCCACCAGGGTTAGCATCTTTGGGAAGAGCGCGCTTGACTTCCACTTGTTTGCCATTTAAATCATGGAATGTCTTGTGCAAAACCCTATCAACTGCATCTTCAGAGTCAAAGGATATAAACCCAAATCCACGGGGTCGATTAGTCTGCTGGTCATACATAACAACTACATCAGTCACATGACCATAAGATTCAAAATACTGGCGAAATCCATCTTCGCTCAGAGTAGGAGGTAAACCCCCTACAAAAATTTTCTTGGTCCGGACATTTCCAACACCTCCAAAGTTTCTACCAGCATTAGGGTTTCCTGCTTTGGAAACCTGCTGTTCCTCTCTTGACAAGGCCCTCTTAGCCTCAACCTAGATAAGAAAAGTTATGGTTATACACAAGGAAGTGTAGAAAGAGCAAGAAGTAAACAGACAATCACATGCATTTCTACTTCAAGGAATGCATATACATTGATGTATTCCAACTTGTATAGGAGAACCGAAAACCTGACCAAGGAAGAATTTTGAAGCCAATACATGACCGTATTGATTTCAGTACACTATGAAGTTGTTCAGTGTCATTGATACGGGTCTCAAAAATGGTAGTAGCACACAAGAAGTAAATGATCATACACTGCTCAAAAATAAGACCCAACAATTTAATAAATAGATTCCAACAACAAAGCAGTCCCGAGACTAACATTCCTTTAAACCTATACTATGTTCAAATATAAGAAAATTTGCCAAATATAGTTTGAAATGAAAAGGTACAATATAATCAACGACTTTTCAAACCACCATTTACTAAAATCTAGTGTCTTCACTTTCAAAGCCAAGTGGCAATTCAGGTAATATGAAGTCGGGGGCCAGGGTTGATTTTCTTGTCTACAACTTTTGAAGAATCAAATCAACCTTCAGAGTATTGACATCACATATAAACTATAAGAGAATGAATTGATCTCTTATAAATTTGGATATGCTATGAAAACAAACTCAAAATTAATGAATTTACACCCAAAAAAATTGTCACAAGATCTAAACATTAACTTATCCTCCTTTTATTGTAAAGTCTGAATATGCATATCAACCCTCAACTGAGGGAAATCAGTAACCCGCAAAGTAGATTCCATAGTATGATTAAAAAAAGTCACTAAAGAGAAATAATAATTATCTCACTACAGATCTCAAACAATACACTTAAAATAATAATGATAAAATAAAAAAAGTATACATTCAAACAAAAATGAGTTTAGTTAGGTTCCAAAATAAAGGGAACAGCATAATTACAACATGAATGTAACAAACTAATTGTCAGTATAAGAATTATGCAACATAAATCCAGAGGATGCTTGAGCAGTGAGCACTAAAACATGAGAAGGCATAATTGCAAATACCCGAATGAAAATGGCCCACCACTACCCACCAAAATAAACATTAATATATAAATCAAAATCCTAAAAATCTCAAAATATCAAAAGATTAGGTTAATCTAATCAAGAAAAGTACATACGGAAGAAAAAATAAATGAAAAAATTACAATTATATCATTCTTTGCTAATTCATTCCATTATCTCTATTTAAAACATGTAACTTGAAGATTAACAAACAACTCAAATGGAATAAGGAAAAACAGTAACAATGCTTCTAAACCAACAAAAAGGAAATTTATCATATCTCACATACACTTAAATGTGGAGTAATTACCATTATCAAATATTCAAAACTTACTTGCATACTGCTTTTTCTTTTACCAAACTTTCAGTTTCAAACGAATAAAAGAAAAAGAAAAAAATCCTACTGCAGGAGAAAATGCAGTGATACTTAAATTACCAACACAACCATCAGAAACCAATCGAAAAAACAGAGTAACATAAACATGGATAGTTATCAACGCAGCAAAGCCTTTTACAGAACAGTAAAGAATAACAAAATACAAATCGTAAAATATATTACCAAATAAAATAAGTGAACATACCAAAAGCTCATAAATGATTTGATGAAGCAGTTAATGCAATGTAACAATAGAGCACTAAACAGAAAATGCATGAGCACAAAGCCTGTACAAACACCCGAGACAAACCAAGTATAATTGTATAAATGTGACAGCTAAAACCCTAGTCCTGAAATAAGCACACACTCACATACATACTATTAAATGAGCTGACATAAATAATACCACACAAAATAGCATGAAACCATCAAAAACCCAAAAAACATTACATGTACCGGACATAACCGTATACGTATAAGCTGAACCAGAAAGTACCAACAATGGCCACATTAATAGAGAAAAAACCCCAGAAATGAGAATGAAAAAACTCTCCCAGGAATAAAAATATGCACTGGAGTAATAGTGAGTACACATGTAGGAAAAAAGAAGCTCTAGAAACCAAAAATGCCTTAAATAAAACAATTACATAGTACAAAAATGAACCAACTGCACTAATTACAACTAATATAACCTCAAAAAACAAATTAAAACCTAGAAGCCAGAACACAAATTGCATCTCTAAATAAAGCTGACCTGACCCATCAACAATAGCAAAAAAAAATCAAATCAATAGAGCAAAAACCCAGATATGACAATGAAGAAGCAGGTTCAGAAATATAAATATGCATCTGGAGTACACTGCATTTAAAAAAAAGTATCTTAACATTCCTAGAAACCTAAATGGCTGAAATAACACATTTACACAGTATAAAAAAAACTGAGTGCATTAATCCCAACATATAATCTAATATAAACGAAATCCAGAAGCCAGCTAAAGCATCTAAAATAAAGTACCCCTAGATAAAAGCTAAACAGACCCATCAAATAGCAAACAAAATCCAAATCAACATTGAAAAAAACCAAAATCCTAAATCAAGAAAAAAAAAAGTCGTAAAACAAACATTGATATCAAAGTATAAATCTGTACCGTTCTGCCATCTATGATATGTTTATCCTGGAGAACAGTATCTAAAACGGAAGGATCTGCAAAGACCACAAAACCGAAACCTCTAGGCTTCCCGGTGAGCTTCTCCCTCATAACGGAGGTCAACACAATCTCACCATAATTCCCAAAATAATCTTTCAGCTTTTCCTCTGACGTTTCCCATGAAATCCCTCCAATGAAAAGTTTACCCTGATCTGAATCCATCTCAGAAACTACCTCTATTTTCTCTTTGTATACGTATATGTATTTGTATGTATAGGTTTGAAGAGATAAAATAGGGTGAGTGAGAGAGGCAGTGAGGGTTTGTGGCGGAGACGCCGCCTGGGTTTGGGAGGAGGAGAGAGAGAGGGGTCAACTTGAGACAGGAGAATAAGCAAATGATTCTAGATTGAGTAGTATTCTAAATGTACGGTCCAGATTTATTGATTAGTGGCTGAGATTTTTCTTTAGGTTTGGTCTGACACCAACGCATATTATGTGACATGGGTCGGGTCGGGTCTGGTCTTTTTTAAGGGGAGAATGAAAATGAAACACCAGAACATTTTACTTCGTAATTTTAAACATCAATTAGTTGTATATTTAATTTTATTTGAAATAGATATCCGCAAATCAGGATGTGGAGAAAATAAACTCATCAAGATTCAAGGACAACAAGACTAATTATGCAATATTTTCTTAATGAAATATGTACTCATCAGTCTTTGAATAAAAAAAGTTATTTAATAATTGACATGTCTGATTTTTATTATTTTATTCTTCTGAAAAAATTTAAAATTATTACAAATTTATTTAGTATTACTTAATATAATAGTTAATATTGTAAAAAAAATTTATTCAACCCAAAAAATAGACTTGGTGATTCAGCCCAAATCATCTTAATAGAACGACTTTTTTAACTCTCTGAATGACTAAATCGGTTAATCAAACAGCCCTTTAGTCACTGTCAGGATCTCTCCTTTTTTACAGGAGGCGTAATTTACCAACTGAGCTAATGCTTTGGTGTATTTTCTTTACATTTCACACTCCCTTCTCTATCTGAAGGAGAAAAAAGAATAATAATAAAAATAAAAAAAATCAACGGAATATCATGTTGGTCTAAGCTCAGTTTGATTTTGTGGGCCTGTGTATAATAGAGTCAAGATTGGAAGAACCCAATTGTGTCGGTAGTTTGTCTTGTACGTACTTCTTTTAGTCTAAGGCCCAGAAATGCCCAATATGAGACGAAAAACAACTACTCCGTTCCATTGGCTGAACCTTTTACACATAAATCACATGTTGAATATGGGAATGGATTTGTTTAAATGAAATATTAAAAAAAGTATATTTTTAAAACTCAAAATTGATATAATTAGTAGTAGTAATTTATAGTTGGTTAGTTTACAATTATTATATTTGTTTGTATTAAAACTAAATAACTTCATATTAATTTTGAGTTTTAGTAGCCAATGTACGTTTGTTTGATATAGAATTAATCCTTTATCGATCTGTGAATTTAATTAATTTCATGGCGGTAAATGCCAAAGTGAAACCGCAGTGGTGTAAAGAGAAAGCTAGTTTGGTCCAATGTCTTTAATAAACTCGTCGTACACCCCCACCACATCAATCAACAATCATCATTACTACTCTACTCTTTCAGGTCTCTCAACGTTTCTATTTTCAAACACTCTTGGAGCCCATCTAATTCAAACCTCTCTCTTTCCCTTTCCCCATCTCTCTCTCTCTCTCTCTATATATATATACATGACCTCAAGAGTGTATAATCTATCTATTCCTCCTCAACAAGGGAATCTGTAGAAACTCTCAAATGGGATGTTTTCTTGCCTGTTTTGGTTACTCAAAGAAGAGGAAGAATCGTAGAAAGTCCATATCAGGTTCAAGAAAAATAATTTTATCTCAAGATCAAGTAAGCCATCAACAAGCTTCATTCAATTTTTTTTACTTCAATCATAATAATTTATATCGGGTTTTTTACTTGAATTTGTTTCAGGGACACGGAAGCTATATTCCTCTTCAACCTGAGGTCACTAGCAAATTCAACATCACAAAAAACACCACCAGCTCGGATTCTGGGTTCAGGTTAAGCATTCAAATATTTGCTCTCTCTCTCTCTCTATCTCACTCTGACCTCGTAAAAACACAGTAAAAATATCCAGTTATAATGCATCAATCTATATGTTTGTGCTTTTGATTTCGATTAAATTTATTGTTTATAGAGATAAGCGCCTGAGCCCTAAGATTAAAAAGAAAGTAAGGTTTAATTTGAATGTGAAGACCTATGAGCCAATCCCAAATGATGAAACTGCTGATTATTTTTCGGAGAGCTATGAAAAGGAAACATGGGTTAAGAATGAAGATGAAACAGAGAAATCCACAATTTCCTCGAAAAACTGTGAAAGGGATTCAATAGGGTCAGGAATGGTATCATACCCTTCAAATTATAGGTACCAGAATTACGGTGATAGCTATGATGAAGAGGATGAGATAAGACTCGAGGAAAGTGGTCTGGATGATGATGAATTTAGCGATACTGATGAAGAAGATGGTTGTGACAGCAATGATGAAGAAGATAATGGTTGGAAAACGAGCAAACTTGAGTTTATAGAGCAGTTCTACACTCAAAACAAGGGCTCTAATGAAAAAAAGGTTAGCAATGCTGAATTGCCTGTGGAAAAAAGTAACAACCTTGTGCTGCTTCATGCTTTGCCAGTTCAAGAGCTGAAAAGGTTTGAAGGAAACAATAATGCTCGGGATAGGAGTCTTTATGTACATTCTGTGCTAAATCCAGTTGAAAATCTGAGTCAGTGGAAAGCGATAAAAGCTAGATCGAAACCACCCTTGAAGCGCCAGAAGGAGAATATCACAACAAATGAAGAACAGCAAAGACCCTTAAATTTGAAGCCAAGTTTCAATCCACTACTTTCTGGGTCCAGATCAGATTTAGAAAATTCCAAGCCTCTAATGCAAGAAATGGCAGTTGATGCCAGCCTCACAAATTGGCTAATTTCACCAAACAATAAAAGGTTAAATTGGGAAACATTATAAATATCTCCAAGTCGCAGGTTTAATGATTTACACCATCTCTATGTTCAGCAGAGTTGCTGGAAGCATACAGAATAAGTTGTGTGTTGAACCACTCGTCTTCTTATACAATATGTTAGGGAAGAGATCGACATAATTGAGAGTGTTGTTTTGTTTTGTGTGATTGTATCCGTAAATTGCTTACTTTACTGATTGACTAGAACAAGTTGATACTGTTGAGTGTGATCTGGTGATTGTTTGTAATTCCTTGTTGTAGATGAATAAATGCAATATATAATTTCAAAATTCAGCCAAGGTATATGAGAGAAAAATTATGCACAACTGAGGCTTACTTCTACATGGTAAGACAACAACAAAAACAAGTAATAGAATGATTTACTAGATCTTCTATGTGAATACTGCTTAAAGATCATAATCAAATATTGTAACAAATAGATAATGACAACGCACACGCTGTACACACCATAGTCAATAGGAACAGTTTTGAATAACTGGTCTTATCAGAGAAAATTTAATAGGAACAAAAATGAGAATCAACAATAGCATAAATGAGTTTTCTTGTGATGTGACAAAATCTAGCAAGAAATAAAGATGGCAGAGCAGCACCAATGCTTCACTATATATAATGGTCACAGGATGTGGTTATTGAGCACATATATACAGTGTAACTTTCTTTTCTTTTTTCAAAAAGCTGTATTACTCTCTATGTTACATGATCATGATAGTGAATTTCTTTTTCATCTCTACACCCACTTTCATTTAAAGGACAAGAAAGGCAGACAGCTCTTGTCACAATAACTCATACCAATTTAAGATGTGGAACTGAACTTTTCTCCAACAGTGACTAATGGTGTACTAATCATAAACTTGGTCCATACAGCAGCAAACTGTCACCCATTAACTGTTTCTTTAAAACCACAAATCTGAGTTGGAGACAAACCTTTGATCGATTAGTTCAGACGTTTGCTGAGAAATTTATAGTGAACAAGATCTACATTATTCTACAGATGCAAGAATCTGAATCCTCGTCGTCAGAATCACTCACGTCACTGCAGACACAAAAAGGAGATTATATGTAAGATTAGGATAGCAAGACAACAACTCAACATTTCTTTTCTTCAATAGATTTTACAAAGCAGATCATCACTAATTCAAATATTACTCTAGGATGGAATATATCATCTCCATTACAAGACAAGCAAGAGGTCATCATTAGCATTGGGTTACTGAGCCTAATGATAAAGATTATTAGATACATAAGGGTAATTGTGAGAGTTTCTTGCAACCATTGGCCTCCTGGCAGTAGTGAAAGTCCTAGCTATGATCAACAGTTAGAAAATTAAGTCATATTTTAGACATATTTTGTAATTCTGCTGGTCATGTAGACAACAAAGGAACCTTCCTGATTAAATCCTTATATTAACCATGTTAGCTTTTCCATAGCGTTCATTCTGCTAGAATCCATTTCTCATTTTGACCAAGCAAATTTTTGTTCCATAAGAATTGAATATTTTACTTGTACAAAATAAAAAGAAAGGAAAGGAAAGGAAAGGGAGAGTAAATCACATCCCAACACAATAACAATATCAAATAAACAGTCAGTCCTAATATACCAGCTCACACCTTTAAAAAATCTGCAGCTCAAACTGTTTACAATTCACCATAGAAGAAGAACGTCACATTAAAAAATATATAATTAGGGTTGCATCAGCTAACATGCTGCTCCCGTACATGTTATCAATACGCAGGTTTTGGTTTGAAACATCTGTTGCAAATTAATTCAAATAGGGAATCTCATCCATCATCACACTTTCCAACTTTATTCTCACTGGTTTCTATCTAAGGTCACTATTTTCCCAACATTTATGATAAGATATAGTAATTTGTTAATTCAACAGCTGAAATGCACCTATTTGTTCTTGATTCAAATAGATAGCTAAAAAAAGTGTTACGCATTCAAACATTCTATAAAGACAAGCAACTAACCAGATAACTTACAAAATTGACTAATCACAATTTGGTAACTTTTCCGGTTTATAATACTACACAGAAGCAGAGCAAAAGAATCAAATTACTTCACACTTCAAAAGATCAAACACATGTTAATGAATGAACTGCACCAATAAATTGCCTTGGTTGGTATTCCAACCTCTCTTCAAGCTTCTTCCCATTATTATCTTTCCACTGAACCTTCCGTTGCGGCTTCTGATCCAACTTTCTCGACAAGCCACCACCAATCCGAGGCGGCAACAGCGACGCCGTTTCATCATCCTTCTCTCCCTCCCCATTTAGTAAAATATTTTGGGAGTCCACATCAGTCAAGGGCTTACTTTTAACATCAAATTTTTCACCATTATAATTGTTCCCATGTTTATCCATTGAAATTCAGCTATCAAAAAGCTTGATCACTTCAATGTAAAACCAATAATGGGACAAAATAATGAACGACTTTTTGGCACATTATCAACCTATCCCCACAACCCAATTCTTCAAATCAATATTCCAGAATCCCTAAACCCTAAAATCCTAAATTTTGCAAGTAAATTTCGAAATTTAAATAACATTTTTCATCCACCGTCATCGACCAACAAGGTCAACGCTAGTTTGACACAATCAATCACTAAATCTGAAGCCTTTTAACAATAAAGAATACAACTTTCAAGAAAATCTAACAATATTACATCGAATCATCATCCTTAACAAGAAGAAACACAAAACATTAATCTTTCAGCCGGAAAAAAAATCAAAAAAAAACAAATTAAAATATTTTGTTCTTATAATAATTTGTGATGAAAATGTATTTCTAAAATGTCAGAAACCAATTGGAGAGAAAGCTAGATAAATCAGAAACCCTAGAATTAAAAGAGGGATGAATCGGAGGGTGGAGAAAAGCGTTTACTTAGGTTATGATGAAGGGGGCTTTGAAAATTAGTTCGAAACTGATGTACTATTAATTTGTTTGTTTGGAAGTTAAAATAAATAAATAAATAAATAAAAGAAAGAAAAAGATGTAATGTAGACCCTATTGAAAACTACAATTCAACGGCCAGGATTTGATGGTAGTTGATTTGTGGAAATTAGTAACGGTTCGCCTCTTAATAGTTCATATCTTTGTATTAAGAGGTTATCTGAATAGTTAAAATACAAATATGAGTCTAAATTATTTAAAAAATCTCTTAATACATATATGTGAGTTGTTAAGATGTATTAAGAGCTAAGTTCTTAAAATGGATTAAGATGCAATGAAACATCACTTAAGTTAGTTAATCTAGTTAAAATATAGGAAATTGGTATTTTTACATGTTTTTTTATATTTTTACATACTTTTTTTTCAAAAGAAAGTGTGACGCTTCCAAAATTAGGTATACATCACCCATCTTGGGTCGTCAGATACATGGTACAGAATTCAAATACAACTTACTAATACAACTGTCGTGTACAATACGACAAAACATAAACTGTGAGTTTGAATACAAATATTATCTACTAGAGATTATACAAACTCATAAGAAGTCCTCATTACAATTATTATCACACTATTTCACAGAATAGTGAGGACTACTAATGCTATCCTCTGGACCATCACTCCGTTCCCCGACTCGTCCCAGCTATATTCTCATTTCCTGAAGAGAAGAGTGAAAGAAAAGGGTGAGCTCAACTAGCCCAGTAAGAAATATTATGACTAAGATAATGCAGAATAAATTATCATTAGTCTCCAATAATGTTAAACTGATAAAATATAATAGACATCAAGTTTAACTGCAGCGGAACAAGCAATCCATTAAAAGAGTCGAGTAGAAAATAAAATTTACTATCTTTTATGATTAAAAAGGTTTTTCATCACTGTTATCGCTGAGACTCAGCTTAATAAATATTTCACATCATCGAATCACCCCTGCACTACGGCCAAGGATATTCTTTAGTATCACGACCACAATTATCCATGCACTACGGGCCAAAAATATTTGTGTATTCATTAATGGTCATGATCATGCCAACAAATGTCCATCAATGCACTACGGGCCAATGAGGACTTTTACCACATCATTTGTAACATTGCGGTCATGATAACACCGAATAATCCCTGGTCATAATCATACCAAGTCCATCTATGCACTACAGGCCACAAATGACTTTTAACATAATATAAACATGAGGATGATGACAATGATATAAGAATTCAATAAAACAAGTTCAAGAATTAATTTGTCCAAGAACTACTAATGTCCAAATTGTCAACATGATACTGCTTTGTAGAGTAAAATTCAAAAATGATCAGAAGAATATTTCCATGGAAAGATATTGGATGAAGCGCAAATATCAAGGATATTCTACTAATTTCATGGAGTATAGAAGTCAAAACTTTAACCAACTGAGTATAATAAAGAATTGAATAACAAAAGAAATTACCATGCATGCGGTACTTCTCATAGACAGATTATTCCAACAGAATACTAAATAACGGAACCAGGTCAGGTGAAATTCGCACCGACAGGATGTTTCAACAGAAAAATAAAGAATAAAATAACAACAAAAATCACCATGCATGAGGTACTTCGCATAGACAGGTTATTCCAACAGAATACTAATAAGGATAGAATCAGGTCCGGCGTAAAACGCACAGACAGAATATTCCAACAGAATAATAATAAAGACGGAACCAGGTCCGGCGTAAAACGCACAGACAGGATATTCCAACAGAATAATAAAGACGGAATCAGGTCCAGCGTAAAACGCACAGACAGGATATTCCAACAGAATAGTAAAGACGGAATAATAGAAGAATGTCACCAAGTATAGGGTAGACCGCGTATACAGGTTATTCCAACAGAATAATAAGTAATGGAATAACAACAGTTCTCTTCATGAATAAGAAAGAATAACACCCCTTACGAATATAATAAATAATATTCCCTACCTTAAGAAGAAGAGTACTGAATATATAAGTAGTGAAGTAGCAGAATACTTTCTTCTTTCTCTCTATAGTTTATCTCTCTAGAGTTTCAGTGAATTCGTAAGAAAATAATGAATGAATGAGCTTCTATTTATAGAAAAATGGAATGTATAGTAACTAACTCATGAACGGTCGAGATTGATTTACTTTAATCTGACGGTCCATATTTAAAGTAAAATCTTTTAAATAAAATAAAATATATTCTATTTATAATCTAATAAAACGAATAACTTTATAAAAGATTTTATTATACAAACACTATGCAGGCACTATGCAAATACTATGCATAATAAAATATAATATATTCAAATTATTGTCTAATAAAATAGATAACTTTATAAAAGTATTATGTTTTATATAAAAAGATTTTACTATGCAAAATATTATGCAGACACTATGCAACACTATGCATAATAGAATATAATATATTCTATTTATAGAATAACTTTATAAAAGTATTCTGTTTTATATAAAAAGATTTTCTGTATTATTACATTAATAATACCAACAAAACTGAGTGACTTATCACTTAAGCATCAATAATTAATACCGTGTGCTACTATGCAATCACGCGTATTACTGTACTTTTAACACCGGGTGTTTCAACAGTTAACGGTAAAACTTTCGTCGTTATTTTTATAAAATATTTTTGTCATTTTCTCAATCCGACAATAATTCTGTTGTGGGGTCCACCAATGATTGTGTCGTTGTACGAATATTCCCTGTTAAAACGAATATTCCCCGACCAATCGAATATTATATAACAATTTACGTACTTTACAAAATTTATAAATATTACCCACAACTATTGTATCAATTTCACTCCATAATATTCAAAAATAATATTTATAGAAAATTCATCTTTATTCAAAAAGTTGGGGTTTTACAGAAAATGAATCGGAAAGAGACCATGTGAAAATATCAAAAACTCATATAAAAATAATGATCCCTTAAAATATAATATTGTTAGTAAAAAATAAAATATCTTGAAGTAAATCAATTCTTTTATTTATCAATTTATTTTTTTTAAGGTAAAGAGCTTCATTTGTATTATGGTGCCTTGTGATGTTACGTTTTTTATGTTATACTAGGAGTAATTTATTTTTACAAGTCAATAGTTTCACATTTAAAGGTAAAAGGTGAAAAACTTGGTATAAAGTGAAGTGTATAATTAATTATCTTTCTACCTAGTTAAAATCGGGCTTATTGACAAAAAGTAGATAATTATAATCATTCCACTTTGGGTATAAACAATGTTAGGTGTTTTTGCTCCTTATTTAGGTGTATCTAGTGACAAATTTGAGGAAGTAATCCATTAGGTCCAAAACTTAGAACATCTCCATTGAAGATGCTCGAAAATTGATGTTAAATAGGATTCATGAATGACATGGCAAGCCTGTCAAATATTTAATACTCCATCCATTCCCACGGCACGCTTGCGTGAGGTGGTCGCCGCCCCGATCGTTTCTAGCACAGTTGTTGGGTGAATTGCTTGCAACACCTTAACCCCTCGCCTATATGTAGATGGTAATCTTGGTACAATTGCTCGCGTTCGGAATTCTGCGTTGAATGGACACCAACGACACCTTGACCCCTCGCTTATATTGAAACGGTAATCTCGGTACAATCGACGATTGATGCGGTAGAAGACGTTACACACAACTATGAATTGTTGTATGATAAGTCAAATTGAATCTCAAAGAAATAACTAGGAAAAATACTTAGGAACTCTTCAAAGAACCAAAAGTAGAGAATAACCTCACAAATATATTGAATAACAATAATGTATAACAATGTTTGATTACATCAACTTAGAAATCTATTTATACTACTCAAAACAATCCAAATCCTAATAGGAATTTATAAACTATAACCCTAATAAAAGTCAATTTGGAAAAGAAATCCTAATTAAAAAAGAAATCCTAATTACAATAGAATGTAAAACTAAGTCTAGATCCCAAATATTTTTCAAGCCGCGTGCTGCTACTAATTCGTGTACTCCAGCTTTATGATTTTGTAGAACGTGGCCCACATAAAAATATGTTGACATGCTGAAATCAGATCACTTAGTGGACCTTAATTGGAATCCGTGCTTTGCTTCATAAATATTAATATTGAGAAACCCACTTGAATTGCTATGTTTAATGATGGAGAATATGCTGAGTGTGATAACTTGAAGAATTAAAAAGGTATGGCCCACATGATTAAATAAGTGTTGGCATATCTTTATTCCTTTACATGTCTGGCATGGGCTGATTTGAAGTAACACGAATGATGCTTAATTAGAAGGCCCAAATGAATATAAATTGACTTGCTGAATTGGGTCAGTCCAATAACACATAAATTGTACTCTCTTAAATAATCTTTAACCCAATTACTTAAAATCATTTGTTGAACACTTGACGCTCGAGTCGATAAATTAACGAAAAATTCTGACCCGGTCAATCTGTCATCATAAATGATAGACTCCACGACACGCTTGCGTGAGGTGGTCGTCGCCCCGATCGTTTCTAGCACAGTTGTTGGGTGAATTACTTGCAACACCTTAACCCCTCGCCTATATGTAGACGGTAATCTTGGTACAATTGCTCGCGTTCAGAATTCTGCATTGAATGGACATCAACGACACCTTGACCCCTCACTTATATTGAAGCGGTAATCTCGGTACAATCGACGATTGATGCGGTAGAAGACGCCACACACAACTATGAATTGTTATATGATAAGTCAAATTAAATCTCAAAGAAATAACTAAGAAAAATACTTAGGAATTCTTCAAAGAACCAAAAGTAGAGAATAACCTCACAAATATATTGAATAACAATAATGTATAATAATGTTTGATTACATCAACTTAGACATCTATTTATACTACTTAAAATAATCCAAATCCTAATAGGAATTTGTAAACTATAACCCTAATAGAAGCCAATTTGGAAAAGAAATCCTAATTAAAAAAAAGAAATCCTAATTACAATAGAATTTAAAACTAATTCTAGATCCCAAATATTTTCCAAGTCGCGTGCTGCTACTAATTCGTGTACTCCAGCTTTATGATTATGTAGAACGTGGCCCACATAAAAATATGTTGACATACTGAAATCAGATCACTTAGTGGACCTTAATTGGAATCCGTGCTTTGCTTCATAAATATTAATGTTGAGAAGCCCACTTGAATTGCTATGTTTACATGATGGAGAATATGCTGAGTCTGATAACTTGAATAATTAAAAAGGTACGGCCCACGTGATTAAATAAATGTTGGCATATCTTTATTCCTTTACATGTCTGGCATGGGCTGATTTGAAGTAACACGAATGATGCTTAATTAGAAGGCCCAAATGAATATAAATTGACTTGCTGAATTGGGTCAGTCCAATAACACATAAATTGTACTCTCTTAAATAATCTTTAACCCAATTACTTAAAATCATTTGTTGAACACTTGACGCTCGAGTCGATAAATTGACAAAAAATTCTGACCCGGTCAATCTGTCATCATTAGACCATTTTAGACTTTTTTTTGTTATTCCTAATTATTTGTCGTTTGTGGTTATCTAGGAGAATTGATTACTATTTTCCCAAATTGCCTCTTATTACTCTACCTAATTTTTTGATCCATATTTATGAGATAAGTGAGGTGAAGGGTATTATAGACAATTGATAATATAATTAATGCTTCTCAATCATTTCCTTAATTCTTGTGCACATGTCTAAAACGACCTATATTAAGGAACGGATGGAGTAATAAAGATCAAATTGTTAAAAGTTTATTTATTGTAGTGGAAGTGTTTAATATCACTTCCACATCGATCAACCAAAAAATAATCAACCAAAAAGCCTGGACCATCCAACAATATACAATACTCCAACGGTAATACCAACACTCCAACGGTAATATTTATAATTCATTATATATACACCACTTCATACTTCTTTAAACCATAAACTTTCATACATTATTTTCTTTTCATCTTATATTTTTAATAATCTAATGGCTTCGTCATCTTGATTTATTTCTATGAACAAGTCTAGTTCGCTTGTTCTACATCATCAAGTTCTCTAAGCAATGAGGGCTCATCTGATGAGGAGCACGAGACAATTTTCCATCGTGAAAATGCACGAGTGCAAATGATGATGAATTTGTTGTCGGCGGCGTAAATGCTAGCAGTACACTCACAATCGAATACGAAACTATATATTCATCGTAACCGAGAAGGAAGCCATCAACAAATATGGAAAGACTATTTCAATAAAAATTCTACTTATTCAGCTAATTACTTTCACCGTCGATAGGGGATGCGACGAGAGTAATTTCTTCGCATTTTAAAAGACGTTGAAACATATGTAAAGTACTTCGTCCAAAAGAAGGATGTTTGTGGTCGTTTTTATTCAAAAGATGGCAGTTGCAATACGAATACTCGCTAATGGATTTGCAACAGATCATTGTGATGAATACTTAAAGATTGGCGAGAGCACTGTAATCAAAAGCTTAATTCTCTTTTGCAATACTGTCATTTCATTGTACGAGGAATAATACATGTGTAAGACCCCAACTTTTATGAATAATGATGAATTTTCTATAAATATCATTTTTGAATATTATGGAATGAATTTGATATAATGTTATAGTTGTGGGTAATATTTATAAATTTTGCAAAGTACGCAAGTTGTTATATAATATTCGATTGGTCGGGGGATATTCGTTTTAACAGGAAATATTCGTACAACGGCACAATCATTGGTGGACCCCACAACGGAATTATTGTCGGATTGAGAAAATGACAAAAATACTTTATGAAAATAACGGCAGAAGTTTTACCGTTAACTGTTGAAACACCCGGTGTTAAAAGTACAGTAATACGCGTAGTTGCACAGTAGCACACGGTATTGATTATTGATGCTTACGTGAGAAGTCACCCAGTTTTGTTCAATTATTATTATAGTAATTGCTGCATAATATCTCACGTTATTTGATTCAATTATTGTCAATATTTTATAATCAATAATTGAGATGACAAAGTTATTAATATTATTATTTGCAATATTAACGATGTCTAGAAATTCTGTCAAGGAGAGGGTTGGTCACCTAATTGCGCGCCAATGGGGAGAAATCCTTATTGGAAAGCCCCCTCTTTCCTGGGAACGACCTGGTCGATTAATATTGTGAATTATAATAATGATGATGAGTTTTATTTTATTAGTATTATTAATGTAATAAAATAGAAAATCATTTTATATAAAACAGAATACTTTTATAAATTTATTCGTTTTATTAGATTATAAATAGAATATATTATATTTTATTGTAAACCAATCTGGACCGTCCGTTTAAAGTAAATCAATCTTGACCGTTCATGAATTAGTTACTATGCAGTCCATTCTTCTATAAATAGAAGCCCATTCCTTCATTATTTCTTACGAATTCACTGAAACTCTAGAGAGAGAAACTATAGAGAGAGTTCTTTTTCTATAATCTTGAGCGTATTTATTTAAAGTTTAAGAAAGCTTTGAGCGTAGTGCAAGTTTTCTTTGAGTATATACTCGCCCTACCAGTCAAAATACTCTTCTTTTACGGTAAGGGATATTATTTGTTGTACTCGTTAGGGGTATTCCTTCTTTTTTATTGGTGAAATTCTTTTGTTATTCCATTCTTTATTATACTCAGTTGGTTAAAGTTTTGACTTCTATACTCCATGAAATTCGTGGAATATCCTTGATATTTGCGCTTCATCCAGTATCTTTTCATGAAAATATTCTTCTGAGCATTCTTGAGTGTTACTCTACAAAGAAGTATAATGTTGACAATTTGGACATTATTAGTTCCTAGATAAATTAATTCTTGAACTTTTTTTATTGAATTCTTATATCATTGTCATCATACTCATGTTTATATTATGTTGAAAGTCATCTGTGGCCTGTAGTGCATAGATGGACTTGGTATGATTATGACTAGGGATTATTTGGTGTAATCATGACCATAATGTTACAAATGATGTGGAAAAAGTTCTCATTGACCCGTAGTGCATTGATGGACAGTTGTTGGCATGATCATGACCATTGATGAATACACGAATATCCTTGGCTGTGGTGCATGGATAATTTGTGGTTGTGATACTAATGAATATCCTTGGCCGTAGTGCAGGGATGATGTGGATTATTTATTAAGCTGAGTCTCAGCGATAAAAGTCATGAAAAACCTTTTAAATCATAGAATATAGTAGATTTTATTCTCTAACTGACTCTTCTAATGGATTGTTTGTTCCGCTGCAATTAAACTTGATGTTTGTTATATTTTATCAGTTTAACACTGTTGAAGGCTAATGATAATTTATTTTGCATTATCTTAGTTATAATATTTCTTACTGGGCTTGTTGAGCTCACCCTTTTGATTTCATTGTTCTCTTCAGGAAATGAGAACGTAGCAGGGACTAGTTGGAGAACAGAGTGATGGTCCAGATAATAGCATTAGTAGTCCTCACTATTCTATGAAATAGTGTGATAATAAATGTAATGAGGACCCCTTTGAGTTTGTATATTTTCTAGATGACAGTATTTGTATTAAAACTCACAGCATATGTTTAGTCGTATTTTACACGACTGTTGTATAATTAAGTTATATTTGAATTTTGTACCATGTATTTGGCGACTCAGAATAGGTGATGTATACCCATTTTGGGGGCGTCACAACATGCACTCACCAAACGAAGAAGACATCGCGTGTTGCTTCAAGAAGGCGATGAGAGAGGATTTCCGAGTATGCTTGGCTCTTTAGACTGTATGCATTGGGAATGGAAAAATTACCCTACTACATGGCATGGAACGTATAGAGGCCACCACCATAAGCCTACCCTCATATTAGAGGCAGTTGCATCGAAAGATTTGTGGATTTGGCATGCTTTCTTTAGTTTGGCAGGTACACATAATGACTTAACTGTTTTAGATCATTCCCCAATATTTGACAATCTCATTCATGGAAACATGCCTCCAGTTAATTACGAGGTAAATGGTCGACGTTATAATATGGGGTATTACCTAACTGATGATATCTACCCTCAGTAAGCAACTTTGATGCAAACCATTACTCATCCAACATCAGTAAAAGAGAAACTTTTTGCTCAAAAATAAGAGGTTGTTAGGAAGGATGTGGAACGAGCATTTGGCGTGTTGCAGATTAGGTGGGGTATAACACAAGAACCAGTGAAATTCTGGAAAAAAGATTATATTTGCATCATAATGAAACATGCATTATATTACACAATATGATCAATGAAGATAAACGTGGTACCAATTTCAAAACATGGACGCCTCCATCAGATTAGACTATATCTCCTCCAGAATAGACTCGAAATCCAACAATTTAGGTGGCACATATCTCATCCAACCTTGCTAGAATTCGTGACAGAGACACAAATAAGACGTTGAGGTATGATCTCATGGAACATTTGTTGAAAATGTTCGGTGATCGAACCATTTAATATTAAAAAAAAATAAACTTACTACATCACATAATAAAAAAACTTACTACATCATTATAAAAAAATTTAAAAATAAATAAACTTACTACATCACATAATATTAAATAAAACTCCACTGCCACTAGAGTGGTCTTCAACGACTCCTTGCATGCGCGTCCATGTTTCTTTTTGTCATGCAATTAACCAAGTTTTTCTTTCTTTAGTAAAAAGCGAATTTGGATCTATCGTCATAAGCTCCTTATCCATATTCTTTTGTTCTTGCTTATATTTTGCTTCAATTCTCATTCACTCTTGTTCCAATTTAGTTTCTCGCATTTGTCTTTCTTGATCTTGCTTTATTTGAAACCTCCGCTCATCTTGTTCACGTGCCAAAATGATCTTTTTCTGTAATTTCTATTCGGCTCTTTTTCATATTGTCAAATTGTTCAGCAAATACATTCATACCATCAGAGTTTTTGTTGGAACGTTTGGTCTTTGCTTGTTTGCGACCTATAGGTCGTTTTAGTTCATGCGCTCTTTGACTAAATGGTGAATCATCACCGTTAAGGTTAATTGAGGTTGTGGCCGAAACTGGTGTCGTTAGAGTAGATGCATTGGATGATTTTTCAATGGCATCAACATCCAAATTTAAATTAGCTCTTTTTCTGTGCTTAATTATTTGTTGTTTCTCCTTTTGGTCTTTAGTATATTTGAACCATTTTGCACAATCTTTAAGAATTAACCAACAATTAAAATACTTAAATTGATGCTTGTGGATTCCAAAAAATGTTTGATTGTAAGCTTCAATCTAAAAAAATTAAAAATAAATAAGAAAGTAAGCACAACCACTTTATTTAGTCATGAATGAATAAAAAAATCCACGTAATATATAACTTACTGTATTTTTCATGTTAAATCCGCCTGTTGGAGCTATGTGCATATGCAGTATACTTGTTGAGCTCTCTTTGAAGGATTGATCAACGATTGGATAAACTCTTGTTGGGACGGTCTGTGCTAGTACCTAATACGATTTTGAATTCATCCAAAATATTTTTCCACAAATTCGTCCGCGTTTGATCAGTGCTCGTGATAAGATTTTCTTACACTCGTACCCATGTTTCACATAACACTTCATCTTCTTGCTTAGTCCAATTTGAATTCCTTTTACTTTGTTGATCACATTTTTTTTGCATTGTGGTAGGCTCTAAATTAGCAGGTTGGACAGGTTGATGAAATGGGAATTGAGGTTGTCTAGGAAAAAAATGAGGATTGAATAATGTAGGGTAATATTGTGGATTGAACGAATATTGTCGAGGATTTGATTGAAAATCAAATTGCGGTGTTTGAGTAAACGAATGTGAATTAATTTGTGGTGGAGGTGGTGGTTGAGAATTGTAGTGTTGATTGACTTGAGAATTAAAAATTAGAGGTGGGGGATCCATGATATGGGGTGAATAAAGAAAATTAAGAATGAGAAGAGTGAGATGTTTTTTTAAGTGGGGAATGATACGAGAAAAATAGAATTTATAGGAAAATTTTGTTGTTCAAAGGGTATAAAATTGATGCTCCAACGACTATTTTCTTGACACGAAATATATTAATGGCAGGCCTCCAACAACTCCAACAGGTTCAACGGCTATAAAGATTTTTACATTGTTGGGCCCCACCATTTGACAATGTTAAACTTCATGTTACCGTTAACAAAGAAACAAAATTCTGACACATGGGACCCACTACTAACCTCCTCCCTAACATATACAATACAATATTTTTTATATTTTAAAATAAGAATTTGACACAAAATTCTTTATTAACATATACAATGGAGATGCTCTTAGAGCAAGTTCGATATTTTTAAAAGTTTTGAGACTATTTTTAATGTAAAATTGTTGTAAATTTTTAATCTTGAAAATAATAATTTTATAACTAGTAATACTTTTCAAGAGTTCAATTTCAACAAACAAATGCATTTTAGATTATTATTTTTTAAAGATACCTTTGTTTGGTTACCTTGAAATACAAAAAGAACGGGAAATACATTATTTTAAAGGAATAATATTATGTGCACCGACTGTACACAAAAAATTGTGCACAAAAAAGAAGACTCATATATTGCGTACCAATGAAAATGTGTAAAACATTCAATTGTAGGCATCGCTCTCTATTTTATCTTCTTTTTTTTATACCAGTGTACACAACTTTTTGTGTATAGTTAGTGTCTGTAACATTGTTTATTTATAAGCGATAGAAAATTTTCCTTTGTAACGTCGAAGAATAAATAAACATATCTACTCTATTCTTCTTGTTTATTTTATCTATTAAGAATAAATCTTCGTTCATTATCCTTTTTTTGGTGCACACTCAAAATAACAGTTATTTTTTCAAAAAAACTTACATTTTAGTTTATCTTAAAATAAATGGTTATTTACACTTCCTAGTATATTTTTAGAAAAAATTACAACAAAAGTGCATCCAAAAAATATTTACAAAATTAATATATTTTCAATATTTTATTTACAAAATAAAATATTTTATTTTTACTAATGTGACAAATCAGTGAGATTTTCGGTATGGATCTGTATTTGTTCTCGCTGAAGGCTCCGAGATGCTCGAGTCGGTGGAAGGAGCTTCTAGGTTTGAAGAAACTTTACTAAAACATTCATCTTCTAGTTTTGATTCATCTCTTAGCCTTCCTTTACTTGAGAATTCCGATAACGAATCGATTTCAATATCGTCTACATTATCTCTCTCATCTTCCTCCTCCGACCATGATCATGATCATGACCTTCTCAGGCTATTTCTTGATACAGAGAAGCCTCTTAGTAATAATCTAAACCAAAATTAAAGAATCATCAAAATTCGAACCAAAATCCGCCTCGAATCAGATTGGTGAAGGCAAGGACATTTCGTCGGAAAGCAGAATGAGAAGAAGCCCAATGCGCCGGTCGCCGCCAGCAACTGTGGATAACAGCACTGCAACTGGAACAACTGGACGTGGATTGTCTATTGATAGTCCCTAAATGAACTCATCAGGGCTTTGTTTCTTAGTTTCCAGACGCCGCTGCTTCGTTTGGTTTGTTTGTGGTTGTCGTCGCTGCTTTGTTTGGTTACTGTTATATTATGTTTTGGTTACTAGGTACTTTTTGACAATATGAAGGTTGATTAAATTGGTTTTGAAAACCTGTTGATTGTGTTTTTTGGTTAGTAGTGCTTATATAGTTGTATATTGTTGATTGTTCTTTGATTCTATTACCAGTAGTTTGACATTATTTGTTTATTCATATTGGATTTTTTGGACTATTTTCTTTAGATGTAACCAAATGCGTATTAGTGACTGACATAACTTCATCATTACTTATAAATAACATTTTAAAAATAAAATTATTTTGAATATGGTGCAGTTAGTAGCCAAACCTTCATACACAGGTAACCATTTTAGTTTTTGCGGGTAACATTTAGTCATAAAAAAAATTCAGAACTGTTACCAAGTGTTATATGTATTTATTTTCTTTATCTTGTTAAATCATGATGAAATCAGAGAGTAGTCGTATGGTTTTCCTCTTACTTAATGTAAGAACAAAAAAAAGTGAAGTATTATTCAATATTGTGTAACACAATCTCGGTTACCTTACATCAATAAAAAGGTTAACATATGTTTGGTTATTGGTTACTCACAGTAAACATCCAGATGTTTTTGTAGTTACACTTTTTTTGCTGATGTACTATATCAGACCTTTTTTATCATAAAATAAAGTACAACTGAAACATTAAAAATAATACAATATTGTGAATGTTAACCAAATCAACATTATACAGTAACTAAAATATATCTAATTAGTAACCATAAATCGGAAACACATTGTTTGCATTCAGTTTATAATTAAATCACTGAGTATCATGACATGGTGACCAATTAAAGATTGAACAATTAAACCTAGGTAACCAAGCACTTATATGAAGGTAACCAATTTATGAATGTGTAGTAACTACGAGTCAGTACCTAAATTGAAGGTAACCTGAAGGTAACCAATTTGTGTTGCACTCTTTTTGTAATTATTTTGTGGATGCAGTAATCTTGTAATTACTTTCTAATTGTTGTATAGTAGTGTAAAGAACCCTAAAACAAAAGTTGTTATTTTGGACGCACAAATTGCAAACACATTTTTGTTAAGGAATTAATGAGCCTACTGGGTAAGGCTGTAAACGAGAGAGACTCAGATTCGTTAATAATATGATTCAAATATGAGCATTAAAAATAGTTAAAATAAAAATATGAGTAGAATCTGAGTAAGGTTATACTCGACTCGTTTAAGATTCAAACTAGAATTCTTGATTGTGATTCGATACATACTCGATTGATACATATTCAATTAAATGCTCAATACATTCTCTTATAATATATACAAATTTAAATCGGATAATTAATTATTATTTTGTTTTTATTTTAATTGTACTTTTATATTTGTAAAGTGTAATAGTAAATATATTTTCTCATTTCTAAGTAAAATAACAAATTCAATTTATAATTATATTTATTATAAAATTAGTTATTATGTGGAGACTCGAATTCGAGCTTGAATTTGAAGCTCGTGAGTAGTTTGAATATAATTCGATCCAAGTTGAATCGAATTCGAGAAATAAATATTCGAGTCAAGTCGAATTTGAGTAAAAAATTTCAAATATAATTCGAATTCGAGTACAAATTTATCATTTCGAGTCGAATTCGAGCAACTCTCTATTTGCTTCGACTCGACTCGTTTACAGCCTTAGCCAAACCTGGCTTACTAGCTCAGATACGCATACTATTATGAGAAATATATTTAGTATCCACTAGTTATTCATAATACATTTAATTTTTGGATTGTAAAGGGATATAATTTTTTTTATATGCCATTTCTTTTATTATTATTTAAAAGTCAGTTTTTTAAAAATATATCTATAATTTTGAAGGAAGGAGTATTTGAAATTTTGAATCCTATATTATATCATCCATCTGCAATAAAAGGTTCACATGCTGTCACAAGGGCTTATGATAAAAACATGAACTCCATTAATGCCAATCCAACAAGACGGGACCCTGTTTGTTGAACCTAAATAATTTAGAAAAAAAATCAAACTTTAATTATGAAGCCACCAGTATGTGTGGCTCTTAAGGCCTCCCCACTCAACTTTTCCTCCTCAATCCAGTCCTTTACAATACCATCCAAAATAACCTAAGGTTCTCATTATACCTACATCAAAAAATCATCACCAGATAACAAGGAACTAGAAACAGAGAAACTAATTTATTTATTTTTAAAAACAAAACACATCAAGCACAAGTTATTACAAGAACCTCCTCCACCAAAATCTCCTAGTGCTAAGCTACCAGCAGGCAGGAAAAAAAGATATAGTAATGGCAGCAGTAACTTCAGTTTCAGCAATCGGGATTAAACCAGGAGTAGGCTTGTATTCTTCTTTTAATGGAAGTTGGGGAACTTCCATAGCAGCTGAAGATTACACTGTGCTAGTCAAGTCAGTGCCAACACAAGTAACCGTCGGAAAGCCAGTGCGATCGCAGCCCATGATGAAAAATGTTAATGAAGGAAAAGGTGTTTTCGCACCAGCTGTTGTCCTGACGCGGAACATAGTTGGCAAGAAAAGGTTCAACAAGCTTAGAGGAAAGGCAATTGCTCTACACTCTCAGGTACCTAACACCTCTGAGCCTATCTATCTTTTCCTGATCAAAAACTCTATGTGGACATGAAAATTGGACATTAGTGTATTTGAATTTCACTTATTTGTATTTTGACCCCCAATGTCCAATTTTCATATCCACCTAGAAGAGTTCTTTTCTCGTACTACAACTAATACAAGTAACTGCACTATTTCAACTTAAATCCACTCATTTTACAAAAAATACTTTCAGGTAATTAATGAATTCTGCAAGGCAATAGGGGCAGATGCAAAACAACGACAAGGACTAATCCGACTAGCAAAGAAGAATGGAGAGAGACTTGGATTCCTAGCCTGATTTCAGCTGAGAGAATATAATTCAAAGTTTGTACCAGCTAGTATATATTGAGGAGTTCCATATGTGTATACACACTCTTCTCTTCATCTAGGTTTCCAGTTATACTAAGGAATGTTTCATATTCACCTCATAATTCAAGACAGGTTTAAGACAAAATAGAATTTACTAGGGTCGATTCAATTTATTAGGCACTATCTCAGTCAATACTCTGTTCTGGTATACCAAGTTCCAAAAGGGGGAAGGAACAAAGATTTACAATCTAGTTTCTCAGTATTTCAACATGGGTTGGATCATTCAGGGTGAACTATATTTTGTATTCTTCTTAGTACAAACTATCTAAGTGGTACAAGATATCTTTTTAAAAGAGAGATAGAGAACAAGGGTAACTTTGCTTGGACTCGAGTCCCTAGTCGTCTGTCTTAATACTAACTATTTCCTTGAAGAGTTGGCTTCAAAGTTCAAACTATATAGAAGTTTTGGTAAACTTAAAAGATGGCGAGATCTTGTGCAGTTTGCAGAGAGGAGTGTGGGAGTATTTGATAGTAGTTATATTTCTTATCAGAGTAAAAGCTGATTGCAAAAAGGTCAACAACAAACAACATTATATTGCTCAATTTTAAATATAAGAATTAACAAGTACATTCAAAGACAAATCTCACAGGTAAAGTATTTCTACAAAAAAAAGCAGTACATGCAGAATTTAAATTTAAAAATGTGATCCATTTTGGGATCATTACAATCTGAGGATTGAAAGTAGAAAGCTTGGAACAAAATGATGAAATGACAATTACTGAGTTAGACGAAATATCGGCTTTTTGCAGATCTCTCCCTCTTAGAATCATCCTGCAACAATGCAATAAACAAATGCACAACTCATTAGAACCGAGCTAAAGTTCACAACTTTCTAAAAATATACTAAAAAAAGTAAGCTTAATGAATTTTTACATGGAAGCTATATGAGATCTTATCAGTAACATCAAGAACCTCCTTCCACTTCCTTCCGATGCTCATCTACACATCACAATAGTCAAATTAAATTTATTTAATCACATTGTGCACAGGATTTAAAGAAATTTATACACTTTTGGGAGAGAAAAACATCAATTTGTCATTGCTAACACGACGAAAATATTTCAACGATCCAGTTAAGCATAAGATTGTTTGTTACAGAAATAATCTGGTCTGTCTATGTTGTTGGCTGTTAGCAATCTAGTTTGTCTCTTCCCGGTTAACTGATAGAGAATGTCACTTCTTTTCTACCTTACTGAATCACATTCTGTATGATGGTGTATACTGAAGTCTTCCTGTCTACCGTACAGCAGAATAGGTAACAGGAGGGCAACAGATGAACAGGTATGAATAATTCTTATATTCGGCATAGACGGTAGACCATTAGCTGTGATTTACCAAATCATATTACTGCCATATTAAAAGCTCCTGGACTTCACACTTTCCTAATATGAGTTAAGCTTTCCATAGGATCACTTTCTTACCATCCAGAGAGTTGCTTCTTAATAATAAAACCCTAAATACCATTAGCTGTGATTTACCAAATCATATTACTGCCATATTAAAAGCTCCTGGACTTCACACTTTCCTAATATGAGTTAAGCTTTCCATAGGGTCACTTTCTTACCATCCAGAGAGTTGCTTCTTAATAATAAAACCCTAAATTAACAATCCTAGAGAGGACTGAAATTTACAAATAACTATATATTTTTTAATTATCCAGATATCAGTTCAAGGAACTTGGATTTACATGTGAAATTCCTGTGACTTGTTGGCTACAATTCAAACCAAGGATATGAGGGATTCTATGAATGCAACATAATCTTCTTCATTTTTGTTAAGAAATAACATCTTTGATCTCCATCAAGTTTATATTACATATCATGTGGCTGATACATAATCTTCTACATATTTCATCTTATTCTCCTTCTATATCTCAATTCATTTGGAAACAATGTTTTAACATGTAAAAAGGCCTACCCCTATGGCCCTATAACCCCACCCCTATGTTCCTACAGACGCAAACACCTAATACCTTGAGATGGTTGTTCATTTACTTAAAAAAAGAAAAGGAGAACACTGGATGAAGGAAGTGAACAACTATGCAGTTACAGCAAGGATTCTTATCAGTTCATTGTCTCTTCCCAAATTTTCTTCTGTTATATCATATATGCATGACGAAATCATTCATATAGTAGACCGAGAACAAGTCCATACAGCTAATGACTTTTGATGTATTCTTGGGGGAAAAGAATAACAGAAAACAACATTGCCCACAGGTTGAGGGCAAATAGAGACTTGGAATTAAAAGGAGAGAGTTCAACCTCTACACCCCCAACCCCAAAAAAACAAACAAACAACAAAAGATGGAAAATAAAAATAATCCTGCTGCAACAGTTTTGAGTCGAGATGACCAGTAAAACAACAAATGGCTTTTTACTAAATCGAAGAAATCCATCCAATTGACAAAACATTTATTTTTGTAAGGCACAACAATTCAGTTATCCAGTTGTCTCTCCCACAGGAGAGAATCACCAAAACTTTTGAGTCTCTTGTCATGAATCATAATATGTTTAATCAAGTTTAAAGATTGCAAAGCATATTATCGGCTCAGACATGCCCATGAATACAAATGACAACTGCAAAATAGACAAGTTGTTTGTACAGCTACAACTACTCCAGAAAAAAAAGTTAACAATGCAAATCCGGTATCCTCACATCACACATAATTTATCTACCTACTATTTTGTCCTTCTATGAAAATTCTTTTCTCACATTAAGTAACTGACTAACTGTAGAAGCTAAGCATTCCATAAAAGAAAAACTATTCTTTGGGGCTTTATATCATACAAGTGAAAAATATTTCACTTGCTTATATGTAATTACAGAAGGCAATCATATAAACTTTAGTGCAACTAATTATGTATCTACAGAACCAACAAATGAACAAGGAAGTAACTAGCAAATATGTGCCGCTTAAAGATAGTAAAAAGTCAGCATTGTTTATTAGAGTAAAAGCTAAAACCTGAGCAGCTTCGTTCGCTGCATTCTTAGTCCACAATGCAATTTTATCCTGTCTTGGACGGACACTGACAACCACACCACATATCTCATCAGCTTCCTCAAATTGCTCTCCAATTAAAGCCATTAGCTACCCCCAAAAAAATCAACTAATGAATAATCCAACAAAATCATTTGGAAAAAAAAAAGATGTACAATCACAAAACATTGATGACAATATTAAACTGGGGAAGGATCAAGATATTTACAGTTTCTAGCCACATGGTGTCAAGGGTGGCCTTTCTGCTACTAATAGCAGTCCATTTGCCTCCATTAGCACACTCGAGATCTTCCCACTTGGGCTCAATACCAGCTTTAAACAAATGAAAATCAGCATTTGCAGGCAATTTGCTCGGCCTGAATACCTGATCATACAAGCTGCAACAACATTCATAACTTCAATTCATACATATATAAAATCGGTCTTAACTTTTCCATTTCTTTTTACAATTCAGACTACCATAGTCAATATCATAGTATTGTAAATAAGGGGTGAAACAAAATCCAATCTTGAACAATAATTTCATCAGCTAAAGATAATCAAAATCTACCCACGTTAAAAAAAACTCTAATAATTTCATCTGAAATTCCAGAAATATGCTAAAATAACCCAAAAAGCATAACATATCAAAATTAGTATAACCTACAAACCTGATACCATAAAATCTTGCAGAAACAATAAAATTAGAGAATGAGATAAAATAAAGTAAAAGAAACTAAACCCAGCAGTTAAATCTAGATTAGAAACAGATCAAAAACATGTAGATGTATATATAAACATAGATGTATAAATATATATAAATAGAGAGGAGATTAGACGTACCACCAGAAGTCTTCGACAGTTTCGAAAGTAAAGGCCTTGCGAAGGGAAGAGCCCCAAGCGGCGCCTGCTTTGGGCTTAGACTGGTTGTCGAACCAAAACGTCCACATTCTTTCCAGGCGGTGCGGTTGCTTCTCCACTGGTATCTCCGCCGCAGCTCCTCGGCTCGCTTCCACTATTGTTCCTTCGCTCGCCATTCTCTCTCTCTAACTCTACGGGGCGACGAAAAAGGCTTTGATACTTTTGTGGACTGCTTTATATAGGCCCATTCGTATGGTAGTCCATTTCAGATTAGGTTTCTACTTGACGACCCAAAAGAAAATAAGGTTATTCCTATTTATTTCCTACCTATATACATATGTGGTTTGACGTTATTACCCTCACTAAATTAACACGTGATGTGAGTAGCACATAGACCTTTGGAAATTTTGAGAGGTAGTCAACGGAAATTGCAGTTGACTCAATTTGTCAATAATTAATGTCACTTTTATCATTTTAGAAATTATTGTAGAATTAAATACATAACAATTTAAAAGGATAAAATTGTCATTCAATCTTGTCATAATTCATCATTCGTCTTTTTTTTTAATCTTTCTAACTACTTAAACATAAAATTTATAAAAAAATTATTTTACCTCAACATACTTTTTATGTCACTATGTGTTGATCAATAATAATACAAGATAGAAAAATAAAATTTTTGGGCTTTTTTTTGACACTTGGCCAAATCCCACTTTCTTGTATCACCAACTCTCACTCATGGACTCACTTTTGAGGTTAGCAGGTGAGTGGATAGTACCACAGGCGAGATGTGATTTTTGTCTGCGTGTCAGCGCTGTATTGATCAATTGATCATGACGTTAATTTCATGATAACTGGATCCGATCCGTAGAGTTCTTCAACCATTGAGCTCCCTTTTAAATTTTAATGTATACTTGCCTACCTCAGTTTCTGCTATCAGTGCTTTTGCTGCTGCAAGCTTCCCTTTGTATGTATATATGTTTTCAATATAGTATTATTTTCTTTTGGAGATGCAAAATTTCTGATTTTGATGAAATTTATGTGGGTTGCAGATTGGCCCTGTTTTTTTAATTATTATTATACAAGTCAAATCCCTTTCAGGAATGTTGGAATGGGATGAAATCTTTGCAAGTATCTCTTTACAGTTCCAATTTGACAAGTCATTGGAACGAATTTAAACCTACTTATAACTTAAAATTTAAAATGATTTACAAGTCATTTTAAGGTATAACATATAAGTATAAGTACAAGTGTGACACTATTTTAATTTATAATTTAAAAATTAAGTTAAAACAAGCTTAAGGTGTTTTACTAAAAGGACTTATAAGTTAGAAATTAAAATAAGTTGTAACTATTAGTTAAATAAAGGCAAAATAGTCTTTATATTTACTCAAACCTACTTATTTTAAAATTAATTGTTTTTGAGAAGTAAGAAATTATTACTTATCAAAAACTGACTTATAAGTTAAAATAAGTGAACACTCAAATAGTAAAAAAAGTACTTATAAGTTGGTTCTTGGAAAGAGGGAGTATATATATATATATACTGTATTAAACAATGGCCTGCACTGCAGTATAAAAAGATTTCTGTTTCTGCTCTTCAATATTTATCAGAATAAAAACAATTAAATATAGATTATGAACGTATTTTTCACTAAAACAATTGTAGCCAGTGGGTGATGTGTACTCTTAATAGTAACAAAACAACTACCCTTTAATTACATTATTATAAACCTATGACAGATCAAACACACAATTATAAACCTTATCATATATATAGTTTTATCAGCAATAATCAGACAGCGAATACATTTCTATATATAGACATGGTGTGTTGAAGGAGGTTTGAATTAATTTTACAAGGCAAAAAAATGGAAACAGCAAGGAGGATGACAGGGCCTGGAGGTATCAGCACAGGGACTAGGTTGCATGGGCATGTCATCCTTTTATGGCTCTCCCAAGCCTGAACCTAGGTCACATGATTGCTCTCATGCATCCACCATGCCATTCATTGTGGTGTCACCTTCTTCGACACAGCCGATCCACGTCTATGGCCCCTTCACCAACCAAATACTCCTTGGCAAGCTACTACATTCCTCGCTAGCTTGCAAGTAGCAACAATATATGTAAGGGTGTTGGAATTGTTGCATACAGCCCTCGGCTTCTTCTCGTCAGGTCCCAAAATGGTTGAGAATTTCTCAAGGGATGACTTCAGGAAGGTTTGTACTTTAAATTCATTCACCTCAGCAGTATTAGTTTCCTTAACATTATTATGTTATGTTACTTTGACCAACAGTTGGTTTTGTGTGCATAATAGCAATTTGTACATGTCTGTAGTTCCTAGTGCATACATAATTTTGTTGTTGTTTTTTTACTTGAATAAATGGCAGATTTAAGCCACACCATAACAATCTTATTTTGAACTTCGATTGGTATTGATCAAAAACTTTTCAGTATTTCCTACGCATGATGCCAAAGTAACATATTAAATCCGTACTGACACTTGGACATAACTACTAATTTGGAACTTTCCAGTAATAATCTCCACACATTCGTTGGTATTATAATTAGCAGGATTAGTTAGTTCTTATATATTTGTTTAATATCCCTTATTGTACAGCTACTACCCAGGTTCCAACCTGAAAATCTGGAGCATAATGGAAACATGTTTAACCTGGTGAACAAAATGGCAACTAGGAAAGGATGCACCCCATCTCAGCTAGCATTGGCATGGGTTCATCACCAAGGAAACCATGTGTGTTCGATACCTGGCACCACCAGTATCAAAAACCTCGAGCAGAACATAGGAGCTTTATCTATAAAACTAACATCAGAAGAAATGGCCGAGCTTGAGTTCATTGCTTCAGCTGATGGTGTAAAGGGTGACAGGTTCCGAGGCTTAGCAACATGGAACCAATCAGATACTCCACCCTTATCCTCATGGAAAACAATATAAAGTTTCTACATCCGGCAATGTTCTGGAATTTCAGCGTTTTGTGGAGAACTTAATTATTACAATGCATGGAAATATATTTTAAGTTTGTGATCATGTGTTAATTTGCAATGGTAATTGATACAGCTTATATAAGAACATTGTTGTTTTAAGTTTCTCACTGCACATTTCCACCTAGTGCAATATGTGTTCATTATTAGCATATATGGAAACTACCTTCAAGCGAACACTAAATTTTATTTTAAACAGTCGAATAAGCAAATCAAAATAGTAAATACAGGAAGATTTGTTATCTTTTCAGGCAGTGTAATACAAAGAATTTGGAAGCTTGAATGTCCTTTTTGCGCTTGGAAATCCATGAATGCTGCTCCACTGATCTCCAACAATGCCCCATATGCGATAGCCGCTTGCAACCAAGTTATTCCTCATCTTAGCCTTGTAGCTTTGGACAGACTTGCATTCATCATTTTGACCCCTACATAAAAACCAAATAACAACTTTAGACTATTTTCTACTCTCTCCCTCCGTTCCAAAATTAGAAATACATTTTCTTTTCCTGTCCGTCTGTTTCAAAATCGGAGATAAAAACCAAATAGCAACTCGGATTATTTTCTATTTGATTAAACAAAGAGAGGGAGACAGAGAGAGCAAGTGAGCAAACCTTAGAATGAGACTAGTCCAACCATGGTAGCCAACATTAACAAGGTTGTCAATAGTGGCAGATCTGAGAGATTCCCTTCTTGAAGAAACTAAAATGATCTGAACTCCTTCGGCTTTTAGATCATTAAACAGCTCGAGAGAGTGATCAAGTGCTGGTGCCTTACCGGACCTCTTCCATTCTTACAACGATGTCAAGTTCAACTTATCTCCCCTGGATCAGATCACATAAAGATGAATAGGGAACTTTGGTCAGCACACAAACCGGGAGATGATCTCTTTTTGCGAGTCGGCATTGTATTGATCAATTGACTAACTTACCATAAAAATAATTTTATAGTAACCAGATGCAAATGTATATGTTGTGTTGCAGGGACGGACCTATGCTTGGACAACATAGACTTTTTTTTAATAGGTATAAGGAGGGGTTATACTTAGAAGAGGCAAAAAAATATATTTTATTCTTAATTTTAAAAATTAAATGAATCTGTTTTGTAGCTTTCATTTGAGCTGCAAATCTGCTAATCTATTTTATGTCTGCTGATGAAGAAGTAGGTATGAGATTAGACACATATTTATATTAAAATATTTTAAGTTAACTTCAAAAAATTAAAATTAAAGAGAATATATTTTATTGTTCTAATGATATGAAGTAGTTTTAGATGAGATGTACTACTCTCTCCGTCCCCATAAAGGATGACTAAATGTATATTTTTTTTGTTTCAAAAAAGGTGAGTTAAAATATATAAAGTGAATGATACATATGTTATTTAGTGGAATCTATTAATATAAAAAAATAAAAGTATTCATCACTTTATATAATCTTGTGGAGCCACTAAGGATAAATTTAGAATTTTTTATTCTCTTTCCTCTACTCTTATTTTTCTTAATATGTTTGCAAATTATATTTTATTCATCTTTTTGGGGACGGAGAGAGTAAATTATAACTTTGATATATTTAGTTTAGACATTTTTGGGACTTTTTTCACTTCAATCATTGTTTTGAAGATTATTTGTGATATTTATTAGTTATTTTTGTGATTGACTTTTTTTTTAAATTTTTTTTTTTTAAATTTGTTTAAAAGGATTAAGAAAAGAAGAAGATTAATGTGGCAATGCAGAGGATCTTCTAAATTGAATAGTTTTCTGGCAATTAACTTGGTTAGTTGGCTCCCCCGTGATAAATTGTGGATTAAAAATTGTCGTCTACAAGTAACCAAGTGAAAATTAAGGACTAGCCATAAATCGGTTACCAAATTCTTGTTAAAGATTCATGGCAAGAGTGGTTTGAAATTAATGTTATACAAGTTGCATCTTTTAAGTTAATTAAACTATTTATGCATGTTTGTTATGATTAGTTTTTAAACCCATTGAGTTCTCACTTTTATAGTGTACATATTACCTTCAATTATTTAATTAACTATTGGTTTTTAATTTATATTAAAATTTTGTGACTAAATAATTTATATTGCTATATAAATTGATATGTTACCAAGTACATGCTGCTGCAAATCAATTGCAATGTTTGTTTCTACATCAAAATAAGCAACTAATTTTTTTAAAAAAAAATAGACAGAAAAAATTGTAGAACCATATTTGTACATAAACCAAGTGAAACTCAAAGTGGTAATGAGGCCAGTGGCGAATCTATTAAGAGGGAAGAGTAGGCGGGGCTTATGTTTTAATTTTTTTAATTTTTTTATAGGAATAGGGATAAGGGTAAAAATAAAACTTGATAAACTAAAACTACTATTACGATAAAAAAAACAAACTAAACACGCGGATAAATAATATATTCAAACTCTGGCTCTCTAACTCGCTAAGTTTTAGCCATTCACTTTATTTTTCAGCTTAAAAAAATCCGCCCGTTTGTTGGCTACCATGGTTCAAATTTCAAGGGTCCAGTTCTTATAGGGTCAGCTAACTTATTTAAGTATTTGGATCCAACATATATAAGATAACGATTGAAAACAAATTTAAAAGAAAAAAATATTAATTACCCGAAATTATGTTTCTTGTAGTAAGGCAAGGTGGATAGAATAGTATCATCAATGTCAAAAATCCAAGCATCTTTACCATCGTTCTTCAAATTGCAACTAGTGGTAAGAAAAAGCTTGCACTGATCAATTGTGCCTTGAGAATCCACCTTCTATTGAGTCCCTGACATGTACTTTCCGATGTAATCCACACATTCTTGGGGTACAACTTGGAATTCTTGAATGCTGTATAGCTCAACATTCATTCTCCAACTCTCGTATTGTGTATTTGCAAATATAAAGCTAAAGTTATATGTATAGCAAAATACATATATAAGAAATAGAACACATTTGCACAAATTCTCAACTGTTTAAAGAATATTACAACTCCTTCAGCATCCAATTCAAGTTTCCAAACAACAGAAACATACATTAAATTGTGACAAATAACCAAATTATTGTTCAACGGAGTTTAACAAAAGTCGAGAAAGACACGAACTCTAGACAATGGCATTAGCTGCGCTGGCAATCCTAGGCCACAGATCAGCACACTCCTTCCCAATTGGGCCAGTAATAGCAGACCCTGAAACAGCCATAAAGCAAATTAAGAATTAACTTTATGGCATACAAGAATAAAACCAAGTTTACAATGTTATCAATGCTCCTTGTCACCATTTTGAATACAAGGGAAAGGAGGCAGTATCTGTTTTTCCTACCAATATTACCAAAGGAGAGGTACTTGTTACTATAATGCTACTACTACTACATTGCCATAGACTACCAAAGAGGCAAAGAAATTCTATCAGGAAAGAAATGCAGATTCTAAGTTTGTAATAACTCAGCACTGAATAGGCATATATCAAGGAGATTGAAGTTCTTTAAGTGCACTAAATTCGGCATACCTTTCATTTCTCCCTTGGGATTCACAATAACACCAGCATTGTCTGCAAATGGAACAAAGTAATAGGTCAACACCAACACATAGAAATAAGTACTGAGATAAAAACAACCTTTTCTCATTATTTTTTTTCAAAAAGAATTATAAATTTAAAAAAGATAATGCGTCTTTATATTAGCACATTGAAATCTTCCAAACAGAATCATGAATCTCAGAATAAAATACATAGATTTCCTTCAACCATGAAACTATTGTCCTAATTATTTTGAATAAAAACAAAATAGTCCCATAATAAACTACGTCCTTTAAAAACTGATGCTAGCAACATATCAAACAAAGTTAAAAGAGAAATAAAAACAAAAAGTAGAGTACTGAACATGAAAATTTGTGCAGAAGTTAGTGATTGCAATAGTAACAAATTCAAAAATATCTCAACAGATAACACTACTATAACAGTTAGCAAGCTATGTAGAGCCCAAATGGAGCAGATGTGATTGTGAAAATTATTATCACAACTGCAACGATGGACACTCGTTAATTTTCCAGACGTGTAACCGTATAAACCACTAATATAGTGTATACCTGACTTATGTATGGTTAAGTTATAATTAGTTTCACACCCACTGGCCACTAACAATCACAGACCCTTTCAAATATTTCTTAAATAGACTAAAGGGGAAAGGCAATGTCATAACAGACTTCTAGAGTGAGCAAAATAAGCCTACACTAAAACCAAGTACAGCAACGAGAATTGACCTGCATGATTAGGACCAAAAACCTTCAAGTCTTTGCTAAAATAAAGTAAACAAAAAAAAAGAAAAGGTAAATATAGTCACAGACCCTTTCAAATATTTCTTAAATAGCCTAAAGGGGAAAGGCAATGTCATAACAGACTTCTAGAGTGAGCAAAATAAATAAGCCTACACTAAAACCAAGTACAGCAACGAGAATTGACCTGAATGATTAGGACCAAAAACCTTCAAGTCTTTGCTAAAATAAAGTAAACAAAAAAAAGAAAAAGTAAATATAGGGTCTGAATGGAGCAGATGTGACCTTGACAAGAATCAGCACATCCGTAACGATAGACACTATCTCTTTTCCAGACTAGTAACTGTATCAACCATAGAATATAGAGTGGACACTTGACTTAAGTCTGGAGATGATATCTTTACTACTTACAACCACAATGGAACTAATCCTCCTATCTTCAAGGAAAAAAATAACATCAACATTTTCCAAAAAGCTAAATGCTTCAGCATATAGTTCTGTACAACAGTACAAGAACTGAGTCACTAACAGAAACTATAAACATGAGTTCCTTAACATCGTAACAATTTCCTGCAGCTTATATAAGGATTAACTCAGTTTTGAGGGATTAAAAAAAATTAGACATTGATGAGAAATGAGGGTAATGATTAAAGAAACATGATGTAATAATAATGTAAGAAACATAAATTAAAATATTCTTGGCACCACATCACCAGCAAAACCAACCACAGAAAAATTCATAACTCCGTACAACTTTCATTTCGAACTATGCAGACCATAATTGTTATTAAACACAATAATACAAACTTCTTTTAAGCAACTAAGCAGAAAAGGCAAACCAAACACTCACCAAAACCAACACACACTAATATAAGCAACAAAGGAACATGACTGAACTTTAATGAGCAAACCTTCAAAATACATGAAAACACCATCCTTTCGGCGCCACGGCTTGCGCTGCCTAACAATGACAGCAGGCATCACCTTCTTACGAAGTTCAGGCTTCCCTTTCTTCACAGTAGCCATCACCATGTCTCCCACACAAGCTGAAGGCAATCTATTCAAACGACCCTTGATCCCCTTCACTGAAATGATGTAGAGGTTCTTTGCCCCAGTATTATCAGCACAGTTCACTGTGGCTGCCACTGGCAGACCCAGTGACATCCGGAATTTGTTACCTGCCGACCCTCCTCTCCCTAATAACAGCTCAAAAACAAAAAGAAAAAACAAATAATTGGAATTTAACCACGGCAAGCAATATTTACAAAGCTGATTTTGCTTATACTAAAGCGATGTGCATAAATTGGTTTACTTAAGCTGCCATTAACAATAAGTTTGCAATAAGTCAATAACATTTCCCTAAACTCTCTCTTTGAAGCAAATCTATACATCCATTCAATTTTACAGTCCATTTTCTAGGCAAATTAACTAAAAAAGAATAAATCTATCAGTTGTTTGCTGATATTACAAACATCAGATTCGAACCATATCAACCACTTACAGAGATGCCAAATTAAATCAGAAATAAAAAAATAAAGTAAAAATAAATTATGCTTTAATAAAGGTTAATAGATATATAAATATCAGTCAAGAGGAAGAACTAACCTCGCTTCGACATTTTGGTGAGCTGAGTGAATACAATTAGGGTTTTGAGTCGTGTGCTACTATATATAGGGGAGGGATAAATCTAGGGTTTGCGCCGGTACAGTGTACTCTAACAAAATGTCGGCGTTGAATTTTAGGCCTGGTGAATTTTGGGCCCAATATTGGCCTAATGATTGGACTATTGTTATAATTATTTTTTAAAATATAATAGAAAATATTATTATTTTATAATTTTATTTTATTTTAAAAAAATTGGATGGCTCTCGGATGACTGGAAATATGAAAAGTTTTTTCTTGCATAAGTTGAAGATAAAAGTATTAATTAATGCATGTATAATTTTACTAGTATAATTAGATAATAATAGAACAAAATATTTTAATTTTGAAACAACCAAGTTTTTATGAAAAATGGCAAGAGTTGTTCCGTAATATTAGGAACATATTTGGAAAAGTAAGTTTCTTAAAAATTAATCCCTCCCTCCATTCCTTCGTTTCAAATTTATGCACAAGTATTAAGAAAATAATTGTATTATATTAAATATAATATTAATTGTCTATATTACTTTTGTATTAAAAAAATAGAGTGATATTTATTGAGCAAAAAATAGTGAGAGAACCAAAATTATATTTATTACTTGGGGGTAATATTAAAAAATAAGCAATTAATGCTTACTTAAAATTCTCAAACGACTTATATTAAGTAACAAAAACCAATTCTCTAAAACTTTAGACTTATATTAAGCGGGGGTGTGGGGGTGGGGGTGGGGGTGGGGGTGGGGGGGGCATTAACTAATTTTGTCATTAACAAAAAGCCTATTTCATATTTGGAGATGATAGAGCATTGAAAATTAGTATTGTAAATCTAATACTTTTCATATATCACAAGAAACTCAGCATAATGCTTGAAGTAATAACTTGTAGGTTGCTGGTTACATTCACAAATCCTATACTTGGGACCAAGCTTGCTACTTTACATGCACGAAAAAGAAAAACAAACAAAAAGTAGGAAGAAACATTAACAAAATCTGATATCTATTTCAGTCTGACATAATTTATATATATTCAGTCAAAAAGATATAATAAATTACAAGAATTAGGCACCAAATATTAACTTAATTACAATTGGGCCAACTAGCCGTGAGAAGAGAATGGTTTCGTATTAGAGGAATTGACAACCATAATACAGACGAAGCCAATCTCTCAAGTATAATAAATAAACTTCAACATTCTCACTCCAGTAGTTTTAGTAAGAGACTGGCAACAACTCGAACCTTATCCTTGATTGTTGCTATTTCACCTTGTACAGTTTTGGTTGGAGGGCGGGACTACGTCTATGAATAATAGCTGCAGCAATTGAGAAAGATTGTATAGCTGAAAGATTTGATTGGAAAGGAATATAATACAAACCATCGTGGATGTTTACCATTTTCATGGTAGGTGAATCTTGATTTGAACCCTGCAAAACAGAAGTTGTACAAAGGATCACGTGATTTTTCACAGTATGAGGTTGGTTGCCAGCAAAAAGTTTAAACTTTTGAGGAAAAAGCAAGTTTGACACACCTCTACAAAGAGATCAAATGTCTTGCTCTCCCAGCGAATATCTGTTTGTGGTAAAACCTCTGTTCTGCTTCGCTTAGTGTTGAGTACGGTGATTGGGCACCCAATATCCCAGCCACCACAATCGCAGCACCCACCAGACCTCCATCTTTCAGTAAGACTAGAAGGGCCACCCTTTCTTGTTCTTGGTCCGCCATGAAAACCAGCTGGGATTAGAATGTCCATACTGGTAGACCACTCACCATCATTACGTACCCAACATTGACAAGGTACTTCCATCTCTACAGAAGCATTTGTGTTCCTGTTCCCAACTTTCTTGAGGAATTTCAATCCCCATCCTCCAATATCGGCCTCATTATTAGTTTCAGGAATATGATCTTTCACAATAATGGCTGCCAACTCAAGGTTTGGAACAAGATGATCTTCTGAAAGAATGGCCCTAGATACTGGGTCAGGAGTACTGGGTTCATCTTGGCTTGTTGGATCCCACGAAGAATTTTCTAGTATGGCACTTGAAACCCCCAATTTGGTGGAGTTCCTCTGCTTATAAGTGTGACTTGCCTGTATAACTTCCACCACCTTCTTAGAGAACCCCTTGTTCTTTTTAAGAGTATGGCTTGTACTTTGCATCTCTCCCACACAATCGTCACTAAAACCAAACAGAACAAACTGAGTCTCCATAATCTCTGAATTGTCTGAAAGGACGGTAAACGAAGTAGATACCCTCATCTTACCAACAAGATCTGATTCTTTCACATGAATATCATCTTCCTTTCTCCCACCTGCTCTGGAATGAAACGTGTACATGTAATCCAAAATTTTATTATCTGGTGACTCGACCTTCAACAAGTTTGCGATATAGATTTCCCTCTGATCATCAACGGAGAAAACGTAATGTGGAAACCCATTATTCCATGTGCAGTGTAGCATTCCCTGAGAAACAGTGGCGGGCAAAGAAGACGACGACTGATCAGAGCAGGTGGAGTTGGTGCTTGATAGAGAACCAAGGCTCTTATGGACAGGCACAGATCCATGTCTATGATGTCTGTTAACCACCATATCTTTCTGTAACTTCTGTGATGTAGTGGTATGTGACCCACCACAAGAACTCAGAAAATTAGTGTATTTTGGTTCTCCAAAATCTACTAAACTTGTTCTTCCAAAGTTGACATCACAATCTGAATCACCCAATTGGCGTAATAAAGGACTGTTTAAAATGTTTATCATACTTTTGCTCCTGGTGATTGCACCAAGAATTGAATCTCCAGAAGAGCTTATGACAACATTCTCAGTCCCTGCTACAGAAGGGCATTCAATAACAATCCCATTCAAATCATGTATATTTCCAGTGCTGATTTTCCTTGAACTTGAATTATCAAGAAAAACACCCATATCTGATGGAATAGTGCATGAGCCCACTTTCAGCGCGCTGAATTCTATAAGTTCCAGGCAACGACGAAGATATTTTTCATCAAAACTGATAATTTGCTTTGGAATCCTACTGTCTAATAACAATGCATGCTCTGGATTCACCTTTCTTACCAATCTTTCTGACCAACTATCGTCTTCTGCTGATTTTATATTTTTGCTCAAGCATTGCAATGCATCTTCATTCATTTGGACATCATTCTCCGCGTCCGCAATTGGACTCTCCATCTTCCACCTCCAACAAAGAAGTAGCTACAGATGGAAACAAATTCTTACCATTACTAACCCAGTAACCCCCAACCATATAAAAACACTTATTGGCAGACACTGCAGTTTCGACCTCTGCGTCCCACAGTAAACTACAAACATATTAAAAAGCAAGTGCAACAAAAAGTGAGCATCAATAAATTGGTAATGAAATCATGTATGAGCAAAAAAAGTTCGTATACATTCAGTAATATAAAATTTCAACCTGAGAAGAAACAAAATTTGGCCAAAGAAAACTAACGGCTACTTATGTATTTGTCGCAATCCAACATTACAGCAAGAAGTAACATAACGAAAACTCCAAGAAACAAATCATAAGTAAAAGCAGATCTTCTAATATCCGTTTGTAATTTTATACTGTTACACTGTGTAACAATTTTCAGAAGATATAATACCCTCAATAAAATGTAACAAGTACATGCATCTTCAAGTAGAGGGGTGGGAGGGAACAGTATGTTACTTATACAATTGATGTCCTCAAACAAGAAATGGTGAACTTATTGCATCAATTCCATAGTAATTAATAGGAGGATGGTAAGTTAAATTGTCAGAATAATAAATAAATCTCCTGATGGAAGCTCCAAATCACTGTGATTTGTGCATCAGCAGCAATTATCAAGTCAATATAGACCATATCAAGTCCCATGACAAAAGAAAAAAGTATTTAACTTGATTTAATCTCAATAAAGCTCCAAAAACACATTTCATAAATCTACTTATTACAATAAGCAGATAATAAGATTACACGCACAGAGATATGACACACAAAAAAGGTAAGAAGATATGTATGTCTGGTAATTATGTAAGAGAAAATGAAAAACATAATGGCAAAGCTTCAACTAAACAATAAACCAACCTAAAAGACAATAATATCATCATTCAAAACAGTAAAGCACAAAACAAAGCTTAAACCTCATCCAGACATACTTATCTATTAATCGGACCCCTCTAAAAGAAAATTAAACAAGTACTAAAAGCAAATCACCCTTAGATGCAACTAATAAATCCACAAGTACAAAGAATAAACATAAAAAAATACACAACAAAAAAAACCAAAAATGTTACAAAAAGGAGAACATTGCCTATTGAAACTTTAATACCTCACCTTGAGGAACTGGATCCAAGTAATCAATACCCAGTACAGATAGCAAGCTATACCACAACTCTTACCAAAAACCAGCTGAAACCCAAAAAGAAAAATGATTAATCTTTAAATTTGAGACTAACCCACAAAGCGCAACGATTAGTAACAAAGATAATATATAAGCTAAACTATCAGATAGAGCTTAAAAGTTACTGCTATTATATAAATAATAATAATGGGCAAAGAAAAATGAAGTCTTTACCTACTTGAGAACATGAAACGATTAGTGCCACTAGGCCCACTACTGCAACTAACTGTTGGACAAACAAACATTAGAGAGAGAGAGATGGAGGGAGAGAGGGAGAGTAGGTTTGGATTGAGGTCGTAAGCCACGTTTGTTTGGAGAAATTTATACCCAAAAACCGTCGAGTATATTTGAATTTCAAGATATTGTATTTTAATTTTTAATCGAGTAAAAATATAAATAAATAAAATTTAAATATGTTTTTGAAAAGAGAACTATATATATATATATAAAGAGAGAAATGATTAAGTGCATACCACTTATCTTACTCACCCGTGCTCACCCTCTTTTAGGCGACGGATTCGGTCATACAACCGTCGTCTATACTTTTAGCGACGGACAACATATAGTGTCGCTAAAATTATAGACGACGGTTGTGTGAACGAAACCGTCGCCTAAAGGAGGGGTAAGCACGGGTGAATAAGATAATGGGTATGCACTTTATCCGGACCGTATATATATATATATATATATATATATATATATATATATATATATATATATATATATATATATATATATATATCTATATAATAAAACAGAGCGACTCAAATCCCAAGACTTCAACATCCAACGACCTTAAATCAATCCCAAGGCTTCAACATCAAACGGTCTCAAATCATTTGGGGCTTCAACATCCGACGGCCAATAATTTATCTTTTAAAAATTCAAACACACATCCACTCTCTCACTCTTTCACTTCCCAAAAAAAACATCATTATTTGAAGACACACACATCATTATTTGGCTGCCTATTATGTCTGCCTGTTCGTAAACATGTCATTGCACTTTGATAAAATATAATATTGTTGTTACTTTTTTAAATTAATTAATAAATAACTCTGAAAAGAAATGCTTATTCCCCTAACCAATTAATTAGTGGGTCCAACTGTTCTCATTAGTAAAATTCACATGATTTATATATAATGAAATTATTATCCATTTTATTGGATTTTCCGACTCTTTGTCATTAACAAGATCTTTTATTATTTGTCGTTATGGAAGAAATTTGATTAGTTTGAACAATCAATTAATTGCTTAAATAAGCCAAGTGATTTTGATACTATACATTAACTATTTTTTATGAAGAAATTTTTAAAAAATATTATTTTTAAATAAGTATTTTTCTCATACAAAAAAAAAGAGGCGAAAAATGATTGTAATTCTCTCCGTGGTAACATCATAGATACATTTTTTTTATAGTTAGTCTAAAATTAAAGATATAATTATGTACTCTCACTGTTAATAAAAAGAATTTTATTTATTAACCTTTCTGTCACATAACTAATTAACCTTTGTTATCTTAATTTCATTATCATTTTATCATACCAATCAAATAACTAATTAATTATTGTCTATAGGGTAAAGATAGAATAAAACTATATCCTTAGGCTATGTTTGATTGTAAGTATTATACTTGACATGTGACTATTAATTCGGGATAATAAAATGACTTGAAATGAGGAAGTATTTAGTACCATGTCCAACTATATATATCTAGAGCTGCTCAAATCCCAAAGCTTTAACATCCAACGATCTAAAATCATTTGGGGCTTCAACATTCGACGACCAAAAATTTATCTCTCAAAAATTCAAACTCACATCCATCATCTTACTCTCTCACTCTCTCACTTCCCAAAAAACACCATTATTTGAACACACACACTTAAAATGAATCAGTTTTATAAAAAAAATTAATTAACATTGAGAAAAGTGATACTTTAAAGTTAAAAGTAAATTTTTGTGAAACAATAAATAGAACTATATTGATTGTTGGGTGTAGTCATTATGTTGATTTTGACTTCCCAAGAAAGAATGAAAGAAACAAAATCATAGTTTAGAGTCAAAAGGCTATGTTATGCCTCCTTAGGTGAATGTTTGTCTTCTCTGGTGTCTCAAGGCATGAAAAAAATTTAAGCTTTTCTATATTGTTATTACTTTTATTGCTACTTTTATTGCTCATATTCTTAAGCTAACAAAATTTATGTTTGATTGATGTTTCTTATTTTACTGCTACTTCAATTATATCAAGTAACTAGCGATAACCCGTGCCTGAAGGCACTATATAATTCAAAAAAAAAAATCATGAACACACAAAAATGAAGCATTGAATATGGACACACACTAAATTAAAAGCCTAAATTAATTCTTAACACACCCGCACTTTTCATACATACTCTACAAAGCATTTTAATGAAAATTCTTATGAAGACAAATTTCAATGAATAAATAAATAATATCCAACTTTAATAGTCAAATTTTCATAAATTTAAACTAAGTTTAACTATATTTTAAGATTTATTTTTTATTATTTATAAGCCTTTTTGATTGATTGTAACTTTTTAAATAGTAACTTGACAATTAAAAATTATTGTTTGCTTGTTATAACAACATTTTTTTTGTCGCACGTAGATGGATATACAGTTTTGCAGAGCCGTAACTTTATACAAAAACTGATTGCAGGTCATTATATAAATTTAGAATTATCTCAGCAACGAAGTTTAAAAATGAAGAACCAAGACAAATAAGAGAGAGGGAGAGGTCAAACAAATAAAGTAACGAATGACTAATGGTTAAGTTATATGGTCAATTTTACAACTTGCTTGCATAGATATATGGATGACCCATGTAGCTTCCTTCATTAGATCAATCAAATAATGGTAAACAACTATAAACGGACATGCAAAAACAAAACTTTTTAAAACAGCCAAAGAAAAAACACATCCATCCATGCCAAAAGGAAGGCACAAGAGCACACAGTGAAGTTAACAGATGAAGTCACCCACAAAAAACTTTTCCAAATAATGGAAATGGGAAATAGGAAATAGGAAATAGGATGAGGGAACATAAACTTATATATAGTCTTACTTTGACCATTTAGGCAAAATGACAAGGGCTCCAACAGGGACATGTCAATAAAAGCATATAATCTCAAGCCAAATTTTTTTAAAAACAATTGTTCTCCTCCAACCCAGATCAAAAAATACAGAAGATGAAAAACAACAAGAATTTACAATTTCAAATCACATGTATTCAAACAAATTTTAAAAAATGGGTAAATTCCAGCTGGCTCAATTACTTGATATAATTGAAGTAGCAGTAAAATAAGAAACATCAATCAAACATAAATTTTGTTAGCTTAAGAATATGAGCAATAAAAGTAATAACAATATAGAAAAGTTTAAATTTTTTTCATGCCTTGAGACACCAGAGAAGACAAACATTCACCTAAGGAGGCATAACATAGCCTTTTGACTCTAAACTATGATTTTGTTTCTTTCATTCTTTCTTGGGAAGTCAAAATCAACATAATGACTACACCCAACAATCAATATAGTTCTATTTATTGTTTCACAAAAATTTACTTTTAACTTTAAAGTATCACTTTTCTCAATGTTAATTAATTTTTTTTATAAAACTGATTCATTTTAAGTGCGTGTGTTCAAATAATGGTGTTTTTTGGGAAGTGAGAGAGTGAGAGAGTAAGATGATGGATGTGAGTTTGAATTTTTGAGAGATAAATTTTTGGTCGTCGAATGTTGAAGTCCCAAATGATTTTAGATCGTTGGATGTTGAAGCTTTGGGATTTGAGCAGCTCTAGATATATATAGTTGGACATGGTACTAAATACTTCCTCATTTCAAGTCATTTTATTATCCCGAATTAATAGTCACATGTCAAGTATAATACTTACAATCAAACATAGCCTAAGGATATAGTTTTATTCTATCTTTACCCTATAGACAATAATTAATTAGTTATTTGATTGGTATGATAAAATGATAATGAAATTAAGATAACAAAGGTTAATTAGTTATGTGACAGAAAGGTTAATAAATAAAATTCTTTTTATTAACAGTGAGAGTACATAATTATATCTTTAATTTTAGACTAACTATAAAAAAAATGTATCTATGATGTTACCACGGAGAGAATTACAATCATTTTCCGCCTCTTTTTTTTGTATGAGAAAAATACTTATTTAAAAATAATATTTTTTAAAAATTTCTTCATAAAACATAGTTAATGTATAGTATCAAAATCACTTGGCTTATTTAAGCAATTAATTGATTGTTCAAACTAATCAAATTTCTTCCATAACGACAAATAATAAAAGATCTTGTTAATGACAAAGAGTCGGAAAATCCAATAAAATGGATAATCATTTCATTATATATAAATCATGTGAATTTTACTAATGAGAACAGTTGGACCACTAATTAATTGGTTAGGGGAATAAGCATTTCTTTTCAGAGTTATTTATTAATTAATTTAAAAAAGTAACAACAATATTATATTTTATCAAAGTGCAATGACATGTTTACGAACAGGCAAACATAATAGGCAGCCAAATAATGATGTGTGTGTCTTCAAATAATGATGTTTTTTTTGGGAAGTGAAAGAGTGAGAGAGTGGATGTGTGTTTGAATTTTTAAAAGATAAATTATTGGCCGTCGGATGTTGAAACCCCAAATGATTTGAGACCGTTTGATGTTGAAGCCTTGGGATTGATTTAAGGTCGTTGGATGTTGAAGTCTTGGGATTTGAGTCGCTCTGTTTTATTATATAGATTGAACCAGCTGGAATTTACCCATTTTTTAAAATTTGTTTGAATACATGTGATTTGAAATTGTAAATTCTTGTTGTTTTTCATCTTCTGTATTTTTTGATCTGGGTTGGAGGAGAACAATTGTTTTTAAAAAAATTTGGCTTGAGATTATATGCTTTTATTGACATGTCCCTGTTGGAGCCCTTGTCATTTTGCCTAAATGGTCAAAGTAAGACTATATATAAGTTTATGTTCCCTCATCCTATTTCCTATTTCCTATTTCCCATTTCCATTATTTGGAAAAGTTTTTTGTGGGTGACTTCATCTGTTAACTTCACTGTGTGCTCTTGTGCCTTCCTTTTGGCATGGATGGATGTGTTTTTTCTTTGGCTGTTTTAAAAAGTTTTGTTTTTGCATGTCCGTTTATAGTTGTTTACCATTATTTGATTGATCTAATGAAGGAAGCTACATGGGTCATCCATATATCTATACAAGCAAGTTGTAAAATTGACCATATAACTTAACCATTAGTCATTCGTTACTTTATTTGTTTGACCTCTCCCTCTCTCTTATTTGTCTTGGTTCTTCATTTTTAAACTTCGTTGCTGAGATAATTCTAAATTTATATAATGACCTGCAATCAGTTTTTGTATAAAGTTACGGCTCTGCAAAACTGTATATCCATCTACGTGCGACAAAAAAAATGTTGTTATAACAAGCAAACAATAATTTTTAATTGTCAAGTTACTATTTAAAAAGTTACAATCAATCAAAAAGGCTTATAAATAATAAAAAATAAATCTTAAAATATAGTTAAACTTAGTTTAAATTTATGAAAATTTGACTATTAAAGTTGGATATTATTTATTTATTCATTGAAATTTGTCTTCATAAGAATTTTCATTAAAATGCTTTGTAGAGTATGTATGAAAAGTGCGGGTGTGTTAAGAATTAATTTAGGCTTTTAATTTAGTGTGTGTCCATATTCAATGCTTCATTTTTGTGTGTTCATGATTTTTTTTTGAATTATACAGTGCCTTCAGGCACGGGTTATCGCTAGTATATATATATATATATATATATATATGTTCTCATCCATAATAATCTATTGCTATAGATACTATTTTAGTAATTAACTTATCAGCCGTATATCAATTAAATTGAAGGCTGATATGGGAAAGAATATATTGTCCGCCGCTACAATATGTAGCGGCCCAAATAACATACCATAGCGGCTTCTATTTTAATAAAAATCAAATTAATTTGTTAATAGGAGTTCATATTGTCAGATAGAAAGATATAAAATAAATTTATTTTTTATATATATCAACCGTTACAGTTTGTAGCGGCTTGATCTTAATATTTTTTTATAACGTGAGCCCATTTTTTGAGAAATAGAATGATAAAAAGGGAATTATATATATATATATATATATATATATATATATATATATACCAATTGCTACAGCTTGTAGCGGCTTGATCATAATTTTTTTTTGTGTCATAATATTAATTAAATGAGAATTAAAAAGACAAAAAAAGACAATTAATATTACAATATTATCTTTTCATCTCTCAATTTTTTCATAACGGAAGTCATTAAAAAAATCACTAAGTCGCTACATCTTATAGCGGTTGGTAATAATGTTATTACTTGTCTTTTTTATTACTAAAGACAATACTAAATGCATTAAAAAAAACCAAGCCACTAATAAGAAGGCAATTAATATTAGTAATACTAACAAGAAGATAATTAATATTAGTAATAGTAATAAAAAGACAATTAATATTAATATTAAAAAGGTAATTATTAATATTAATACGAAAAAGGCAATTATTAATATTATTAAAAAGATAATTAATATTAGTATTAGTAATAAAAAAGTAATTAGTATTAGTAATAGTAATAAAAAGTCAATTACTAATATTATTTCTAAAAAGGTAATTACTAATATTACTAAATAGGCAATTAATATAAGTATTAGTAATAAAAAGGCAATTAATATTAGTAATATTAGTAATATTAGTAATAAAAAAGGTAATTAATAACACTATTACCAACCGCTACAAAATGTAGCGGCTTGATATTTTTTTTTAATGACTTCCGTTGTAAGAAAATTGAGAGATAGAAAGATAATATTGTAATATTAATCGTCTTTTTTTTACTTTTTAATTCTCATTTAATTAATATTAGTATTAATAATAAAAAGACAAGTAATAACACTATTACCAACAAAGTGGAACAACGGATGGCACAAAAAAAAATTATGACCAAGCCGCTACAAGCTGTAGCGGTTGATATATAAAAACGACAGAAGTATTGTCGTAGTTAGAAAACGACAGAATTATATTTTTATAAAAATAACGGCGGGAGTGTTACCGTTAAAACTGTTGAACTACTCGGTAGTAAAAGTACAGTAATATGCATGGTTGTATAGTAGCACACGGTATTGATTATTGATGCTTACGTGATGCTTACGTGAGAAGTCACTCAGTTATACTAATTTATTGCTACAGTAATTGCTGCATCATATCTATCATATTATTGATTCAATTATTGTCACAATATCATCTGCATAAAATGTTTTTTTTTATTAAATTAATACTTGAGACGACAAAGTTATTCATATTATAAACTGTAATATTTACAATGTCTAGAAGTTCTGTCAAGGAGAGGTTTGGTCACCTAATTACGCGCTAATAGGAAGAAATCCTTATTGGAAAGCCACCTCTTTCCTGAGAACGACCTGGTTGATAAATATTGTGAGTTATAATATTAATGATAAATGTTATTCGGAGTTGAATTAAGAGACGCGGACATGATATTTGAGTCCGAAATGACAAAATTAGTAAAAATTGTCTATAAACACAAAATTTTCTGGGATTCACTATTTGGTCAAAACGTCAACAGTTGACTTTTTCGGGAAAAGTCAAATTTCGAAATTTTAAAATTTATATTTTTAATAAAAATAGTTTCATTATGTTGGAATTGTTTGTGTTAGTGAAAATCGATATTTATTCCGATGATAATTGATATCTAGGGGTTATATTGATAAATAGAGTAATTTATCGAATAAATGAGTAATTAATTGCTACTAATTCACATGCTTATATAACTATTTGTTCACATATGTGTACTATTGAATCACATTATTTACTATTAGGGGAGTTGGTGCAAGATTGATAATATTTGCATGACTAAATTAAAAATAGAGGTATAGATGGAAGTACTATACTGTAATTCGTATTTTTCACATGATTATACTATTGATTCACATAATTGAACTATTGATTCACATTATTTACTATTAGGAGAGTTGGTGCAAGATTGATAATACTTGCAGGACTAAATTAAAAATGAAAGAAAAGTTGGAGGTATTGTACTGTAATTTTCGAGTCCTAAAACGTGCAATTATCGAAACTATATTTTCCTATAAATAGAAGCTCATTCTTCCTTCATTTCTCACCAATTCACAAAAGCTTTAGAGCGATTATTATAGAGAGAAAATATAGAGAGAAAAAAGAAGAGAAATCTGCTACTCACTATTCCAGTATCCAATTTTTTAAAGGTAAGGAGTATTATTTCTTTCTTATCTATGAAGAGAACTTCTGTTATTCCATTTTTATTATTCTGTTGGAATAACCTGTATACACGGGCTACCCTATACTTGGTGAAAATTCTTCAGTTGTTCCATTCTTTATCATTCCGTTGGAACATCCTTTTTATGCGTTCTACGCCGGACCTGATTCCGTCTTTATTATTCTGTTGGAATATTCTGTCTGTGCGTTCTACGCCGGTCTTTATTATTCTGTTGGAATATCCTGTCTGTGCGTAGTTTTAATAAAAGAATGTTATTTAAGGCGGAATGATATTTAAGGAGAATGCTCTTGATCCTTAGCGTATATATATATGGTTCCCTTTTCAAAAATGAACAAGTTATAGCGACAGTTTTTTCTGTCGCTATAGCATACAAAGCCGACGACATAATTATGACGACGATTCGAATCATCATTATATCTCATAAAATCGTTGTTATAGTCGATTCGTCTTTAATTTATTTATTTTTGATTTGGTAGAGAAGGGGATATATATTTAGAGAGAGAAAGTGTATATTAGCTGGTGGGCATGATATGAGGGTAACGGGACTACATGCCACTGAAGGGAAGACCATTTGATTTCTTACCCCCAGGTTTTGTGAGACATGTGACCTGCGGGCTGTTACAGGGATTATAGATTAGGGACATACAGTATACATATTTGGGGATAATAAAATAATTTTGTTACACATTAATTGGAAGTAGATATGATGGTGGTATTATTCAATGTGCTCATATTATTCTCACTTTATCTTTTATTTGTTGTGTGCACGCGGCGCCTTAAAGTTTAAAGCTAAACAAAAAAACAGTTAATCTTATCATTAAAATTGAAATGATTTATACAAAAAAAGTAATAAATCTTATAATACATAGTAATTTTTAAATAATTTATTATTGAATCGAGTAATATTAAAGAAATTTATATTAATTTTAAATTTAAAAGTATTTCTCATATATTTTGAAACCAATGAAGGACGTTAATTCAAAGTTTAATAAAAAAATTTATTATAAACCTGTGATTTATCAAAACAATAACTAAATTAACCCGGAAGAACAAAATAAATTTATTCTAGCGAATAAATAAATTTTATTATTTATTTATTTATTTTATTTTTTTGAACTAATTTTTCTGTGCGCGTCAAAAATGATTAGTGAATTAGCAAAAAAAAAAAAAAAATGGTTAGTGACAGAGACATCTTTCATACCAATTAAAAATAAAACTAAGTTAGGAACGTTTCTCAATCCTTGCCATAATAGAATTAGGTAGTTATTAATTTGACTTGATTCTCCTTTTGGAAGGCTCCAAGTCAATATGGTTGATGGTTTGGTCCCACTCTTTTTATATTACTAATATTTTTACAACACTCTTTTCGCATGAATAGTATACGAAATTCATATTCATGTGAGTAAAATTTTATAAAAATATCAATTTTTTTTTTTTATTTGAATATCTCTATGTATTTAAATTATACATCCAAAGAAACGTACACAAGTATCTTTTAATAACAATTTAAGTGTGTATATATGAGCATGGATCAATTGCATACCCCTTATCTTACTCAACCGTGTTCACTCCCTTATCAACTGCATACCCCTTTAGATGACGTTTTTGGTCATACAACCGTCGTCTATATTTTTAGCGACGGACAACATATAGCGTCGTTAAAAGTATAGACGGTTATATGACCAAAACCGTCACCTAAAGGGGGTGAGCACGGGTGAGTAAGATAAAATGTATGCACTTGATCCGGACCGGTGTATATATATATCGGTCCATATCTTAAGTTTATCCCTTATTTAACATACCTTGTATACCCCATTTTAACGACGGATCGGGCGACGATTCGGTCCGTCGCTATATATAGAACCGTCGTTTTAACTTTTAGTGACGGATAACCTATAGCGACGGACTGAATCGTCACCCGATCCGTTACTAAAGAGGGTATATAAAGTATGTTAGATATGGGGTAAACTTAATATCTAGACCGTATATATATATCCTTTTTATTTATACTCCCTCCCTCCGTTACTTTTTATTTGTTTTTTTAGAGAGTTAAATTTATTCTTTTTTATCCCTGTTGTTTTTTCTAGCAAAAGCAAAAAGCAAAAAGCTATTACTAAAAGTAAAAATGCCATCATCCAAAAGTCATAGATTAAGGCCAGTGAATTAAAATTTTCGCAAATAAATTTGATAATTTCATAAATTCTCCCTCACATAAATAGTAAATTGAGTTCACGTTAATATGATAGAATATTATGAAATTAACACTTTTATTTGTGAAAATATTAATTCACTACTATCAATGCACTGTACAACAACATTACAAGGATCATGGACAAGGGTACACAACTAAAATAAAATAAAAAAATTTTAAAAAAAGGAAAAAATAAAAAATCTTTCCTGGATTTCTCTATATATAAATGATTCTGTAAAGCTGTGCACATGCTTATAACAGGACTCAGGAGTATTTTTAATAACCGAGTCAAAATATTGATATTTGATCTACAAAATTCAAATTTGTGTAAAAAGTACCATGTGCTTCACAATTTAAACCCTCTTGTTTTTTCTTATTTATTATAATGGTCACAAATTATGGACTCTGTTCCGAGTATTTAGTTCAAAGGTTCAAAATTTGACGAGTTGGGTAATGCCGTAAAATAAACAAATAGTTCGAGCTCAATTCGTACTCGCTCGACTAAAAGTTTGATTCGAGCTAAACTCGAAATATAAATGATTCAAATATGATCAAATTTTAAAGTTTAATAAATTATTTGAACATCCTCAAATTGTAATTTTTTTTACTATATGAAATTACAATTTTCTATTGATACTCAGTTCATATTCATTCGAAAAGTTCAAACTGTTCGAGCTCGATTTGAGATCATGCTCAACTCGATAACTAAACTAGTCTCGGTCACACTTTATTTTATACTCAATAAATTTTAGTGAACTAAATCTAAACAACTCATTAATCGACTCGATTTATTTGTACACAAAAGGTGGGGTAGCATATATACAAATTTTAAAAATTGACAAAACTTGTGGTGCTCAACTTGGATGTGGCTTTTACTAGTTAGTTTGAAATAAGTGGTTATTGATGTGGGAGCATTTGGAGTATTGTATAGGAGGCGCCTAACACCAACTACATATGGACAAATGAACATGACCCTTTTGTTGTTTTCTAATTTTAAATATGAATAAATAAATAAATAAAAATCCAAATTCAAGAGTAGTACAAAATGCTCAATTTGTTTTTTTTCACAATTTATGAACAAGATTTTTGGTTTTGGACTCTGGCTTTATACATAATTTCATTTTTTTATTTTATTTTTTGTTGAAAAGTTATCACTAAATATAGGAGTATCTCATAAAATAAACAGAGCACAAATTGTTAAAGGCAAATGCTATTAAGGAGTATTTATTTATGTTGTCTTAAATTATATTCTTTATAATAAAAAAATGTGTATTTATTTATTGGAACTTTCTCTTTTTCTCTATTATTTATTTTCATGCCTTTGATATTTGCTTGCTACAATTAATTTTAGAGTGCATAATTATTATATTTTGCTAATGTTTGAAATTGCAAGTGGTTACATATGTAAATTTTTATCAACTCATAAATGCAGGGTTTATGGCTCAACCGCAAGCATGCACCAAAAATGATGATGTGATTTTGTACCTTTGAAACTTCTAAATACTACCATACAAATGCTACTGAGTCCTTCTAAATACAAATAAATAGGATATATAATAGGATATTTGTTATTTTATAATTCTTTATTTGCTATTTTTTATAAAATAGGATATTATTTTTTATTTGAATTATAATTCTTTATTTGTTATTAAATGAAAGAGTTATAAAAAATAACAAATATTTTATAAAAAATAGTAAATAAAGAACTTGTGCCACAAATAGGATATAAGCTTTTTATTCCAAGTCGGAAGAGGTTGTGCCGGTTTGGATTTTTTTATTATTATTAATTGCTGTAAGAGCTTGTAGCGGTCGGGAGTATTTTATATTTTTTTAAGTTTACGCAATGTGCTGAGTCATGACTATTAATGTGGAAATGCTTAAAAATAAAAATAAAAAAGTCACAGCCGGTTCAAGTTGTGCCGGTCGGGCATTATTTAATATTAAAAATTCATTTTATTTCAACAAACTGACAACATGTTGACTATGTGGGGTCCTCATATTAAAATAAAAGCCGGTACAAGTTGTGCCGGATTGATATATTTATGTTTCAATCTCAGCCTTTCAATAAGTTTATCAACAGTCCAAAAAAGAATTGTTGCACAGTTCTCATGGCAACCGGCTGCTATGGAAGGATTCCCTATATATATATATATATATATATATATATATATTAAAGAATATGACCCTTTAGTTGTTTTCAATTTTAATGGAGTATCAATTTAACAATTTGATTCACACCAAATACTAGTGTCCAATATTGTGAAATATTCTCGGATTCATTTGTCAAATGCTAATCATAAAATTTAGGAATTGTCTATATGGATTATTGAGTAAAAGTCACATTAAGGTGAACTGACCCTAATATTATAAATTTTAATAGCTTTTCTTGTTGATGTGATATTTATATTTATTTGATTCACAACTGACTTTTAAGAAAATATAGGGACAGCTGACTTTTAAAAAAATATGATATGGGATGGGGTGGGATGGGGTGGAGTCGGGGTCATCTTAAGATTGTCCAAATAAAAATTTAAAAATAATGTTACAGACAAATTGTTCTATAAAAATTTTACAAACTGCTGATTTGACATACTCTATCGATCAAAAAATTGTTTCAATGTAATATTTGGCCCCACATAAAAAGCTGAAGTAAAATATGCCATATCAACTGTTTGTAAAATATTTATAGAATAGTTTATGTCTGTAGTATTACTCAAAATTTAAGAGTTATGTGTCGTGTGTGTAATTCAAGCAAGGTTTTTAAACCCGGACTGGTCATTGAACCGGAAAAGTTACTGGGTTGATGGGTCACTGGTCCAACCAGTGGTCGGACCGTTATTGACCCAGTGACGTCATTAATATGTAATAAATAATAAATAATTAATTATATTAATTATTATTATATATTGTATATAATATTTAGTAAATATGTAAAATTAATCAATTTATCTACAAAAAAACAAACTAAACATCTCTAAGATACATTCAAATTTCAAAATTCAACCACAAGTTCAAGTGTTTGATTAAATGAATGCAAAAATATGTAAAATACCAAACAAAGTCTCAACTAAATTACTAAAATAAAATAAAATCCGTAATTTTTTTTAATCTTTAAGGAGAGAACCGGTCAAACCCGTGTACCGGTCACTGGTTCACTGGGTCAACCGGTTCACCGGTTCTGAACGGTTTTTGAGCAAAAGTGGTTTAATGGTCCAAACCGGACCGTTGAGTGAACCGGGTTCGGTTTTTTTCAGTTCGACCGGCGGTCCAGTCCGGGTTTGAAAACCTTGAATTCAAGTCCTCACGAACCTCACCTACCGAAGCATATATGATGTTTTATATGGGGGCAAAAATGATAATGGAAAAACACAATAGAAGAAAGAAAATTATGAAATCCCACTTTTTTAGATGAAGAATTTAAATATCTATTGATTCTAACAACTGATTTGATTGCAGATTTGATTATACAAACCTTTTAATTCAAAGATGTAGATCTTGGACCTATGCACATGGATATTCTCAAAATTCACCAAGAAAAAGAAAGTGAGTTAGACACAAAAAAAACAACTTAGATAAAAATTAATAACTTCATGTATTTTTAATATATTTATATTTACATAGTCCCTTCTTACACGAAAGTGGGGCCACTCAGCCATTCTTCTCTCATATGAATGAAAATCTTGCCAAAATGAAAAAATATATATAGGAAAAAATATATGTACACAGCTGTGTAGTACACAGTCGGATATGGCGACGATTTTTTGAACTATCCGTTGTCATAACTATTTTGGGCTACGACGACGGGTGAACCGTCGCCATAGCCCAAAAAAATCGTCGTCATAGCCCTATTATATAATACACAACTGTGTATATGCATATAGCCTATATATATATGTGTATGTGAAAAATCACAAAGTTCTCCCCTAAAGAAGAACTTCGTCTAAGCTCTTATTGGGCTGGACTTCCTTTATCTCAAATCGGCCTTTTAGAGGGAAGGAATGGATCAAATTATATTCATAATTTAGGAACCTAAAACAGGTGTGCTAACACGTGGCATGTTTATATGTTAATATTATAACCAATTTGAAGATTCTCCCCATTTCATTTGAAACGGAGAGGCACCATTCTTTGTATATTTTTTTATCATCGTCTCTCTCTTATCATCATCATCTCACATTTTAATCTGAATCATTAAATGAATCCTCTATCATTTAAAATGGAGAAGATCCTAAAATAAATAATTGTAGTGATTAAAATAAATAATACCATCATTGTAGTGATTAAAATACAAATAATATACATTAATTGAGTTTAATTTTTTTTAAAATTAATTTTAAAAAACTAATAATAATTAAATAATATAGAACGGATGGAGTAATATTTAGTGCTCAGTTTCTAGCAACCAATCTGAGTAACACTCATAACCACAAACTTCTTAAATTAATTGTTATAGTCAATAAAGCACATAAATAGAAGTATATACACTGTTGTTATTCATGTACTAGCTACTAATATATAATCACTCAATTGATTGTGAAAATAATTACAAAAAGTCATAATATGACCCCAATTATTTATCCTCTACTTATTCCAGGATAGGATTAATCTATCCTGCTGAAACAGGGTCCTGGCTAAATTGTAGTCGGGAAAATGCTAAATTCAATAATCAAATCCAGGATTGGATGGAATAGTTGCATTTGAAGGAATTCACACCACTGATATGAGCGAAGATGTCCGAAGAATCAACCATATCTTCTTCCTCTTTCACCACCACCTGTAGCAAAATCACAAAATGAATTAAGCATCAAAAAACAACTTTAGTTAATCAAATCGGTGGACGTGGGTATATGAATATCGTGTGTGAGTGTGCTATTATTAATTCGTTCTTGAATTAATTCTAACAAAATTTGTCGGTGATTGTGGGACATACATGAATAGATCTCACATCATCATCTGTGTCCTCTTCATGAGTGCTACAAGTTGTTCTAGTGGTCTCCCCGAAATCGTCGTTCTTTGCAAACCTTCCTCTAACCCGAGGCCTGCTGTCTGCCAGAGTTTTGCGACACGCATACTGCATAATGAATATGCCATTTATAGTCCAAACATGCATGCATGAAATTTTTGGAGATATATATGATGTTTGTTAGTACATGCATGCATAAGAATGCTTATTCTATTTTCGAAATTATCGTGAAAATGATTTTGTGAAAGAGAAACCTTAATTTTCTTGCTGAAATTCCTTTCATTCCTTTTCTTCATGTATCTATGTATCTTCTCTTTCCTTTCTTCTACTGAGAGTTTGCCAACCTTGAATGTTGAATCTTCCAAGCTTGTAATCTCTGAAGCCAATGGAGTAGAATTTGCACCCCCACTCACAAGATGTTGGCTCTCATTACTAAGTGCCTTTTCAGAGAATTATGATTATATATTAATTATGAACATACAAAAAGAAGGAAAATGATATTATTTTGTTGCTATGCTAGTAGACACATCCACAATTTTTCCATATATATATATATATATATATATATATATATATATATATATATATATATATATATATATATATGCACTTATTTACATAGGGAGCTATTGCAATAAAAGTAGCAATGTTTTGTTGCAAGGTATAGCAAGACTCGATTAGAAATTAGTCCCTCAATTTTATTGCCTTTTTTTCTTTCTTAAAATCATAATTTTTTTCTCTAAAAGTAAAGGGAATTTTCTTGGGGATCATGTTTAGTACCTGAAGATCACTGTTATAGCGAGCCAGAGGTTCTATACAAAAGATTCCACCATTATCTCCCTGAAAGTCCAATTCTTGAGGCTGCAGTTGATTGCCTAAAAACAAATTCCCAGTAAAAATCCCAGAATTTTCAGTAGATAAAGCAGCATTGAGATTACTAGGCAGGAATGAATTGATTCCAGGATCAAGAAAAGAACAATTAGGGGACGCAGGATTCATTCGGATATAAGAGGACAAGCAATCATCTTCATGAAGAGCAGGCAAAGGCGGCCCCATAAGCTGAGGAACAACAGGATCAGGCGCATATTGGGACAGCGCGGCCTCAACAACATTATCCGGTACTCCCATTTGATTCTGCAATAAAGAGAGATCAAACTGTTCTTGTTGGCCATTGAGGAATTGCGGAACAGAAAAGGGAGGGGAAGAGGAAAAGTCTATGGAAGCCGATATGTCGTTTTCAAGGTCATCCGATGAGTCAAAGATTATGGAGAGGTTAGTGTTGTTATTGATGGAGATAGGTGGAGGGGTACTGGTGGTGGCTGTTTTGGTGGTGTCATTGTTATTTATTTGGCCGGGAATTTTGTTTATTTCTGGAGTACTAAAACAAAGACTATTAGTATAGGAAGAGTGCTCCTCATAGCAGCAATTGGAACTAGAAGCCACTTCAGAGTTTTGTAGTGTTTCTGGGAATAATTCAGATTCACAAAATTCCAAGATTTGAGCACTAAGCGGGCTCGAAATTTCTTCCTGCATAACAAGAACAACAATTAATTAAAATCATGCATTCTTCTAAAAAGGGTAACGTGTTAAATTTTGTATATATAGTGCGCTTTGTAGCTAAGTGGACAATTTACAATTTCGGGATCATTATGCATGATGCCCAAGGTTTTTGCATCTAAATATGACAGTAAAACAGAAGTCGCCATATAGAAAAAGATATGCTGCTCCATGTGAGTCGTACGAAAGTGAGGTACCAAATTGAATGGCAGGAAGGCATATAAATCTTGTGCAAGATATAGAAATACCCAGAATTGGACAAACACTTGGAACTTTATATATATATAAGCACTAAAAGTTGTTAAGTGTTATGCATGTGAAGTGCTAACATGCATTTAGGTTCCTTTATCAATCTAATTGAATAAAAGAATCAAGATTAGACAAACTTAAGCTTTACGCATGGTCAAAAATATATTCCGTAATCAATGATTTTGAAAGAGAGATCGTAAACGAATGAAATTACGAGGGGGAGTTCAAGATTATAACATTCCTGAGATGAAAGTGTCCCTAGAAAAGGACCACTGGGTGTGCAACCTTTTCTAGATTGAAACATCTCGCCCAAGTTGATTCCCGTATAATAAGCCGTGTTTGACTAATTAATAATTGAGTCACATAAACAGATAGCTGTGAGTTGATTGTGTATATATCATGCATGTTGTCCGAGTTCAAGTGAGTTTCGTGCCCATTTTGAAGTTGAATTTTTATCTTTAAGATAAAGTAGTTAACATGTAATGTTTTGCTCTTAATTCACTTGCCAAAGTTGAGATTTTTTTTTTATAATTTTGGATTTATAATCTATATATATATATATGGTTGAAAGGCAAACATGAAGATGGAAACATGTGAAAAATTATAACCACGAAAAGAGTAAAAAGTAAAAACACCAAAACATATTACATATCAAACAGAGTGATCATATCATACTACTATATATAAACATGAAAAAGTTTACCAAGCACATAAACAAGCAACAAATTAAAAAAAGAATCAAGAAATTTAACATGGTGCATAATTTTCCCCTGTTTATATAAAGGAATTAATTAAACAGAAGAAGAAATGAATTAATAAACATGCATGTAATCAGTAATTAATATATATGGTCAAAAGTGAGAGAATTACAATCTGAAGCTGTTCCGGAGGAAGCACGACGTCCTGTAACATTATTAAATCCGCCCGCCCCGTTGGAGGATTATTAATAAATCTTATGTAATTTTTCTGTTTTCTTCAAGCTGGACCATATATATAGCTTTGGTCTAGTGCAGTAATGGCGGGCACGTGAAAACATGCCACTCATCACCTTTTATCCCTGGCTTCGAATCCATGACTGAAACCAACAATGAAAGAAGAAGAAAATCCATGAGAACAACAAACAAACAAACAACATAAAGAGATAGAGAAATTTTTAGAGAGAGAGAAAGTTTGGATAGGAGAGAGACGGACTATATTAAGCATGGGGGGACGTTAGATTGGCGACAAAGGGACGAGGTTAGTTATATAAGGTACGTTATGGGTGCCCGTACAATTTCAGTCAACCCAAGAGAGTCGCTTTGCCATTCATTCATGCTTGCCTACGTGGGATATTCTTTTTGCTGACCTGGAATTATGGTTTTAATAAATTTTGTTCTTTTAGACTATTTAATAAAAAAAAGTATTTGTTTTTCAATCTAATGGAACAGAACATTTCCTACAAATATTCTACCATTTATAAATCTGGGTTTTATGTTTTAGAGAGAAAACATGTTTTGGATTTAGATTTCTTCTCCAATTTGTGTTTATTGTTTGCATATTTTGGAGTTTGAAATATTTGAGTTTAATGGTGATGGGAAAGAAGTGAAGAGAAAAAAAGAAATTATATTATTTTTGGATATTTGAAAATGATTGGTATTTTATTTGAATTTGATTAATATAAAATTATTTTTAAGTTGATTTTATACGGTTAAATATAAAAATATATGGTCAAATCGTACTTATACTCTATCTACCGAAACACGTGACAGTTCCGACCACTTTTTTGGTCGGAAATAACAAAAGCATCATTAATATCATTTAACGATAATTTGAGTAGTTGAATGTAAGCGTTTAAATAATCTCAAGATACGAATGATAAAATGGTGTATATTTCGGAGTACGATATACAATTATCTCTAAGCAAAATAACTGAGCAACCAAAATAGTTCAAGTTAAAAAAAAATTAATTTGTTTCGATAATTCGGTATTATCCGTCAATAAACTAAGAAATTATCTATAGAAAAGTGGTTATATCTATCTAATAAAATACAAATGATTTTGAATTTTCCGCTAAATTAATAAATCATCTAAGCCGTCCAAAGTTTGAGATAAATCTCACCGTCCATACAGTGCCGGAGGCACGGGACACAGCTAGTGTGTGTGTGTGTGTGTATATATATATATATATGGGGAATGATCCATAGCATCTATATGCTATGAAATAAAAAGTGGCATATAACATCTATATCATCCATCTGATTAATGAATGGCTGTGATATTATTGAGAGAAAACCCGTCCGCTAGACTTACTAGGGGACATATTAAGTAATTTTCTCAGGCACTATTGCCCTAACATCATCCGCTAGTAAGTCTAGCGGATGGATAAAAACTATCACAGTACATCATACACGAACAACAACATACTACACCATACTACACAAGTACCTTCATCATACAACTCCTGCACGAACAACAACATACTACACCATACTACACATGTACCTTCATCATACAACTCCTGCAACATTCATCATACAAGAAATCCCTCATGCAACATACTACACGGTACCTTCATCATACAAGAAATCCCTCATGCGATACAACAACATCATACAAGTTGGCCTGCATACACACATCAACATCATACAACAATATCATACAAGAGGGCCTGCATACACACAACAACGTTATACAAAAATTCCCTCCTGCATACACGCATAATCATTTACAAAACCCATACATTAGTTTTGGAAATCAATACTATACAACTACAAAGAACAAAGAACAAACTGAGACAAATATCATATAAATATTAACAAGACACTACAAGAAATCAAAAATAAATGTGAAATTATATCTTATTTCACGGGAAATATAAAAACAGAGTTCAGTTCATTTCTCAAATCAGATAGACTATTAATGACCAACAATTACAATATAACATATTAGAGTCCCTAAAATATGTTATTCAGTGATAATCACCATGAATACGACGATAGCTTGATAGGTAGGAACATAGAAAATTTTTCAATAAATGCTTAATATAGATATTCGTAGGGGCATTCAACAACACAATGTTCTGCTTTCAATTTCTGTTGGCAAACACTGACAAGATGCCAATTAAACCAGAGAATGCATATCAGAAACATTTTAGTTACAGTAGGTGAATAATGAAGAATAAGTAAAATTTTACCATCTTCTCCTCCTATCTAACCCTCCTCCCTCCTGCTAAACAGAGATCTCTTTCTCCTTTCTCACAACAAGAAATAACTAAAATATTGATAAAACCACCACACCAAACCTAACACACAAAAACAGTAAAAATGAAGTACTAAAACACTGTCCAACCCACATAGCAGCTTCTTTGGTGCTGCTACGGCCGCATACTTTATGACAAGAAAATTAGTAGAAAGACATAGTTAAGCTATATTAAGCTATATTGAAGCTTCACCACCCTCCTCCATATTCATGGAAGGTAATCCAAAAAATATAACCTCCATTTGCTCCATCCGGTACTGCAAAAAAAAACGAGCTCCAACCCCATAGTTGGATTCTGCACTGAAAGTATAAAAATTCACCCATGCTTGAGAAGAACCTGTGAATGATTATGCGTGTATGCAGGAGGGAATTCTTTTATGACGTTGTTGTGTGTATGCATGCCCTCTTGTATGATATTGTTGTATGATGTTGTTGTGTGTATGCAGGCCAACTTGTATGATGTTGTTGTATCGCATGAGGGATTTCTTGTATGACGAAGGTATCGTGTAGTATGTTGCATGATGGATTTCTTGTATGATGAATGTTGCAGGAGTTGTATGATGAAGGTACTCGTGTAGTATGGTGTAGTATGTTGTTGTTCGTGTATGATGTACTGTGATAGTTTTTATCCATCCGCTAGATTTACTAGCGGATGATGTTATTTCCAAGTGGATAGCAGTGCTAACAGGGGCAATAGTGTCTGGAAAAATTACTTAATACGTCCGCTAGTAAGTCTAGCGGATGGGTTTTCTCTCAATAATATCACATCCATTCATTAATTAGATGGATGGTATAGATGTTATATGCCACTTTTTATTCCATAACATATAGATGCTATGTGACGCCCCCAAAATTAGGTATACATCACCCATCTTGGGTCGTCAGATACATGGTACATAATTCAAATACAACTTACTAATACGACTGTCGTGTACAATACGACAAAACATAACTGTGAGTTTGAATACAATTATTGTCTACTAGAGATTATACAAACTCAAAAAGAGTCCTCATTACAATTATTAATACACTATTTCACAGAATAGTGAGGACTACTAATGCTATCCTCTGGACCGTCACTCCGTTCCCCGACTAGTCCCTGCTATGTTCTCATTTCCTGAAGAGAACAGTGAAAGAAAGGGTGAGCTCAACTAGCCCAGTAAGAAATATTATGACTAAGATAATGCAGAATAAATTATTATTAGCCTCCAACAATGTTAAACTGATAAAATACAATAGACATCAAGTTTAACTGCAGCGGAACAAGCAATCCATTAAAAGAGTCAAGTAGAGAATTGAATCTACTATCTTTTATGATTTAAAAAGTTTTTCATCACTTTTGTCGCTGAGACTCAGCTCAATAAATAATCCACATCATTAAATCATCCTTGCACTACAGGCCAATGATATTCTTTAGTATCACGACCACGAATTATCCATGCACTACGGGCCAAAGATAATCATGTTTTCATCAACGGTCCTGATCATGCCATAAAACAATTCATCTTTGCACTACGGCCAAAGAGAATCCATAGCCATAATCATACCAAAAACTGTCCATCAATGCACTACGGGCCAATGAGGACTTTTTTCACATCATTTGTAATATTACGGTCATGATTATACCGAATAATCCCTGGTCATAATCATACCAAGTCCATCTATGCACTACAGGCCACATATGACTTTCAACATAACATAAACATGTGGATGATGACAATGATATAAGAATTCAATAAAACAAGTTCAAGAATTATTTTATCCAGAAATTATTAACGTCCAAATTGTCAACATGATACTGTTTTGTAGAGTAAAATTCAAGAATGATTAGAAGAATATTTTCATGAAAGGATACTGGATGAAGCGCAAATATCAAGGATATTCTACTAATTTCATGGAGTATAGAAGTCAAAACTTTAACCAACTGAGTATAATAAAGAATGGAATAACAACAGAAATCACCATGCATGCGGTACTTCGCATAGACAGGTTATTCCAACAGAATAATAATAACGGAACCAAGTCAGGCAAAATTTGCACCGACAGGATGTTCCAACAGAATAATAAAGACGGAACCAGGTCCGGTGTAAACACACAGGCAGGATGTTCCAACGGAATAGTAATAAAGACGGAACCAGGTCTGGTGTAAAACACACAAACAGGATGTTCCAACGGAATAATAATAAAGACGGAACCAGGTCCGGTGTAAAACACACAGACAGGATGTTCCAACGGAATAATAATAAAGACGAAACCAGGTCCGGTGTAAAACACACAGACAGGATGTTCCAACAGAATTATAGAAGAATGTCACCAAGTATAGGGTAGACCGCGTATACAGGTTATTCCAACAGAACAATAAAAAAAATGGAATAACAGAAGTTCTCTTCTTGAATACAACAGAATAATATCCCTTACCGTAAAATAATACTTGATATAAGAGTAGTGAAGTAGAAGAAAATTTTTCTTCTATCTCTCTATAGTCTCTCTCTATAGTTTCTCTCTCTAGAGTTCAATGAATTCGTAAGAAAATAATGAAGGAATGAGCTTCTATTTATAGGAAAATGGAATGCATAGTAACTAATCCATGAACGGTCCAGATTGATTTACTTTAATCTTACGGTCCATATTTAAAGAAAAATCTTTTAAATAAAATATAATATATTCTATTTATATAAAAAGATTTTTACTATGCAAACACTATGCAACACTATGCAAAACACTATGCAACACTATGCATAATAAAATATAATATATTTTATTTATAGAATAACTTTAATAAAGTATTCTGTTTTATATAAAAAGATGTTTCTGTTTTATTACGTTAATAATACGAATAAAACAAAACGTCATCATCGCTATAATAATTCATATTATTAATCGACAATAATTGAATCAAACTGAGCGACTTCTCACATAAATATTAATAATCAATACCGTGTGCTACTATACAACAACGCGTATTACTGTACTTTTACTACCCAGTAGTTCAACAGTATCAACGGTAAAACTTCCGCCGTTATTTTCAATAAAATATTTTTGTCGTTTTCTCAATCCGACAATAATTTCGTTGTGGGGTCCACCAATAATTGTACCGTCGTACGAATATTTTCCGACACAAAGAATATTCCCTGACCAATCGAATATAATATAACAACTTGCATACTTTGCAAAATTTATAAATACTACCCACAACTATAATATTATCTCAAATTCACACCATAATATAAAAAATTATTTCAAGAAAAGTAATTCTTTATTCATAAAATCTGGGGTTTCACATGCTATGGATTATTCCCCTATATATATATGTTATTATTCCCTCCGTCCCTTAATATATGTTGTTTTAGGTATTTCAATTTTTTATAATTTTTTATCGTTTTATATAATCTAAGAAAATTAACTATAATATTTTTAAAATTATTTCTCATGAGAAAACGTTAAAGATGAGAATATGAGATAAATATGGTAATTATGAGAATTTAAAGATATTATAGACAATTGTATTATATTTAATGTTATACAATAATTTTCTTAATTTTTATGAATAACTCTAAAACTAGGACTGATGGAATATATAGTTTCTATAGGTAGATGAATATTTGTTATAATGAAGACATTTTTTTAGCTTCACATCAAGTCTTCAACACTCCAGACAATGAATGGAAATATATGATTTTATTTTTTAAAAACTTTCACTTATAAGTTAGATGAGAGAATTTTCTTTGGACTAAAATACAATTTGAATCTCAAAGTTTGTAGAGTAGCTAAGGTTTGCACCCTAATGGTTAAAATATATTTAAGTGCACCTCAATAATATTTTATACTAAAATAATGCATCTTCCAAAGTTTAAATTAGACAAAAAAACACCCCAAAATTCTTTTTAGCTCAATAAAATGCATCCCAAAATTCGTTGCGCTAAAGGAAATGCACCCTCATTTTTTAGTAATTAAAAAAACCCAAAAAACTTTGAGATACACTTAAAAACTTTGCCACATAATTTTATCCTCTTCAAGTACCAACCTATTGGACAAATATCTTACGAGTAGAAACTTCTACACAGACAAGAAAATTGAACCGAACAAATAAAATAAATTTGTTCCCGTTAACAAATAGACAATACAATATATTTGTTCACAGAAATAAATTCATTTTGTTCTTGCGGTCCAATTTTTCTGTCTGCATATACTTATTGATATCTTATATTTTTCCAGTTTCTTTTGCATATTTTCTTCCAAAATATCTCAATTAGCCGCCTAGTCTCTTTGACAAAATATCTTATTGATATCTTATATATATGGAAGAAATACCCTTGTAGCCAATCCAATGTTTGTGCTCTGTTGGTCAAATGGCATAACTTAATTGCTTGAAATGGAAACAGAATTCCCCAAAGGGACAGCTTCACTTTAACTTGTTTTGGCAAAATTCGTTGTTCTTTCCCAGTGTCTCGTGAATTTCTCCGAAATTAGTACTCACTACATAAAAACAGCAGCTGAATTGGAATTGGAATTGGAATCTAAGATTATGTTGCTTTACTGTGGTACAACTTTCTTGGAGTTGAAGCTGATACATTATTATTCAAAGCATGACAGGACTAGGAGTACCAGTTCACACAGGCTGGTATTTATGCCCAAGAATCTGCCTACGGGGCCTATTATAATACATTAACAATGATCGATCAAACAATATCCAAATGAAATGACTTCATGATCTCCAAGTTGTTGGATGAATTTTGATCATGGTTTTATTTACACCAAGACAAGTTTTACGTAGAATTATAAGATACATATCTTTTTAAAACAGTTACAACTAATAGTCTAATACTCATAAAACAACACAAAAAAGTCGATACATAAATTTCCAATATATATCATTTCCTGTTCCGAAAAGAGGTCTTATCTGAATGGAACCGATGTGAGCATCATGGCCTTTTGTTTTTGTGTCTAACTTTTCTTTGAAGAACATATATAACTTCAAATATATAAACATGCATGCAGTAGATTATAATGTAGGTAATCCTTTAAACAAGGCATGTGATATAGTCAAAGAGAATAATCAATTTATCACCCCCACCTAAGCTATCAGCTTCTTTAATTATTTCTGTTTAATTGTTTTCTAAACAAAGGCAAAGGACTCATGTCATCATTATTAAAAAATATTAAGAATTATTTCTGTTTAATAAGTGCACTAATTACAAAAAATTAGTGAGGTTTTATATTCTTTAATAGACACCCTAAAACCGAGGCTAAAAAGAAGAAGATAAATAGAATGAACTTGGATGTCCAAGATATTGATTATTATTGTATATTTGTATAAACAATAATAAAATTCTTTCTTCAAGGATTATTCTACTTATAGAGCAAGAAAATATATGTGATTCTGTTTACACTTTATGCATACTTCTTTTGGATGTAGAATTAATGTTTGGGAACCTCCCTTAATTATAAGTGGTCAATAAAATTAGCTATTATATTTACAAGAGAAATCACCTAGCTCATTGTGGTATATAATAAATAATTGGGAACTGATATTTTCATATATATATTTGATATTTTTACCATCATTTCTCACATAAAATATCAAAAATATATCTGTAATTCCGACCAACCTGAATACTACAGATATTTGCCTGCTATAAAATAGCTGTGTAATAACCCCTCCTCATAAACCAATTGTTATTCACTCATGCATGCTAACGAAATCAACACATACCCAAATCACTTCAAACTGAATATTGGAGAAGGGAAGGGAACGTAGCTAGAGGAAGAAGCTGTGTGGAGGACTCATCATAAATGATCAACAAAAATGGTTCATGGCTAGAGAGAGATGGCTTTTTCTTAATTTGGGATTAATTCTATTCTACATAAGTTTTCAATAGTACCATTACAAGGTAAAGGTAACGTGGACTATGATTACATACACATAAGGCTGTAAAATGAGCAAACAGTTCGAACTTGATTCGTACTCACTCTACTAAAAGTTCGATTCAAGCTAGATTTGAAATATAAATGAGTAAAATATGAGCAAATTTTAAAATTTGATAAATTACTCGAACCTCCTCGATCAAATTGTAATTTTATATTGATACTCGGATCATATTCGTTCAAAAAGTTCAAATTGATCGTGCTCGATTCGATAGCTAAATAAGCCTCAATCAAACCTTATTTTATACTCCCTCCGTCCCAAATTATCTGCTGTTCTAGAGTTCCGCACAGATACCAATATGTGTGATAAAAATACTAAAATACCTTTATTGGTGGAAATATGAAAAAGGTGTTTAAAAAAGAGTGCATGAAATAGTCTGTAGAGAGAGGAAGAGAGAGAAAGTATGAGTGCATTAAATAGACAAAAAGTCTGCAGAGAGAGAAAGTATGAGTGCATATATATGTGTGGAGAGAGGAAGAGAGAGAAAGTGTGAATGCATTAAATAGACAAATGGTCTGCAGAGAGAGAAAGTATGAGTGCATATATATGTGTGGAGAGAGGATGAGAGTAATGACTATCAACAATTAGGGTAAAGGGGCAAATTTGGAAAATAAAGGAAAAAAATGCATTGAAATCTTGAAAAAACAGATATTGTGGGATAATTTTTTTTTTGCTAAAACAGCAGATAATTTGGGACAGAGGGAGTATTCAATAAATTTTGTAAACCAAATCTGAAAAACTCAATACTCGGTTCGACTCGATTCATTTACACCCTTAACACAAACACAGAAAACTGATAAATTTATAATACTTTTTGATATTTTTCACACGTAGGGTCCACTCTTTAACCATTTATTAATATTAGTTTGGTAAAAAAGTTGGCCCCGCGTATGAAAATATCAAAAATTGTCGTGGAAATATCAACTCCACTATATAATTGATATTTTTACACGTGCGGCTCACTTTTCAACCAAATATTAATATTAATTTGTTAAAAAAATAGGCCCTAATCCCTGCGTGTGAAAATATCAAAAACTATTGTGAATTTATCAGTTCCATATATATATATATATATATATATATAAACAGGATCAGGTCCGGACCTCCCGGACGGGAGAAAATCCGGACCTTTTTTTTTGTTGCTTTTTTTTTTTGTAGAACAACTAAAAAATAATAATTTATGGAACAGAAATTTTTCCATAATACAGTGTTTTGGGTGTGTTTTTAATACCTACACCAACCAATGTATGTACAGTCTGCCTAGACTGTACAGACATGTTTTGTTATAGGCATCCAAATCACGCCCAAAACACTGTATTATGTAAAAATTTCAATTCCATAAATTTTTTTTTTAGTTGTTTAAAAAAAAAAGCCAAAAAAAAAAAGGTCCGGATTTTAAACCTGTCCGGGAGTCCGGACAGGATCCGGCCTCTATATATATATATACGGTCCGTCTCTAAAGCGAACCTTAAAAAGCGAACCAAATACAAACAGTCGTCTTTGGTGTCTATGGCGACGGTTCTACCGGTCGCCAAAGACTATAAGGCTATATATATATATATATATATATATATATATATATATATATATATATATATATATACACACACACACACACACACACACACACACACACACACATAGGGACGTTGACGCATATGCAAGAAGGGGTATGTCTTTAAATTTGATTTGGAAAATACAAATTGATGTTTGATGAGTAAATTTTTAACCTACGATTTGATCTTAATTAGCTTGGTATGTTGTTAGTTTTTGGGTATATCATGTTACTTTTGATTGGTTTTGCTCTTTTTACAGGTTAATGAGGTGAAGACGTCTAAGAGCTGACATTTGAAGAAATTACAACGATTTTTTACATTATGTTCAATCGGCGCAGAGCGCGCCATAGATGCATAGCAAATGGCGCGTGGCGCGCTGCACTGAGACAACACACTATTGGGATGGCGCGGGCCGCACTACTTAACGACGGGGACCTGGCGCGGGGAGCGCCGATCAGATGGCTTAACTACAGTTTTGGTTTCTTTAAGTATGGAAGTTGAGTTTTAAAAGGATTGATGATTTCCTTCTGTAAGAGGGTTAGGTTAGGAGTATAGAAAGGAAGTTATTCCTTGGTTTTAGGGATTCTTGGGTCTGACAACCATTGGGGCCAGAAAGAAGTTTTGTTTTGATTCAAATTCTGCAGAGACTTGGATTGGATAACTTTGGCATGGATTGGAATTGTAGGGTTTTTATTTTATTTTATTAGCTATTAAATGACTTATGTTAATTAGAAGAGAGGCTTCAATTAACACACAATCAATTACACTTTTGGAACCCTAACTGAGAGAAGAACAGTGGAGGAGCAGAGCAAAGAAGCCAGATTCACGAAGATTACATAATTGAAGGCAAAGAATGGTGGTGTATTGCTATTCTATTTCTTAAATTCAGTTTTTGTAATTGGGATGATGAATTCTTTACTTTATTCAGTTTTAATTCATTGATTATGAACTAAATTACTTTTTAGGCTTACAATAGATCTTTAGTGTTGAACAATGATTGTCATGCCTTAATTTCAGTTGAATAATACTATCAATTCGGTTTATCTATTGTGATTTTTACTTAATTTATGAATTGCTTGATCACCAATTTTATATGGATTTGTAAGGACTCGAGAGATGATGTATGAATCTAGACCTAATTATAATAGCATGTGTTCTTGAATTCTGCGTTTTGATGGAATCTTGATGAATGTTTAGGATAGAGATATACCTAACATCGCATGTAATCCTTGAAGAACTTGGAATTCAAACCTTATTTGATTTTAATTCTCATAGATATATATTGAATTAGTTAATTAGGGTGTTTGGCTTACTTCTATCAATTTATGGATTTAAGTTAATATGGTGTTAGTGCATCGAGAGATGGCTAATTCTACTTAAGTGTTCTTCATTAATGAACTGAGATAGTAAATTAAACTGAAAAATATGTGATAATCAGAGTGAAACTTAAATTAAATTGTAAGCCTAATTCTTCATTATCTGCTTGAAATTACGGTTAATAATTTATGTTAATTTATTTTGATTTTTAGTTTATTAGTTTTTATTAATTATAATCATTAATTTGAATAGTTTAATAAATTTGAAATAATATAAAACTGGTAATTGTTAGATTAAATTTCATACTAGTCTATATGGGAACGATACTCTATTAATCATTATATTACTTCTTGACTACGTACACTTGCGTGTAGAGAGTATATAGAATTTACCCAACAATGTTCATTTGGAATTGAAATATTTCATTTGTTCGATTCAACTCTAATGAAAACTGTGACGCCCCAAAAATTAGGTATACATCACCCATCTTGGGTCGTCAGATACATGGTACATAATTCAAATACAACTTACTAATACAACTGTCGTGTACAATACGACAAAACATAACTGTGAGTTTGAATACAATTATTGTCTACTAGAGATTATACAAACTCAAAAAGAGTCCTCATTACAATTATTAATACACTATTTCACAGAATAGTGAGGACTACTAATGCTATCCTCTGGACCGTCACTCTGTTCCTCGACTAGTCCCTGCTATGTTCTCATTTCCTGAAGAGAACAGTGAAAGAAAAGGTGAGCTCAACTAGCCCAGTAAGAAATATTATGACTAAAATAATGCAGAATAAATTATCGTTAGCCTTCAATAATGTTAAATTGATAAAATATAATAAATATCAAGTTTAATAGCATCGGAACAAGCAATCCATTAAAAGAGTCATGTAGAGAATAGAATCTACTATCTTTTATGATTTAAAAAGTTTTTTTATCACTTTTATCGCTGAGACTCAGCTCAATAAATAATCCACATCATTAAATCATCCCTGCACTACAGGCCAAAGATATTCTTTAGTATCACGACCACGAATTATCCATGCACTACGGGCCAAAGATAATCGTGTTTTCATCAACGGTCCTGATCATGCCATAAAATAATTTATCTTTGCTCCCTTGGCCGAAGAAAATTCATAGCCATAATCATACCAAAAACTGTCCATCAATGCAATACGGGCCAATGATGACTTTTAATTTTCACAGTATTTGTAACATTACGGTCATGATTACACTGAATAATCCCTGGTCATAATCATACCAAGTCCATCCATGCACTACAGGCCACAGATGACTTTCAAAAAATATATAAACATGAGGATGATGACAATGATATAAGAATTAATTTATTCATGAACGAATAACGTCTAAATTATCAACATGATACTGTTTTGTAGAGTAAAATTCAAGAATGCTCAGAAGAATATTTCCATAAAAAGATACTGGATGAAGCGCAAATATCAAGGATATTCCACTAATTTCATGGAGTATAGAAGTCAAAACTTTAACCAACTGAGTATAATAAAGAATGGAATAATAAAAGAAATTACCATGCATGCGGTACTTCGCATCGACAGGTTATTCCAACAGAATAATAATAACGGAACTAGTTCAGGCAAAATTTGCACCGACAGGATGTTCCAACAGAATAATAAAGACGGAACCAAGTCCGGTGTAAAACACACAGACAGGATGTTCCAACGAAATAATAATAAAGACGGAACCAGGTCCGGTGTAAAACACACAGACAGGATGTTCCAACGGAATAATAATAAAGACGGAACCAGGTCCGGTGTAAAACACACAGACAGGATGTTCCAACAGAATAATAGAAGAATGTCACCAAGTATAGGGTAGACCGCGTATACAGGTTATTCCAACAGAATAATAAGAAATGGAATAACAACACTTCTCTTCATGAATAAAAAAGAATAACACCCCTTATCGTAACAGAAACTGGATATAGAAAAAAAAAATTTAAGTAGCAAAAAGCTTTTCTTCTATCTCTCTATAGTTTCTCTCTCTAGAGTTCAGTGAATTCGTAAGAAAATAATGAAGGAATGAGCTTCTATTTATAGGAAAATGGAATGCATAGTAACTAATCCATGAACGGTCCAGATTGATTTACTTTAATCTGACGGTCCATATTTAAAGAAAAATCTTTTAAATAAAATATAATATATTCTATTTATATAAAAAGATTTTTACATTGCAAACACTATGCAACACTATGCAAAACATTATGCAATACTATGCATAATAAAATATAATATATTCTATTTATAGAATAACTTTAATAAAGTATTCTGTTTTATATAAAAAGATGTTTCTGTTTTATTACGTTAATAATACGAATAAAACAAAACGTCATCATCGTTATAATAATTCATATTATTAATCGACAATAATTGAATCAAACTGAGCGACTTCTCACATAAATATCAATAATCAATACCGTGTGCTACTATGCAACAACGTGTATTACTGTACTTTTACTACCCAGTAGTTCAACAGTATCAACGGTAAAACTTCTGCCGTTATTTTCAATAAAATATTTCTGTCGTTTTCTCAATCCAACAATAATTCTGTTGTGGGGTCCACCAATAATTGTACTATCGTACGAATATTTTCCGACACAAAGAATATTCCCTGACCAATCGAATATAATATAACAACTAGCATACTTTGCAAAATTTATAAATACTATCCACAACTATAATATTATCTCAAATTCACATCATAGTATTAAAAAATTATTTCGAGAAAATTAATTCTTTATTTATAAAATCTGGGGTTTCACAATCTCCCCTCTTTATGGAATTTCGCCCTCGAAATTTATGTACGTACCTGGTATGCCGAACAGGTGAGGATACCTTGACTTCAATTCAAATTCTAACTCTTGAGATATAACCTTTGAGTGTTGAATACGATTCTTCTTATCCAAGATTGTAACACGTATCTCTTCAAACGTTAAATCATCCGCTATCTCGTCCGGTTCTAAATTAATAATGTGGTTGGGTCGTCCACATATTTACGTAACATCGATACGAAAAAAAAACGTTATGAACACGCAATATATTTGGCGGTAAAACGAGTCTATAAGCCACAATTCCTACTCAATCGAGGATTTCAAATGGACCAATTAAATCGAGGGTTGAGATTTCCTCTCTTCAGCAACTCTTGCTTCTAAAATAACACCCTCTTGAACCTTCTTCTTCACATTCATCAGATTCGGGTATGTAGCTTGAGTGTCTTTAACTTTATCGATTAAAGTCAATTTTACTCGTATATTCGTTATCTTCACGTGGTTCCCTAGAGTCTTTAACTCTATCTTCATCATTTGCAAGTTATACGAAATGAGTCTTTGTGTTAACAACATCGCACTTGTAAACGCATACGATCTACTACTCAACACATCAGCTACCACGTTCGCTCTTTCACGATGATATTGAATAGTACGATCGTAATCTTCAACAGCTCGAGTCAACGTCTTTGGTGCATGTTACTTTCGTTTTAGTTGAAAAAATTATTTTGAGGGTTTAAGAAATGGGTTTTGTACTGGTGTCAATATAAAATTCAATTTCACGCTCTGGGGTAGGCTAAGAAGTCTTCAGGAATACGTTAAGAAATTTATTAATGATAAAAATATCATTCAAAACTGTTACTCACATCCAAGACTTGGATAGTACGTCACATTGATACCAACTGTGACTTCTATCCCTTAACCTAGATAGCACCTCACAATGATACCTATCAACTTGTTATCGTCATTCACGACGTCGCCTACAGAAAGTCTGGCTTCAGTGCATTCCACACAAGGAAGTCATCAACAAAAGGATCGGGGCTCTTTACTTATGGCTTGATATGACAATGATTGAATTTAGTGGTTTGGTTGCTTGAATTCACATAATAAGTTGGTTAGGAATATGAAAGCTAACAACCTTACGAAAAACATGATGAGTAGTTAACCAATCGTTTCCTAAAATCGCATCAAAGGCAAGTATTTTTAAAGAGACAAGATCAACACGTAACGTGAAAGTGTCGATTTGAATCAAATAAGATTTATAAACAGTGGAGGTAACGAAGGTTTCTCCCAATGGAGTTTCAATAGATAAATCAAAGTTTAACTTCTCCGGAGTTAAGTACAAACATTGAACACAACTAGGTGAAATAAAAGAGTGAGTAGAACCGATATCTAACACGGTATAGACTTCGTAATAGCTTATGATTAACTTACCCGTGATAATTTTATTCAGGTTCTTCGTCACGAGAGAAAAAAAAACGCTCTCTCTTAAAATACCGGCTTTGGCTTGTCTGGGACATCCTTTGGCATCATTATCCCAGCTGGAATTGACTTCATCATACGACAAAATCGAGCTAGGTGACCTTCTCTTCCGCAATTAAAACATGCTTTGGACTGCTGCGTACAGTTTGGACGGATGTGTCCCTCTTGTCCGCATTTGAAACATACGACCGATGGGCGTTCTTCTTCCTTTGAAACGGGTGCTGGCGTTGCTATCTTTCCATCATTATTGAACCTTCTCTTCTTGAAATGTCCATTTCTATTATCTTGGCCACGATTACCACCGAAGTGGTTACTATTCTTGGTATGATAATTTCCCCCGCGATGATTATCATTGTTCCGATGGCCGTTGCCACTGGTATGATTATTATCGTGTTGCTGGTCATTACTTTTTGGTTGTGATAACTCATTATCGCGCTCCACTAACTGAGCCCTATTCACAATATCTGAATATAAACAAAGTTTATGAGAAATGAGGTATTGACGTATATCGGGTTTCAAACCTCGCAGAAACATTCGTGCCATTCGCTCCTCATTATCGACCAAATGGGATGCAAACCGGGACAACTCCGTAAACTTAGCCTCGTACTGCAACACGGTCATATTGTTTTGCTCCAGCTTGATAAACTCTACCTCCTTCATGTGACAAATACTTTCGGGAAAGTACTTGTCGTTGAACGGCTCTTGGAACTTCTCCCAAGACATCTTGAGTGCGTCAGTCTGGGTACGTTTTACAGATTCCCACCAATGATCTGCTTCTTCACGCAACATAAAGGTGGCAAAAGGAACCTTTTGCTCCTCGGAGCATCCCAAGACATCAAATATCTTGGTGATCTGCTTTAACCACATCTCCGCCTTAAGTGGTTCTGGCTATCCAAAAACTTCGGTGGTCCAAGCTCTTTGAACTGCTTAGCGGCGACCAACCGTGGGTTGCCATTGTCTTTACCTGCATTATGAACAAGAGTCGCCTTTGCCTGATGTTGCATGAATTCTAAAAAGCTCCTAAACGTACCGTCGTTCGTCAATTGATCAGTGTTGTTGTTTACAGGAGGATTATCGCTATCCTGTTGCACATTGTCCTGATTATTAATCTATGGGGACTCAACGATCTCCTGAGCTCCATTGATAATCTCAACATTCTCGGATGCCATTTTCAAACACTGCCACAAAACAAGGGTTAATTAACATATCACATATTATCCCTATACTTTGACCGACCAATTAAATACAAAATAAATTTAAGTAGGTCATATTAGCGAAGGAATTCCCCGTCTATCCCCTCCTATTTCTAGTCTCACATCTTAGCCAGGGATCATATCCCTAAGCTTTGATACCAATTGTGACGCCCCCAAAATTAGGTATACATCACCCATCTTGGGTCGTCAATACAAGGTACATAATTCAAATACAACTTACTAATACAACTGTCGTGTACAATACGACAAAACATAACTGTGAGTTTGAATACAATTATTGTCTACTAAAGATTATACAAACTCAAAAAGAGTCCTCATTACAATTATTAATACACTATTTCACAGAATAGTGAGGACTACTAATGCTATCCTCTGGACCGTCACTCCGTTCCCCGACTAGTCCCTGTTATGTTCTCATTTCCTGAAGAGAACAGTGAAAGAAAGGGTGAGCTCAACTAGCCCAGTAAGAAATATTATGACTAAGATAATGCAGAATAAATTATCGTTAGCCTTCAACAATGTTAAATTGATAAAATATAATAAATATCAAGTTTAACTACAGCGGAACAAACAATCCATTAAAAGAGTCAAGTAGAGAATAGAATCTACTATCTTTTATGATTTAAAAAGTTTTTCATCACTTTTGTCGCTGAGACTCAGCTCAATAAATAATCCACATCATTAAATCATCCCTGCACTACAGGCCAAAGATATTATTTAGTATCACGATCACGAATTATCCATGCACTACGGGCCAAAGATAATCGTGTTTTCATCAACGGTCCTGATCATGCCATAAAACAATTCATCTTTGCTCCCTTGGCCGAAGAGAATCCATAGCCATAATCATACCAAAAATTGTCCATCAATGCACTACGGGCCAATGATGACTTTTAATTTTCACATTATTTATAACATTACGGTCATGATTACACTGAATAATCCTTGGTCATAATCATACCAAGTCCATCCATGCACTACAGGCCACAGATGACTTTCAAAAAAAATATAAACATGAGGATGATGACAATGATATAAGAATTCAATAAAACAAGTTCAAGAATTAATTTATCCATGAACCAATAACGTCCAAATTATCAACATGATACTGCTTTGTAGAGTAAAATTCAAGAATGCTCAGAAGAATATTTCCATGAAAAGATACTGGATGAAGCGCAAATATCAAGGATATTCCACTAATTTCATGGAGTATAGAAGTCAAAACTTTAACCAACTGAGTATAATAAAGAATGGAATAACAAAAGAAATTACCATGCATGTGGTACTTCGCATCGACAGGTTATTCCAACAGAATAATAATAACGGAACCAGTTCAGGCAAAATTTGCACCGACAGGATGTTTCAACAGAATAATAAAGACGGAACCAGGTCCGGTGTAAAACACACAGACAGGATGTTCCAACAGAATAATAATAAAGACGGAACCAGGTTCGGTGTAAAACACAGACAGGATGTTCCAACGGAATAATAATAAAGACGGAACCAGGTCCGGTGTAAAATACACAGACAAGATGTTCCAACAGAATAATAGAAGAATGTCACCAAGTATAGGGTAGACCGCGTATACAGGTTATTCCAACAAAATAATAAGAAATGGAATAACAACACTTCTCTTCATGAATAAAAAAGAATAACACCCCTTACCGTAACAGAAACTGGATATAGGAAAAGAAAATTTAAGTAGCAAAAAGCTTTTCTTCTATCTCTCTATAGTTTCTCTCTCTAGAGTTCAGTGAATTCGTAAGAAAATAATGAATGAATGAGTTTCTATTTATAGAAAAATGGAATGCATAGTAACTAATCCATGAACGGTCCAGATTGATTTACTTTAATCTGGCGGTCCATATTTAAAGAAAAATCTTTTAAATAAAATATAATATATTCTATTTATATAAAAATATTTTTACTATTCAAACACTATACAAAACACTATGCATAATAAAATATAATATATTTTATTTATAGAATAACTTTAATAAAGTATTCTGTTTTATATAAAAAAGATGTTTCTGTTTTATTACGTTAATAATACGAATAAAACAAAACGTCATCATCGCTATAATAATTCATATTATTAATCGACAATAATTGAATCAAACTGAGCGACTTCTCACATAAATATCAATAATCAATACCGTGTGATACTATGCAACAACGCGTATTACTGTACTTTTATTACCCATTAGTTCAACAGTATCAACGGTAAAACTTCCGCCGTTATTTTCAATAAAATATTTTTGTCGTTTTCTCAATCCGACAATAATTCTGTTGTGGGGTCCACCAATAATTGTACCGTCGTACGAATATTTTCCGACACAAAGAATATTTCCTGACCAATCGAATATAATATAATAACTTGCATACTTTGCAAAATTTATAAATACTACCCACAACTATAATATTATCTCAAATTCACACCATAATATTAAAAAATTATTTCGAGAAAATTAATTCTTTATTCATAAAATCTGGGATTTCACAAAAACTATGCTTTAAATTAAATATTGAGTTATGAATAAATATGCTTCATATCTTTTTATTAACTACTAGTTGATAACCCGTGCAATGCATGGGCTAGTTCGAAAAATAAAAAATGAAAATTGTTCTTTAAAATCTACGCTATCATATATTTGAATAAGTAATATTATCAACGGGAGCAGACAATGCCTCATTTAATATTTGACTGTGGAACACATCTCAAATCCAAATATGGAGCACCATCTAGCAGAGCTCCCAAAGAGGCAGACAATGCCTCATTTAATATTTTCTGCACCAGAAATTCTCATCAAAAGCTTGATTCATATGACAAAGATTATGGAATATTCATGCAGAGTTATCCGCATTCATGTCCCATTACATACAATTTTTGCATATAATATTTCAACTAATTATACAACTTATGACCTAAAAACATGTTAGACGATTTGGGAATGTAATGACAAGTCATGAATGTGCTGAGAGCTTATATGCAGGAAAAGTTATAGAAAAAGAATTGAAATTTATTTTCCTTTTCCTCTATCCAAACTCCAAACTTATAGAAAAATATATAAAAGGTTAGGGGTTGTTTTTGTAAACCACAAATACTTCAATAGCTTCCTCTGCAATTTACCTATAGTAAAGGCCAAAGGGAAAGGAAACGATGAATAAAAGAGGCTGCTAATCTGCTATTACCAATTTACCATTTACCAAAAATAAGGAAACGCAACGCGTGACTGCTATTACCATTTCTCTTTTTGGTCTGATCTGAAAATTCAGTTCGTCGGCGATCCTCTCAAAATTTATCTTCTCCGATGGCGATGTCGTGACTGCCGTCGGTCGAAGGGAGGCGATGAGGGTCGAGGGAGGCGACGAGAGTTTGAGATCAGAGAAGACGAAAGTTTGCGATAGGGTCGCCGGCGCCGAGAAGACGAGACAGTCGAGAACTCGAGATCTGATCTGAAAGAAAGAGACTGAGCCGGGAGCCTTGCTGTCTGAGACTGAGAGAGAGAGAGACACTGAGAGTGAGTAATGACTAATGACTTGCTTGACCTTGAGTCTAAGAGTCTTGACTCTTGACTGCTGAGAATTTTCAAGTTTGTAAAGTGTTGTTCGGTTATTCGGTTTAACCGAATAACCCAAAAATGATACCCGTACAACGTAACCGAAAACCGTAAAAAAATTCGGATATAACCGAAATATTGAAAATAACCGAATTATCAAAAAAAATCGGTTACTTTATTTCGGTTCGGTTCGGTAATTCGGTTATATCCATTTTTTGTTCAGTCCTACATTTTACAGATTCTTACCAGTGATCTGTCTCTTCACGCAACATAAAGGTGGCAAAGGGAACCTTTACTCCTCGGATCATCCCAAGATATCAAATATCTTGGTGATCAGTTTTAACCACGTCTCTGCCTTAAGTAGTTCTGGCTTTTCCAAAAACTCCGGTGGTCCCAGCTCCTTGAATTGCTTAGCGATGACCAACCTTGGGTTGCCATTGTTTCCTCCTGCATTATGAACAGGAGTCGCCTTCGCCTGATGTTGCATGAATTCTAAAAAGCTCCTAAACGTACCGTCGTTCGTCAATTGATCAGTGTTGTTGTTTACAGGAGGATTATCGCCATCGTGTTGCACATTGTCCTGATTATTGATTTGTGGAGAATTAACGGTCTCCTGTGCTCCATTGCTATTCTCAACATTCTCGGATGTTATTTTCAGATACTGCCATAAAACAAAGGTTAATCGACATATAACATATTATCCCTATATTCTGACCGACCAATTAAATACCAAATAAACTTAGGTAGTTCATATTAGCGAAGGAAATCCCCGTCTCTCCCTCCCCTCTTAGTTCTATTCTCACATCTTAGTCAGGGATCATATCCCTAAGCTTTGATACCAACTGTGACGCCCCCAAAACAGGTGTACATCACCTATCTCGAGTCGCCAAATACATGGTACATAATACAAATACAATCTTAATATACAACAGTCGTGTACAATACGACAAAACATAAACTGTGAGTTTAAATAAAAATATTGTCTACTAGAGAGTATACAAACTCAAAAGGAGTCCTCATTACAATTATTATCATACTATTTCACAGAATAGTGAGGACTACTAATGCAAACATCTAGGACCATCACTCTGTTCCCCGACTAGTCCCAGCTACGTTCTCATTTCCTGAAGAGGACAGTAAAAGAAAGAGTGAACTCAACTAGCCCAGTAAGAAATATTATGACTAAGATAATGCAGAATAATTTACCGTTAGCCTTCAACAGTGTTAAACTGATAAAATATAATAACTATCAAGTTTAACTGCAGCGGAACAAGCAATCCATTAGAAGAGTCAAGTAGGGAATAAAATCTACTATCTTCTATGATTTAAAAAGTTTTTCATCACTTTTATCGTTGGGACTCAGCTTAATAAATAATTCATATCATCGAATCACCCCTGCACTACGGCCCATGATATTCTTTAGTATCACGACCACGAATTATCCATGCACTACGGCTAAAGATAATCATGTTTTCATCAACGGTCCTGATCATGTCATAAAGTAATTCATCTTTGCACTACGACCAAAGAGAATCCATAGCCATAATCATACAAAAAATTGTCCATAAATGCAATACGGGCCAATGAGGACTTTTTTCACATCATTTGTAATATTACGGTTATGATTATACCGAATAATCCATGGTTATAATCATACCAAGTCCATCTATGCACTACATGCCACAGATGACTTTCAACAAAATATAAACATGAGGATGATGACAATGATATAAGAATTCAATAAAATAAGTTTAAGAATTAATTTATCTAAGAACTGATAACTTCCAAATTGTCAACATGATACTGCTTTGTAGAATAAAATTCAAGAATGCTCAGAAGAATATTTTCATGAAAAGATACTGGATGAAGCGCAAATATCAAGGATATTCCACTAATTTTATGGAGTATAGAAGTCAAAGTTTTAACCAACTGAGTATAATAAAGAATGGAATAACAAAAGAAATCACCATGCATGCGATAGACCGCACAGGTAGGTTATTCCAATAGAATAATAAATAACGGAACCAGGTCCGGCGTAAAAAGCATAGACAAGATATTCCAACAGAATAATAAAGAATGGAACCAGGTCCGGCGTAAAACGCACCGACATGATATTCCAACAGAATAATAAATAATGGAACCAGGTTCGGCGTAAAACGCACAGATATGATATTCCAATAGAATAATAAATAACGGAACCAGGTCCGACATAAAACGCACAGACAACATATTCCAATAGAATTTGGGCATGAGAATTAGGGAAAGGGTTTGAAAAATTAAAGAAATTAAAATGAAATTTTGAGTATTTTGTTAAAGATTTGACAGCGTGATAATTGTTTTTACGTATTTTGAGAAAGTGTTTTACACGTACCGTTAAATTTGATGGAAAACTTCATTTCACCTCACAATTATGTGTCATGACCCAACTTATGTTTACCATAAGGTTGGTTGTTCAATCCTTAATTTTTTTTGTATATATTACCGGTACTTTTCTTCTTTTTTGACCCTATAAACCGGATCCATATTCCTTATCGTATCCATTTGTACAACCCAACTACCCAAAATTCAAGTCAGGTATGCCATTATTACATTTATAGCCCTGTTAAATCTTGATCTTCATTCTTCCCCCTCTTCCTCAGCTGCTCACAACACTGAACTGCGGCGAAGAGTCTCTTCAGAACAATGAATTGTTCAAGTAATTCTATTATCTCTCTATAAACAAGTATATCTATAAATATCTATATATACATATATACGTATCTGCATAAGTACTGTTCTTCACTGACCTCTGTTTCTCTTTGTTTGCTGTACATACAGTTTCCGGCGACGTGCCGGAGGAGCCGGTGGTTTCGAAGAATTCCGGACTTGTGTTCGAGAAACGATTAATTGAGAGACACATATTGGTACGTTTTTGTTCTCATTACTACTTCTAGGGTTTAAACAAGATGTCTGAAAAGAAAAAATGAAATAAAAATTTAACCTTTACACGAAATGCGCCCATAAATAAAAATTTACCTCGAATTATCACTGGACTCAGCATAATATAAATATTTAGAATGGTTAATGTGAATTTTTTTCCTTCTTGTTAGTCTTAGATTTCTTGGCAACAACCCAGAGTGTTTCATAGTGTATTGTATTGATTAATATGATATTTTTTTTGTGTGTAATTTTAGACGTCTGTTTAGCTCTATTGTTGTTTCCTCCTAAATAGGACTATGGAAAATGCCCAGTTACTGGGGAGCAGTTAACCATCGACGACATTGTTTCAATCAGAACTGGGAAGGTTTGCTTACACACACATATATATGTATAATGTCATTATTAGTTTGTATAAGCTGTCTTAATATTAGTTTTCAAGTTATAACTTCCTAAATTTTGGTGGAAACAAATGCAGGTAATGAAGCCAAGACCAATACAGGCCGCAAGCATTCCTGGGATGCTTGGGATGTTCCAAATTGTAGGTGCTTCTGATTCTTGGCAACTATTGTACTGCATATACTTCTATGAATTACAAAATACACCTTCCGTTCCAATTGTGGGAGTATCCAAAAGAGGCTAAAAAATTACATGAAACATGCTGTTCCATAGTTTTCCTGAATGGAAAGTGCTCAAATCAATACCGTTTTTAAAAGCATAGGTTTTTGAAACGGGACACTTGTTTTATGATTGAGGACATATTTAAGTTAGTTTGACAACTGATGTCATTCCTTGTACAAATTGTTTTTCTATTGTGTTTCAAATTGTTGTTTGGTGAATAAGGTTCTGGTTTACTCCACTTGTATTATAGGAGGTAGAGAACTCCTTATTTTTGGTATGTTATAATTTTTTCTTCGTTGTTAATTGCTAGGAATGGGATGGCTTGATGCTATCAAATTTTTCATTGGAGAAACAACTACATACAGCAAGGAAAGAGCTAAGTCATTCCCTTTACCAGGTACTTATGGTTAGCTTATGCCTTATTGTTCGTTGAGTGTCAATATTTCATGACATTCTAATCTAGTATAATATATCGCATTATGTAGCATATAACGTTAACCAAGATATCTCCTATTCTTCCTTTAATAGTATTTTTCTTTACTTGTTCAAAAATAGCTTTTCTTTGTTATTACCTTGATGGACCATCCTCGCTAAAAGTAAGTTGTTTTAACAAAGGTGTCATGCTGTACTCAAAAAAGAATGAATGCCAAAATTGACTCTAAATCAGACTGATCAACATCCATGTATAATGTATATACACACACATATTTGTATATGTTTTCTCGGCTTCTCGCTGATTTAGCCTCCTTTTTATGATTAAAGTATTTATTTTAATTTGACAAGGGTAGTTCTGCATGATGACTTGTTTTATGAAAAAGTAAGTGTAATTTAAATGCATTGGTTTCTAGTGATACATGTCAACTTACTGTTTCTAATCTTACCTTTCTTGGTCTTGTTTTGTTTAGTATGACTTATTTTTGTTAAAAAATTACACCCTTTTTATTATTTCTCTACTCATCTCTGGCTTATTCAGCTCATTAGTTACTTCATCTACTTATTTATAATCTGGTTCCCTATGTGTTGGCAGCATGATGCTGCTTGCCGTGTAATTGCTAGACTAAAGAAAGAAAGAGATGAGGCCAGGTCATTGCTAGCACAAGCAGAAAGACAGATACCCGTGTCAACATCTACGACAATAACAGTGAACACTTCTGCTTTAAGTAACGGGAAAATAGGTTCCTCTTTTTTCCTTTTTAAATATTTATATTACATGTTTTTTTCTTATATTTTTCTCCTTTTTGGGTTCTAGGTTTATCTTATCTTTGTTGCTTTATACATGATAACACATTTTGTTTTCTTGTTGTCCTTAAAGCTGCCGAGGATGATGAAATGGGCCTTGATGGAAAGAGGGTACGGCCAGGAATTTCAACTAGTATCATTACGGAGTTAACGGACTGCAATGCGGCACTCTCACAGCAAAGGAAAAGGCGGCAGGTATTATCCATGTTACTACAACTACAATTTTTTTTGTGGTGCTTCCAAGCAATAGGATATTTCAGTTTTTCTTCTAATTTGGATATCATCAGCATTTATTTTTGGAAAGCATTCCTCTTTATAGCCTAATCTATACAGCTGGATGATGTATAGTTTGAGAAACGTTTTTATGTTTTAATATTTTCAGATCCCTCCATCATTGGCCCCCATTGATGCTGTGGAGAGATACACCCAACTCCATAGTTATCCTCTTCACAAAACCAATAAGCCAGGCATATTGTCACTGGATATCCACAAGTCCAAGGTATGGGACCCATTGCAATTGAAGCTACAAATATAACTTTTCCAATTTGTGTCTGAAAATTGTAGTTCATTAGCCATATTCAATTTCTATGAACGTTGTTAATTAAAAAAAAATTGTTTTCGTTTTTTCCCCGTGAAATTTAGTGCGAAGTTATAATGCTGTGTACAACATTAGACATCATGATTTGTGTGGTCAATACTTCCATTGTTTTGTGCAAAATTTCTATGCTTAAATTCAATTAGTATGTGGTATGTAGCTGTGTGGCGTGTGCAAATTACTAGGCACGTGCAATAGATGCTTCTAACTGCAGGCCATTTCCTTTAACTCCTTGAATGGATGATTTTGGACTACTCCCTCTCTCTTTCTCTATTCCTTTGGGCCTTGGGGAGAGTTTCACCTGTCAGTTAAGTAAGCAAAATGACCAGAGATTCACAATTAAAAATCAATGAATTTGGCTTTATTTTGACTGAGTTTCATAAGTGGCATCATGTAGTTAAGTTCCATGTTTGAAATGCATAATCAAAGAACATAAATATGGACATCAATATGAACATCAGAGGGGAATTGTTAATGACATCTGACATGGCCTGGGATTTGTTTTATTATGCACTGCATGTTAGTGGAATGATTTCTGTTATTATTAAATGTTATATTGTTCTTACTGAAAGGGAACTGAAACTAAAATGTTAAGTCATCTCTTTGATGGTTATCAGGATATTATTGCTACTGGTGGCCTTGATACCAATGCTATCGTCTTTGATCGATCTTCAGGAGAGATCCTATCTACACTTAGTGGTCATTCAAAAAAGGTCTTTTCTCCTCTGTTGACTCTTTGAATTTTGGTTAAGATTCTTGACTAATTCAATTTTATTTTTCTTTTATTGTTAACTTTTTGTTAGGTCACTAGTGTCAAATTTGTAGCTGAAGGTGAATTAGTAGTTACTGGCTCAGCTGACAAGGTAAGCCTACTTTGGTTGCACTTTAATCTATGTATCAAACTTTCTTTTACCTTTATGTTCTAATTGATTGTGTTCTCGTTGTTCATTTTGTTGAAATACTCGTGACTCTATGGAACTTGTTAGATGTCATGTTTATTTAGTGTGTATTCCAGGATTCATAAAGAACAAGAGTGTGCTGCAGATTGTGTTACACTTTCTCCATGAATGCTATAGAGGACTAGGCATTTTTGCTGGATTATTTTGTAATCACTTTAATGGTTTTGCAGACGGTACGTGTATGGCAAGTGTCGGAGAATGGGAACTATGATTGTAGGCACATCCTAAAGGATCATACTGCAGAGGTAGACAAGTTTCGCATCCTTAACTGGTGATAATTGTGTTACTAATTACTGAATTACCAGTCCAGAATTGCTTCTCTTTTGATGTTTGGGGTTTCTAATGTTGTTAGTCCTTGGATAAGAAAGCATCTAATTGAGATGCTTAAATGGAAATGCATGTACATTGATTCGTCAAAATAAGTTGATTCATGCAGGTTCTTGTAATAAATGGATATTTTCCAGGGAAAGTCACCGCGTGCAGAGCATTGCAGTGGGCTACAGCATATTTAGTGTTGTGTGTTTGAGAGTGTCTGACAACATAATGAAAGTGCTTTTTAGCAATTGAGGTTTTGGGTTAACTACTTTCAGAAGAGGCTAAAATTTAGGACTTTTGAATGTCTATTTATGTTAAAAACTAACCAAATTATCTCTAGAAAGTGCTTTTAGAACAATTTACCAAACATTATTTCACTTTTACATCAGAACACTTTTCTGACAGCTATACTAGTAAAAGTGCTTTGTCTCCCTACTCAACGCCACCAAACAGGCACTCAGACTTGAGATTGAAGGCAATCTGTCATGAAGATAAGGGGATACTCAAAGGGAATGCTACCCTCCTAGGTCCACAAACTCGGTACATTATCTGAAGACTAGGTTATCGCTACAAACTAAATAGTTCAAGGAAGAAGAAACATTTATTTAATTTTTATGGAATTGTTATTTCAACAAGTCTTTTTTGATATTTCCGCAAGTCCCCTCTCTCTCACGAGCGTGTGACATATTTACTATTCTCATCTTGTGGAACTATAAAAAGGCATGTGAAAATAACAAATTCATTTTTTTTATAAAACATGTAATGGTTTTAGAAACCTATTTTGTCCATTATTTAGTGGGTCTTTCTTCCTTCACTGTAAAAATTTATGTCATTCTCCTCAACTTTAGGTGTGTTTGTTTGCAGGTATCTGACAGCAAAATGTCCTATAGGATTATAAGAATTGACATCTGCAATTGATTGTTTGGTTTTTCACGTGGCTTGCTATCTCTTGAATTCCTAAATATTTTTGCACACTTTTTCAAATTAATAGTTTATTTGATTGAGGAACTTGTCGGACCAAGAGTTTGTTCCAAATTTATAACATCATTTTAATTTTATAACTATTGTATGGAAATCGTTTTATTGAGGAACATAGAGTGGAAAGTTGCAAGTATGTTCTGGCCGGAAAAGTTTTCTATAACAGCCCTTTATTGGACTACTACCAGTCTTCCGTAATTTGCTGTAATGAAAATTAATCATCCGCTTAATTGCCAGAAAAGACTATCTGGTGTATCTTCTTATAGTTCTATTTATCTGAAGACTTCAATGATTTTGACACATTTTTCCTCCTACCATGCACATCAAACAATCACATTCAATGGAAATTGATGATCTTGTAAAACTTAATCAGTCCCTATCTCAGGCAAGTAGTAAGTTTTTTTCTCCTGATGGTCAGGCAAGGATAAACTCGCTTATGGGATTTCCCTCCTTGACTCGGACTATTGAAATATTTGCAGCCTGTTCCAAAACTCTTATATGCATACATCAGTTAATAAATTAAAATTAATCTTCAAGGAAATAAGTAGCTGCAATATTTCTACATTAGTGAAAGACGGCTTTACAACAATAACTCCTCGTTCACAGACTCATCAAAGGCACCACACTGCAATATTACTATCTACTAGTTACTCACAATGATACACGTCCTCCTTATTAGTCGGAACAGTTGTATGTTGGTCTTTTAAACAAAAGTTACAAAATAAGCCTCGTAAATATTCTTATGTAATTTGTCTAATGATTGTTGTTATTAATGATCACTTTTGCTCTCATCATTATATTAGTTATATGGCTTACTGGTTAATAGTTCTGTCTTTTCTTGCATAGTCCTTGATTTGATAAAAAAATCCATGTATTATTTTTGACAGGTGCAAGCTGTAACCGTCCACGCAACTAACAACTACCTTGTGACAGCTTCTCTTGATAGTACATGGTGCTTTTACGAACTCTATTCTGGTTTATGTCTCACACAGGTTTCCCTCCTTCCCTCTCTCATTTTCACTGCTCACTCATTCATTTGCTAACTCTTTCATTCACTCACTCCACACACACAATTACAAACATTCATATTTCATACACACGTTCAGGTACCTGAGAAAATGTGTCTGAATGCCTCTGGGCACTGTTACTCCCCAACTGCTGAACTTGAATCTTTTATGGTATTCTGCAGGTTGCTGATGCTTCAGGATTCGATGGTTATACATCTGCAGCTTTTCATCCTGATGGTCTCATCCTTGGAACAGGCACCTCAGGGGCTCTTGTGAAGATTTGGGATGTAAAAAGCCAAGTATGATGCTGTTGTTCTACCCTTCTTATTTATTCTTGTTTCCCCCGTTCAAGTCTTCTTAGCTTCTTATTCGTCTGCAGGCAAATGTTGCAAGATTTGATGGTCATGTCGGGGCAGTAACTGCAATATCTTTTTCAGAAAATGGTTACTTTCTAGCGGTATGTATTTCTATAACAGGTAGGTGCACAATTTGATAGTTAAAAAAACATTTCATAACTTAACTTTTGTTCAACTTGTCAGACTGCTGCTCAAGATGGTGTTAAGCTATGGGATCTACGCAAACTGAGGAATTTCAGGACCTTTACACCATATGATGAAAATACACCGACACAATCTGGTACTACTACCATTCCAAATGGAATATTTTTGTTTTAAGATTCTAATGAAGGCTTATAAAATGGAGTTGTACTGCTGTTGAAGATTTCACGGCGGTGTTTCCTTTAGCACACTCCTAGAAACGTGTCTAGCTAATTGTGAATTTGTCTCCATTTTAATAAGATAATCACTGATAATTTGGATAATCCCAAAATTTCTAGGACACCTCAATTAAATGGCAAGAACTTTCAAATGTTGTATTACTAATTTCTGTGTATTTTAAAGATTCCATTACATTTCCTAATGAATGTAAGATGAATTGGTCATAGGATTTTACAATCACCTCCGTCCCATTTTTGTTGTCCTTTTTTTCGGAAGTAACAAGGATTTTAAGATGTGCTAAAAGGCTGAATACATTTATCTATTATATATTTTTTTCATATATATCTAGAATATAAAATTAATATTATATAATTTTTTTTGAAACTTCTCAAAATCTGTACAACACCCTAAAAAAGGGTAACTTGCACGGGAAGGAGTACGAATTGAGCACGGGGGTTCATTTATTTAAGGAGTCATCATAATTATTTGTGCACAAAAATAAACATAATATAAATATATAGACTAGTCAACACATGTTTACATCTACATACATATGCCTTCTGCACGAGCACATATACGTCTCAAAGATAGCCAAATAGTGGGTTAAATGCCCTTGTGGCAATAATTATTTTTAAAATACTAGTAGGCTCAAGTCACCAATTACAATATTGACAATGTCATTTTTTATGCCAGTGTCCCTTAAAAGTTGACCTTCTTACTACTGTCACTTTGTCAATGCTTAGCCACTTGCATACAGAAATTGCAATGGCTTATTGCAGTTTACCATATATTAAAGATTGAAGTAAGTGTTTTCATTCTTATCTTGCATTAAAGTAGGTAGTCTTCTCAGTTCTCACTCTTTGAGGGATCAGTTCCATCTTTTGATCTTGCAGTAACTGTAATGGGGGAGAGAATATTTTCTGCTATTTTGCAGCCTTTTTAATTTCTTATTTGTCAATAGCTATGCATAATAATACTTATTTGTGGTTTTTGCAGTCGACTTTGATCATAGTGGAAGTTACCTTGCAATAGGAGGCTCAGATATCAGGTTGGTATTGAAATGAACCCATTGTTCTGGACTTGGTAAAAAGTTTAAGAATTCTTTAGACAGTTTGTCAATATACTTTTACTTCATAGTTCATCCAAAGTTTGTCATGAAATCCTTACGGAGCGTTATAGTTGATAAATGTTGTGGTATACTTTTCAATGAATTGCATCATGACTATATCCTGCTTTGGGTCATTACTGAAGCTGATCATCCCATTTACTTCTGCAGAGTTTACCAAGTTGCCAATGTTAAATCTGAATGGAATTGTATTAAAACCTTCCCTGATTTGTCTGGCACAGGTACTTCCTCTTTCTCTCTCACAAACAAACACACCCAGTCACAGTTTTGTTTCTTCTTTTTAACTACCATGGGCTCTGTTATGCCTGTAACTGTGTTCATAGCATACTTGAACAAAAAGAAACCTGATGTTGTGAATGCAGGTAAGGTGTCCTCTGTAAAATTTGGCCCAGATGCAAAATACATGGCGGTTGGATCAATGGATCGGAACCTCAGGATATTTGGCCTGCCAGGGGAGGACGGTCAAATGGAAATGGAGTCTTAGAAATGCTTTCACCCCACCAATGTTGGGCGGGTTTTGTAGCTTTTCCTGCTGCATCTTTGCTGCCGTCACTGGATTGGTTTTATGGGATGAAGAAGTGGGACTTGATAGTTGAATCTATTGTGTAAACACATATTCAGTTATTAGTCGTAGAGGCACTACTCAATCCAAGACGATGTGGAAGGCAGTGAGCGCCTTGGGCACATTGAGTGTGAAACGACAGAATTACATTCATGCAAGTCAATCTGTAAAAAAGCATAAACATGAAAACAGTGATTCGTTTTCTCACCATTTTAAACTAGAAACTCTCTTTTTGCTATTATATGTTCTGAGCCAAGTACTTGAATTGTTGGACTCTTTATTTGTTGAATAGGGTCGTCTTTATGTTCTATCTGTATAACTTCACTGCAAGAGTGTAACAGTTTTTGACTGATCCTGGTTATTTTGAAATATTGATGCTACTGTTCTTAAAATTCTGAAGGCTCCAAATAGCATTCGGGAAAGCAGCACTTAAATATAGTAATGTATACTTTGCAGTCTGATTCTCTAGTAGCCTAATTTTTTAATTTAATTTGCAACCAAAATTGTGCACATCTTCCCTTATCCTACCAAATTAAAAAAAAATCAACACATAACTAAACTCCACAAACAATCAAACTTGAATATTCTCTGTACTTGAAGCCCTAATTACAGTGAGCTTTTCATCAAACATCCTTGTCGAAATTCTCTCATGTTTCTGAAGAAAATACATTAAACACTTGGAAAATTATATTCTTTACTCATGGTCCTCACTTGAAAAGAAAATACACTAGTTATGCTGTGTTTTCCATATCCTGTACAATATAATAAAGGCTATAATGCATCAAATTGTAAGACTAAATCATACAAACTTAAGTAGATGTAGGTAAACCTTGTGTGTCAAAATTCTTGATTCATATGCTTCTGAAGACGCCGACGTAAGTGAACAAGGTCTTTTCACCGGAAGCAATACTTGGTGATCAAACAGTTCAAAAACTTCTCCTACTAGGATGAGAAATAAAGGCCCTGACAGTCCTCCAAAGAATGTCGCATCACTGCCCATAAAATTCAAATAACATTTATTAACAGTACGAGAGGAAATGCATTTCATATAAAATAATCAAAGACACCAGATTTGACAACCATATCCATCTTTAAAATATTAAAGAACAGCAAAAGTAACATAATCAGCCAATGAAGCATGCTTAGTTATTCAATTGGCGTAAGAGTCTTTTTGCCAGTGAATTAGTTTCAGTCATAGAATTACATGTTTAATATATGAATTTGTAGTGTCAGTTTAAAGTTGTCCTGACAGACAGCAACTGAAGTATGTTGTATGCCTCGGACCAATATTATATGAAGTCAGGAAACACATTCCAACACAAATCAAACAAGAGCGGTACATATATTTTTTGGTACTGGAACAATAACTCAGATTTCAAACAATAAGTAAATGTCTGAAAGAGAGCATACAGAAAGGACCAAAAGAAGAGGGAAGTCTCTCTCACATAGATGTGGGATCTCATTTACTATTCATATGGGAGAACCTTGTGGAACTATCATTTTTGCTTGTGGAAATAAAACTCATAAGTTGAGACTATTGCATCAAAGCACAACTACAACACTAGCACTTGCACATCAAAACGAAGTATGTTATCCATTTCATACATATAAGTGGAAAAGAAACCAGGATACAAACAAATCAAAGTATTTCTTCTTCTTTTTTTTTTGGGTAAATGTTGAGGCAATGTTTTAAGGAAAACATAGTGTCAACTGAGATAACGCATGTATGCTGCTTCGTATTGAACTAAACAATACAGAATTTGACGGATCTTAAAACACAGGAAAATTAGTACTAGTGTTTGTTGAAAATAATTAAGGATGGGGATACCTGATTGAATCAATACCTAAGGACGTAAGTTGATGCAAGGGACATGGCGGACTTTATAAAAGTCTTCTCCTACTCCACCATCTACCACCGAGCGAGATTGAACCCTATATCTGAAATCTTCAGGCATGTCCACAATATTTAAAACTCGAAGGGCAGTGAGGAATCTGAACCCATCCGGAAGCATCTCCAATTTGTTACAGCATTCAATTTGTATTGTAGAGACATTGGGCATGGATCCATCATCCACCATCCATTCCTCTAAGTTTCTCAAGTAACAGAGTTGTAAAGACTTGAGTTGAGGGAAACCCACAGCAGATCATACCATTTCCTTTCCTAAAAAGGCATTATAGGACAGGACAAGGCTGCGTAAGTTAGGAATCCTCTCTAATGTTGCCATAGGGTCTTCCTCAAGGCTAGAGCAAAAAAGAAGTAGAGTGGTGAGGCTTGATAAGAAATTGACATTATCGTGATTATCAGTTACAACAGGTGGTAACTTTTGTATTGCCCCATGTATTTCCAATTGATGAAGATTACAACATCCCCATATTTGTCTCAAAATATTTCGACCGATTTCACTATTAGCGATATAACTCCCATTTCGAATTACAAGGGATGAAAAGCAGAGACTGTTGGATACTTGTGATGATAGTAGGTAGTTGAGAATATCCTCCAAGCCCTCCATATAATCATTTACGCACATGGTCAGTTTACGAAGATTGGTTAATTTGATTAGATCTTTAACCTCGCAGTAAGCTGGATTAAAGTTCTCAAGCGTCTCCAAGTTGATCAATCCATTCAACGGTAATACGAGTCTCGGAAATGCATCGAAAGGGACTATGAGATGACGTGGAAGATATAAATGATGCAGTCGTCGTCCCATAGTATGTAGCATACCACTCACACTCAGAAAAGATGGAGAATGACACCGCCTTTTACCATGGTCCCGTAAGTCAAGGGTTTGCAAATGTTCCAAGTTTCCGGTATATGATGGGAAGACCTTTATACTAGACCACCTAAAACTTAAGTATCTCAAGTGGATTAAGTTACTTAGCAACACTTTTTCTTCTCTCGATGGGATTCGGAAATATACTTTTACATTATCATCATCTTCATCACCATGCTCTTCTTCTTCTTCTTCTTCTTCTTCTTCTTCTTCTTCTTCTTCTATAATAGTATTATTTTTTTTGTGATCAGAAGAACAACAATTAATGCCAAAAAAGTTTCTTATTCTATTTCTCTTGAGCTTGAACTCCAGTCTTATTCCTTCCAAAGCTAAAATTCTCAAATACTTGAGGTTGCGCTGGGATGAAATCCAGCCACCACCGGTATTGGAGGCTTCCATTCCCACTGTACAAAATTTGTCAGCAGAAGTGAGCGCAAGTGCTGACCGACTTCCTTGTCATGGATTATTTGGACATCATCACTATTAGCTTCATAACCAGGAGAAATTACAAGTCGTCTGGTATAATTGCTTGAAGAAGACAATTCCCCAACTTCATGGTTATTACGATTATGAATATCAAGGACTTTGAAGAAATCTTCCTCTTTTGCTTTCTTTAAGGATAGGTCTCTCATGCAGTCATGGAGGCAACATGATTTAAACTTCCTAACCTATGACTCATCTTCAAATTCTACCTGAATCATACACCTGTGACTCAGTTCGCCCATATAAGATTCTGCCACTTCCATCATTGTTTCACCCTCTCTTCGGTCCTTCGACAATACCATGCCTTCGGCCATCCATAACTGGTATAATCTCTCTGCTTCAATCTCAGAATCTTCAGGGAACTTGCACAAATATAGGAAGCAAGGTTTTAACTCATCTGGCATGTCGTAATAACTTGAAATCAGTATTTCTTCTACTTCTGCTTGATGATGTTTTCCAATGCCTTCACCTGTCCCAATATTTTCATGCACAATCTCCCACTGACTTTGGGCTGGTTTTGTTGCCAAAATTCCTCCAAGTACAAGAATTGCTAATGGAAGACCCCTGCAACGTCTAATCATTTCCCTCCCTAGCTTCTCCCTTTCGATGGCGTCTCTAGGGTCTGTGAAACAACAATAATTGGAAGGAAGAAAATGCAAGTATATACAGTTGGATGGCAGAATAAAGCACTTTTAGAACAAGCATGAATGTTTGTATTATTTGTTCGTGACCTATTTATGTACTCTTTTCTTTCTTTTTTTAATTTCAACTTTTTAAGATACTAGCTGTAACATCCCAATCCCATATCAAAAGATAAGGGAAAAATTTATCTACATATAAGGAAATAAGGTACTACCAATAGTACTTTCAGGTCATGACCTTTTAGGTGAGCTTGTGGTGAGCTAAGATGATCCAAAAAGATATTAATTATTGGGTCAATAGATTAAGGCCCCTTATTTGGATGAATTTGACTCGAGATTTTTCCCGGACTCGGAATTTGACCCGGGTTATTTCAGTAGCATTTAGAATTAGCATTAACCTCCTTTGGATTTAAATAAAGTAGAAGACTACATATATGTTAGAAAAATGTTACAACACTTAATAGTATGTCTTGGTTAACAAATTCTTATTAAGGATACTCATTGAGACTTGGACTTTTGGTTTTAAGTTTTTTTTAAAAAGAAAAATTAGGGAAAGCAATACGAACTCATGCAGTAATTACTACTAAACAGCATAACAATGTAGAACAAAGTTAAAAATTTACCTGTGCGATTTCTTTTGATGCATGTTTTCTTAAGAAGAAGCTCCCAACTTTGTTCTTCATTCAAAAATTTTGGGTGGTGGACTAGACTTTCACGTTCTACATGCCTAGCCACTTCGACATTACGAGTTGTGAGTAGAATTTTACTTGACATATTTTCAACTGGGAATGCCGCTTTTATACAATCCCAAGCATCATTGGACCAAATGTCATCAAGAACTACCAAGTATCTTTTACCCCGTAGAATATCAAAGATCATCTTCACTAGTTCATCATCATCTCTCAAACTTAGATCCTCGTTCCTTCTTTCAGGACAAAGCTTGAGAAGGATCCTTTGCAAGATATCATTTGTTTGCCATTGTCGCGATATACATACCCAAGATAAACAATCAAAATGTCGCATAACAGTTGGGTGATTGTAAATTTTCCCAGCAAGGGTGGTTTTGCCCAAACCACCCATGCCACAAATGGAGAGAACTCGGTAGCAATTTTCTCTTCTTCTATAATTTGTCAAATGCCCTACCAAGTACTCTATATCTCCCTCCAACCCAATAACTTCTTGGTCAGTAACAACATGGGAATAAGTCCGATTTAATGGATGTTGCCTCCTGTACGCAATCCGATTAGAATCATCTTCTGACAAAGATCTTATGCCATAAATTCGTGAACAAGTGATTAGTTTAGAGATCCTGCTCCTAATAGTCTTGAAATCTCCCTTAATACCACTATTTTTTATTCCTTTCTTCTCCGATGAAACTTTTATAATCAAACTTTCAAGAGTATCAGTTGCATCATATACAAGTTCTCTTACCTCTGCAGCCCAATTTCGGATGCGCTCTTCATGTCGCTTTGCTCCAGCATTTCTTAATAAGCCTAGCAAAATCCTCAGCGCAGCTATAATTTCTTCAACTGGATCACGAACTCTTTGTAGAACTTCTTCTTCTTGTTCATGCAGCAAATCACAAAGCCTCTCCACAAGAAAACTCACAACTTCCTCGCCCATATTTACTCCGATGATGAGTTTAATCTAAATTTTATGTTGGAAAGTTGAAAATTTCTCACCAAAAACTAAATACCCACAAAAAAAATCTCACCAAAAACTATATACCCACAAAGGGTTTAGATTACAAGCGATTCTTTTTTTCTTCTTTGATTTTTGTCGGAAGGTTGGGTTTGTGGTGTGTGTGAATTGAGCGAGTCAAGTCCAATGTTCAAGTGGGCAAGCAGGCAGCAGGGCCCGTTCTTCTCTATTAGCCATTACAATCTTCCAAACTCTGTCATGTCAGCAGCCTCAACATTTATCCAACAACTCCAATGGAAATTCCACACGTTATCTGTTCTATATATCTATCTCTATGAAGATATTAGTACTAATAATTAACACACATCTTTAGTGTGTGTGCACGGTAGTAAATTTTGTAATAGTTAGGATTGAAGTTAATTTTGATTAATTCGTCAATGCAGTATTCATACTCAGATGGAAGATGATCTCTTTTTCTGTGTCAATTCTATATTAATCAATTAATCTATTTATTATATACACAAAATTATGTACAAACAGTATAGAAAAGAGAGGAAATAAGAATTAGGACCAATATCGGATAATTTACATATTTCTATTGATAAATAATACATTGATCATATTTTTTATGTACAACTTTTGTATATAGTTTGTGCATACATAGAATTATTCTTTAAGTTGATACTCCCTACGTCTCAAAATAATGATTAAATTTTCAATTTTTCCTGTCCTCAAGTATGATTAAATGTACATAAAGTGAAAGATAAATATGTTATTTAGTGAAATACATTAATATATATCAAAAATACTCATCAATTTATATAATTGTGTAGGACCACTAAAAATAAATTTAGATTTTTTTTATTTTCTTTCCTCTACATTTCGTGTTTCTTAATTTATATGAAAAATGTACTTGTTTTATTTTTTTGAGGACGGAAGGAATACATTTTTTATAAACTTAAATGTAGTTATGAGTTTTGTTTTTGTGAGGCTGGAAGAGGATCATTTCATTACATCTTTCACTTAATATTCTTTAATATATACTATTTAATAACACAAATATATGAAGCGAGATTTATTATTTAATATTTTACATATTTTTATTAGTATACTTTTATTCTTATAAGTTAATACCTTTATCTGCAATGAATTTTGTTGTTATGTTATCTGGTGTGAACTGAAAACTGAGGGACGAGGGAGGGAGGGAGGGAGGGAGGGAGGGAGGGAGGGGGGGGGGGGGGGAAGAAAGTTACAATAAAAAATTGAATTACAGAAATGATATTCCTATGAGAAACCCAATTTCTTAGTTCTGCCTTTTTCCCTAGAAAAACACAGCTTTCAGGTTCTCTCTCTTTCCTTGTGCATATGCTTGAATAATTTGAATTTCCTGTGCTGTTTTATTTTTAGCTTATATATCCATGATTTGGATCTGTTAATGGTAAAATCAGTTGATGCAATTATTATCAAAACAGAGAATGAAGTTTATAGAATACTAAAATTATGTCCAGGAAAGTATAATACTGTAAATTTCACACTTTTTTCTTGTTCCTTTTCTATTTCTTTTTAACCTTGTCCATGCTTGAACTTGAAACAATTGAGGAAAGGAAGAGGAAAACAAAATGGAAAGAAAGGGGAAAATAAATTTTAAGAAATCTTCTTGTGAACACAGTTTTAGTTATATATATATATACCCATATATATATATATATACCCATATATATATATATATATACCCATATATATATATATATATATAAATATATGAAAATTCTAATATTTAGTACAGTTTAAAGTTAATTAAAGTATAAATCATTTATGAATACTTGGGAATCATTACATTTGCATATTTCTTTCCTTTCCCCCTCGCATTCTGTGTGTTCCAAACTTGATTAGTTTGTTCTTGAAAAAAAAATAAAAAAAATCATGCTGCTGACTGATATACCTGTACATAAAAGGAATTAAATCTAACTGAAGAAGGAAAAGGAAAGGAGAGGGGGGAGGGCAAGATATATGTTAAACAAAGTTTGTAATGGGATAACTCGTTGCCAGGTATGCCTTGTCCCCAGAACTTTGTGTTCTATCCTGAATAAGTTTTTTAATTCTTTGGAATTTTTAGAGTAAAATCAACAGGAGAGTAGTTAAAGAAAATTCCTCTGATAAGTTTTGTGATTTAAAATTATAGCCTGGATCTGGATGGTAGAGTAAACTATTTAGTAGAATAATGAGATAATATATCTTAAATTCTGAAGTCTTTATACAAGTGAGTTGTGAATCCTCCCTTTTTATTTTCTTTGAAGTTTTACCTTTTATGACTCTCTGGGAAAAATACCACAGTTAATTGTCAGTACTGCTGAAAACTGACAGTGTTAATAGAAAAATTATATAACATTGTTTGACACTTGTTAATGGGAGAAACAGCAGAAGAATGGAAAGTACGGATGCTGACATCAATGTGGAGGATTCACCGAGGTCTAAATTGGAAAAAACAATTTACAGTTTAACGCATTCCATTACAAAGAAGCTGGATACACTGCCTGATGATTCCTATACAGTTTGCATCTATAGAATTTCTAAGAAACATAGCAAAATTAACAAAGAAGCCTACACACCTCGATTAGTCTCAGTTGGCCCTCTTCACCATGGAAAAAGCCAATTGCAAGCCATGGAAGCATATAAATTGAGATGCCTAAAGAGTTTCAAGTCCAGGTTAGGAATCAGCATAGGGAAATTGGTTAAATTTGCAGCTGAAGAGGAAAGTTATGTTCGTGGTTGTTATGAAGATACTGTTCAGTTTAGCTGCAAGGAGTTTTCAGAAATAATTTTGTTAGATGGTATTTTTATTGTTGAGCTCTTCCTGAAGAATCAATCTTTTCGGATGAGAGACTCAGGTGATGTAATATTTGAAAACAGTTGGATGTTGCATGATATATTGCACGACATGTTGTTACTTGAGAATCAACTTCCTATCAGTTTCATTGCAGGACTATTCAACTTGTTGGAAGGTTCTTCGTATGTTCAGATGTCCTTTGTTGATTATGCGCGTGAATATTTTAAGGATGTAGGAAATACAGAGAGACTTCGGTTGACTGATAATTGTAGTCGCGCAAGGCATTTTGTTGAGTTATTAGTATATCTTCACCAGCCTTCTCGTGAAAGCCAAGGATCAATTCTTTCTGGTAAGTTTGAATACACCCGAAGTGCAAGTGAACTTCATGAGGCTGGGGTCAAGTTCAATGTTGGAACAGGACATAGTTTATTCGACGTATCATTTTCCGTGGATGATGGTGTGCTAACAATTCAACGATTGAAGGTAAATGATTTGTCAGAAACATTTTTCCGGAATCTAATAGCCTTTGAGCAGTGTGGGCATCATTCCAAGAACATAACTAGCTACATAATCTTCATGGACAGCCTAATAAACACTCCCAAAGACGTGGACCTCCTTATTAAACATAACATAATTGAGAATTTTTTGGGTGAAAGTCAACAAGTGGCTGATCTATTTAACAATCTTTATAAGGAAATTCTACCGGATCAGAGGCAATTCTATTTTGCTAAAATTTGTGGCCATCTGGACGAATACAGCAAAGACTACCTGCACAAGTGGAAGTCAAGGTGGTTCAGGTGGAAGGTAATCTTGAGAAGTAATTATTTCAACAATCCATGGTCAGTCATGTCTCTCATTGCTGCATTTATATTGCTAGTCCTCACTGCTATACAAACTGTGTGTTCGGTGATACAAGTAAAATATGAAAAATGCTAGAGACACAAACTATTCTACAAACATTTTATAAACTGCTGATGTTGCATATTCCATCGCATCATATTGTGTGGGGCCGAAGACTACAGTGAAGCAATTTGTTGATCAATATGTTGATGTGGAGTATGTCACATCAACAATTTGTAAAATATTTGTAGAATAGTTTGTGTATGTAGCATTACTCGTAAAATAATAGTCTCTTGGCTAAATTCGACCATTCTCTATTTTGAACTCCATGACTAGTTTGTTGCTTTCCTGTAATTATGCTATTGAAATGTTTTGTTTGTACGTTTTCTTGAAATTGCTTTTCATATGTTAGTGTGCTCTTTCAACTTGACGTTTAGGGATGGCATGCGGTGCGGTTTTGTTTTTTTTTATGATTTGGAACTGTATCGGTCTTAAATAATCTTGAACCGGAACCGACCGCATCGCATCAGTAGCGGTACAAGATTTTTTTATACCAAACCGTACGCCAGCACTGCACCGACTTGCACCGATCAAAATTACTAATATTTTTTATTTGATATATGTTAAATTAGTTTAATATTTTACAACACAAATTATAATAACATTCATTAAAATAAATCAAGAAATATTAGCAAGTAATATAAGAATGTATGTTCAATTAAAGTTTCGATAACATTGTTATAATTTTAATCATATAAAAATATTCATAAATTAACTTTTGATACGCAAAAGTAAAAAATAATTAAAATATATGTTTGAGTGACTCTGATAATATATAATACAATATAAAAATAATAATATAATGAAATATGGAGATATAGTTAAAATAAACAAGTATATATAGAGCGGTTAAAGGACCGATGCACCGCTTATTCAAGAAGTGGTGTGATGAACCAGTGGTTTAGAGGCAAATACCAAAACAACACCGCATTGGTTCCGGTCTAAATTTTTTTGCATCAAAACCGCACCGGTGAGGCCAACATAAAAACTGGTTTCGGATCGATTTCGGTCCAATTGTCATCCCTACTGAAATTAGCATGTTGGGAAAATGTATTATATCCTACTAGTATATTTTCTCTTTCAAATAAATGTGGAATCCATATTAATTACATGACTGCCGAAACCATATGAATTGTTAAGCATCATAGAAGTGTATTGCGAAACTCTTCAAGCATATATACCAGACCATTTAAGTTCCTTATAATTTCTTCTTCCAAGTGTTTGTCTGTGTCTGTACATATTCTTGAAAGGATTTTTAGGTCTTCTATTATTACCTCTTCCTGCATCAAGTTGTGTAGCTTGACTATGGGGGTTCACCTTTTCTGGTTTCCCTCAGTTTTCATTCCCAATTTCCTGTGATTGTTGAGTTCTGATTTAGGGTATATCCCTATTTTAGTACTATTTTATACTCTCTAATTAGGGTCTCTTTGGTACTTTGGTACCTTAGAAGTGCCATGGCAAGGTTGTGGGCGGTCATCATTAGTTTGGTATTGGATTTCTAGCCATTCTCCCCTCCTTTGCACAGCTATATTTTGATCAAGTCATGCAGATTGTGGTGCTGCTGCTGCAGTTTAATGCTCAGCTGTTTTTGATTTATAAATTGTGGTTTGGGCAAGGCCTGGAGGTTCTGCGGTTGGCTTGCAAGTTATAACTGACCTGTTGGATCTTCTGCGTCTATCAGGATAGTTTTTGGGAATTGATAGTGAATGGGTCCCACCTCCATGTGTGAGAGACTCATGTGTAAATATCATTTTAACACGTGAAAATATCAATATATTAGTTTTTTCTCTTCCGACTTTATCCTAAAACTGACAACAAAAGTTTGAGTCGTGTTCTATATTGCAAAAGGGGCAAGATAGTTTTTTGTAACTGATATTTTTACATAAAAAATTTATATTTCTACATGATTCCTCTTAGATGAGTAGTGAGTGGGTCACATCTCTATGCGAGAGAAATTCACGTGGAAATACTATCATTTTGACATGCGAAAATATTAGTTTTTTAGTTTTTTCTCTTTAGGCTTTGTCCTAAAACTGACATCAAAAGTTTGACACATGTTCTGTATTGCAAAAGTTTTTTGCCAATTTACCACACATATCAGATTGAATAGTATTATAAGATTGGTGCACCATATTATATATCTGATTAAAAGAATTATTACTAATAATTATTTTTGTTTATATTATTTCTCTTATTCTAAAAAAAAAGAAAAAGTAGCACCTTAATCAAAATTGTATTATTGATGTTAAAGGGTACACAGTACGTTTCTCCAGCAAACTGGAGGGATCGAACTAAGAACGAATCGGTTATATTGACGGTTTTTTCTGTCGTTATAGCATAGAAAGTCGATGTCAATTCGTTTTTAGTTTATTCTTTCCAGTTCGCTGGAGAGAGCCTGGCAAAGGGTACGAACTTTATAAATAATACCATTATCTAAATGTCATTTGTGTGTAAATGGACAAACAATATGGGACAAAAAGAACGTGTATATACAGAAAGTTTGTATTTATAATATACATAATTAATAAGACTCATCTTTACATGGAAAGATACGCGTCTCATTAGAAAATAACAATATGCTAACGGCTAACAACTTGCATGCATAAAAAGTTGTACTATCTCTGTCTTATAGTTATAGGTTAATTTTTTTTGATACATAATTTAAAAGAATTAATTTAAGTGATAATTTTTAACAGAAATTTTTCACATATACTCCTTAATATGAAATTAATAAGTAAGTTAATTATTTCTTACTTATCACACTGAAACTCTCAACTTCATTTATTGACGTGTACTGGAATAGTGAGGTAGCAGACTTCTCTTCCTTTTTCTATAATTTCTCTCTATAATAATCGTTCTAAAGCTTTTGTGAATTGGTGAGAAATGAAGGAAGAATGAGCTTCTATTTATATAAAAATATAGTTTCGATAATTTCACGTTTTGGGGCTCGAAAAATTACAGTATAATACCTCCAACTTTTCCTTTATTTTTAATTTAGTCATGGAAGTATTATCAAACTTGCACCATCTCCCCTAAATAGTAAATAATGTGATTCAATAGTAAATTATGTGAATCAATAGTTCTAGACATGTGAAAATACGAATTACAGTATAGTACCTCCATTTATGCCTCTATTTTTAACTTAGTCATGTAAGTATTATCAATCTTGCACCAACTTCCTTAATAGTAACAAGAATGTGAAACAATAGTATACACATATGAATAAATAGTTATAATCATTTGAAATAATAGAAATTAATTGCTCATTTATCCGGTTAAATACCCGATTGGTCAATATAACCTCCAGACATCAATTATTATCGAAATAATTATCGATTTTCACTAACACAAATAATTCAAACACAATGAAACCATTTTTATCAAAAATATAAATTTTAAAATTTTGAAGTTTGACTTTTCCCAAAAAAAGTCAATTGTTGACTTTTTGACCAAATAGTGAATTCCGAAAAATTTTGTGTTTATAGACTATTTTTATTAATTTCATCGTTCCGGACTCAAATATCACGTCAGCGTCTCCAAATTTAACTCCGAACACAACTTTAATTTTAATAACATTCATCATTAATATTATAACTCACAATATTTATCAACCAGGTCGTTCCCAAGAAAGAGGGGCTTTCCAATAAGGATTTCTCCCTATTGGCGCGCAATTAGGTGACCAAACCTCTCATTTACAAAACTTCTAGACATTGTAAATATTGCAATTTAATAATATGAATAACTTTGTCGTCTCAATTATTGATTTAATAAAATAACATATTATGCAGATGATACTATGACAATAATCGAATCAATAATATGAGAAATATGATGCAACAATTACTGTAGCAATAATTGAGTATAAAGGAGTGACTTCTCACGTAAGCATCAATAATCAATACAGTGTGCTACTATGCAACCACGCGTATTACTGTACTTTTACTACCGAGTAGTTCAACAGTTAACGGTAAAATTTCTGCCGTTATTTTCATAAAATATTTTTGTCGTTTTTTCAATCCGACAATAATTCCGTTGTGGGGGTCCACCAATGATTGTGTCGTTGTACGAATATTCCCTGTTAAAATGAATATTCCCCGACCAATCGAATATTATATAACAACTTGCGTACTTTGCAAAATTTATAAATATTACCCACAACTATAACATTATATCAAATCAACACCATAATATTCAAAAATATATTTCGAAAAAATTTAATCTTTATTCAAAAAGTTGGGGTCTTACACACAGCCTCCTCCGATGCTCTTCGATCATCTATCATGTCTCTTCTCAGTTCCGAGTTGGCAATGAAGGATTTGGGATAATTGAGTTATTTTCTGGGTATTACAGTCACCCGGACTGCCCATGGCCTTTTTCTCTCACAGATAAAATATGCCGAGGAAATACTTAAAAGAGCTGGTATGACAGGTTGCAAGCCATGTCTCACTCCTGTTGACACAAAGGGAAAACTCAGTGTTTCTACTTAAAAGCCTTATGAGGACCCAACTAAATATCGTCGTCTAGCTGGTGCTTTGCAATATCTTACTTTTACCAGGCCAGATATCTCCTATGCGGTTTAACAGGTATGCTTACATATGCATGATCCGAAATTCGAGCACATGGATGCTTTCAAGCGTATACTACGCTATATTCACGGAATGATTAATTATGGTTTGCATATGTATAAGTCTAAACTTGACTCTCTCTTTTCTTATACGGATGCTGATTGGGGTGGCTGTCCTAACACGCGTCGCTCCACCTCTGGTTATTGTCTATTCATCGGTGACAACTTGATTTTATGGTCCTCTAAACGGCAACCCACACTATCTAAATCAAGTGTCGAGGCTGAATATTGAGGGTTTGCCAATGTTGTCTCTGAATCGTGCTGGATCTGGAATTTACTCCTGGAACTTCATTGTCCGGTCCACAAGGCAACACTTGTATACTGCGATAATGTGAGTGCAATATACCTCTTCGACAATCCAGTACAACATCAACGCACTAAACATATTGAGATGGACATTCATTTTATTCGTGAAAAGGTAAAACGTGGCGAAGTGCGTGTCCTTCATGTTCCGTCACGTTATCAGATTGCCGACATATTTACCAAAGGGCTCCCGCGCATTCTTTTTGATGACTTTCGGGACAGTCTAAGCGTTCGACAACCTCTTGCTTCGACTGCGGGGGTGTGATAGAATATATGTGATTATTCTCATTATTATTGTAAATATTTTAAGATATTATTCTGTTGTAAAATCATACCGTTTCCTTATTCTTAGCCTAACTTGTAGGCATAATATTTGTTTATACTTTGTATATGTTACCAACGGATGAATGAGAAAAGATTAAGGGATTATATTCTTTTGGTTCATTCTCTAACTACAATGACAAAAAATTACTACAAAAAAATGGATGCAAAATGATGTATCAAATTATAATTAGTAGATGTCTATAAATAGGTGTGTCCAATAGTTATAAACAATAACTACCATTCATGTCATCTTTTTGTATCCAATTTTTAATCACCAAAATATTATTGAACTAATAATTACAGACAGTCAGTACCGGCCTTGGGCTAAAGCCCAAGGTGCCCGGGCTTTAGGCCCAAAAATTTTTAGGGCCCCCTTAAATATTTTTTTTCTTTTATTAATTAAATAGAATACTTAAATATTAAAGCAAATAATCGATCTGTAATATTCTACATATACTGATTATTGTAATATTCTACATATTTTAAGCATGTAATTTGTACAAAATAATTTAATTATTATGTACCTAGGGGTTCATCATCAGATTCAGTTTTTTGGATTTTTTTTTAATTTTTTGGGAGTAGTGTTAGACTCTTAATAAAGGAGGTTCTATTTGGTAATTATTTTTTGACTTAGTGATAGTGTGATATCTAAATGATGCTTTGGAAATATTGAAATAGTCGGTTATTATATTTGATATATTCTTTCGTATTGATGCTCTTTTGTTCAGAAAAAGTTCTTCCTTTTTTATGCCTATCTTAATATTAATTTGCAAAAGGCCTATTTTTTTTTTGTCCGCTTTAGGGCCGGCCTTGCAGACAGTAATATGCGTGGAATGTTTGTATTATATAATATAGGAACTGATATTTTCACATAAAAATTGATATTTTCACATGATTTCTCTCACATGAATAATAAATTTGTCTTACCTCCATGTGAAAGAGACTCATATAAAAATATTATTTTAACACGTGAAAATATCAATTTCCTATAATATATACCACAATTAATATGTACAACAATATAATATATATACGTAAAGAGTGCAATTATCAATTAAGGGATGCATATGTCAGTACATATTCTTATACGGTATACCTCGTGTATACATTAAAATGTAAAAGTATATAAATTTCTGTATATACAAAATATGCAAAGCAATACTACTAATTTTTTTTGTTAGAAATTGTTGAGCTCCTAATAATAATAATTATTATTATTATTAATGACCTGAGGAGAGCATAGACCAGGTACTGTTTCAAAAATAAAAATAATAAATCATAGTTCATGGTACTGAAAATTATTAACGCAGTGAAACTTGATTTTACTACCTGAAATTTATATTTATATTTATTAATTTTTCGAAGGTTTGGTATATATTTTCTTAATTTCTTTTTGTATGCATGTTTTATTATATTCAGCTATGAATAGAGTAAATTTATTTTTATAGAATATATTGACTTGCAATCTCTGCTGGCTTTTTTCTAATGATAAATGGAGCACATGCTCTATGCAATTATAACTTGAATAATAATTTCCACCAATTGTTGGGCTCAATAATTTCAAGAAGTGTGAATTTTTTTTTAAATAATATACATATTTGCCAACTTTAATATTATAATATTTATTATTATGAAAGGAAAAAAAAAACAAAGAATACATATCCTTTAGTGTGATCAAATTTGAAGAGAAATTTTCAATAAAATATAATATAATAAATTATAAAATTAAATAATGTTCGTATATTGTTTACTATAATATTTTTTGAGACTTCATAACTTGAAATTGGTGCATGATATCTCATTTTCAATAACTATAAAAATATCATGTTCATTAATGTAAGTTACTAAACAATCATTTATCCATTAATTTTTGATTTTTTTATGGGTCAAAATTATTACAAAAATATTATAATAGCCTCATTTTAAATAATTACAAAAATTCATAAACAATTATTAAATTTGTGAAATCATAAAAAAGAAAAATTACATTACGCTTTAAAGAATTTTTCTTTGATATTTTAACGTTGTGACTAGATGACTAAAAAAGAAAAATAGAGTTGGTACAAATTTAAAATATTCACTAATTTTTTTAAGTAAATACTATATAGAGGGGAGAAAGGAGTACATATTGACGCCCATTTAAATTCAATGGGGTCAAGTACTCCCTCCACCCATGAATTAATCCTTTCATTGTCACATTTGTTTGCTAAGTCATTAACTAGCTCATTATCTAAACACCATAACAATAAAAAGATAAAAATATTTAAATCTAACGTGATTAATTACGGTATAACCAAAAAGAACAAAAATAATAATCGTAATTGTGTACTTATTACAGGTGCGGTCTAAATTTTGGGGGTCTCAAGTTGAATCTTAAATTGGGATTTTTTTTAATTATTCAATATTAAATTAAATTAATATTTATGATTTTTTAAATTAGAATTTCATTTTTTTTGCTCTTTTAGATGTAAAATTATTGATCATATTTTTATAATCAAATTTCTCTACATATTATTTTCAATTGATAATATCGTTAATCCACTTAATTTTTTTCGGGCCATTTGGGGACCTTCTCAATTTTGAGGGTCTCAAGTCATTACTTAAATAACTTAACATATGGGTCGACCCTGACTTATTATAAGAATTCATTATATTTATACGGTTATAGTGAATCTTCAAACCACAAAAATAATAAGAGAACATTATTATTTTTATGAGTTTTTGATATTTTTATATAATATAAAAGTAGGATCCGCTTTTTTCTCACTATATGAAAATATCAAAAACACATACAGAAATATCAATTTCCAAATAATATAGTTGAATGCATAGCTATAAATAATGATACTTGAATTTGTCACAAGACTTGCATGCAAGTTACAAATTTATGGTCTGTTGCAAAGGCTCAAAATTGCCACTTTTTGCATGATATGTTCATTGTTCAATAATTAAAAACAAATTATTTTTACTCGATTCAAACCCTACCTAAAGTGTGATGTACTTTAGTCAAACTTCCTAAACTTGCCTCCCCCACACAATCAGATTCCTTCATCTTCTGTCCTATTTTACTTAGACAACATTTATTCAACCTTTTTAATTATTTATTCCTACCATTTTGTTCTCATTCTCTTCAAATAGTACTAAAAAAATGATTTCTTAAATCCAATCAAGATGGTCAAAATTACTTTTTTTAATACTAGTTGTATTGATGTATGTACATTGTACAACTCTTTTCTTTTAGTCCGATAATTTGTTCGTTATTTAATTTCATGCACTATATTTTTTTTTTATCATTTCTAAAGATGCCCTCCCTCCCCCTGCAGCACATCCAAATGCAAAGTAAATCCCAAACACCAGAGACCAAAATCATGAACCCATTTTGAGTAAAAAAATCAAAATTCCAGACAATAAAAAAACAACCCTCAATTCTTTACCAAAACCCAAATCTCAAAACATCCAAAAAATCAACCATGATTTGAATCTAATCCATCAAACACTCCCACAAAAATGGGTTTACCCACAAAACCCATTTCCTTTCTCTTTCTTTTCCTCTTCATCTTTATCAATCTTGAGCTCATTTTGCTAACAAAATCAGCATCTGATTACAACACCTTGGTATACAAAGGTTGTGCAACGCAACCTTTATCAGATCCAACTGGGATTTCCTCCCAAGCTATTTCAGCACTTTTTGGAACTTTAGTTTCCCAATCTTCAAAATCAATGTTCTTTAAAACCACAGCTGGGAGTTCCCAAGCAACAATCACTGGCCTATTTCAGTGTAGAGGTGATTTATCAAATATTGACTGCTATAACTGTGTGAGCAGACTTCCAATTCTCATTGACAAGCTTTGTGGGGAGCCTGTTGCAGCAAGAATCCAGCTTTTGGGCTGCTATATGCTCTATGAAGTTGCTGGATTTGCTCAAATTTCTGGGCTAGAAATGCTGTACAAGACCTGTGGAGGAAAAAATGTGGGTGGGAGTGGATTTGAAGAGAGGAGAGATACTGCATTTTCAACACTAGAGAGTGGGGTGACTAGTGGGAATGGATTCTATTCAACCAGCTATGAATCTATGTATGTGTTGGGGCAATGTCAGGGGGATTTGGGGACTTCTGATTGTGGTAGTTGTGTGCAGAGTGCAGTTCAGAGAGCTCAGGTTGAATGTGGGAGCTCCATTTCTGGACAAGTTTATCTTCACAAGTGCTTTATTAGTTATAATTATTACCCAAATGGGAGTGGGGTCCCCAAAATATCATCATCATCATCATCATCATCATATTCTTCATCTACATCTTCTTCTTCCTCCTCCTCAGGTACAATTGGTTTATGTATATATACACACACACATGTATATATATATACATGTATAATATTAAATTGGTTTAGCATTTTAAAAAAGGGTGTTTATGAATATTATTAAACGGTTTATGTTTGATTGATGTAGAGACGGGGCAAAATACAGGGAAGACTGTGGCAATTATATTAGGAGGGTCAGCAGGAGTGGGGTTTCTAATAATATTTTTGCTGTTTGTTAAAAGTCTACTGAAGAAACATGATGGTAAGATAAGAACTTAGAGACGAGGAGATTATATAGTTGATGATTTTAATTGTTTGTTAGATTTTTCTTTTTCTGACGCTATTTCATCTCTTATTTCTGGTGCAGATTATTGATAAGAGGATGTGTAGCTTTTGAAGAACAACAAGTTCAATTTTGAGGTGGATTTTTTCCTTAATTTTTTTGTTTGCTTATCCTATCCATAATCCATACATGAGAAAGAGCTTTGTGGGGGAGATGAGAAAGAGAGGGTGATTGTGTGAATTAAAGTTGAAGAAAGAGAAGTCAATGAATTTCTGGCCCTTATTTTGCTCCATTGCATTTGATTTGTTGATAATTGATTGTTTGTATATAGTTTTCACACCAATTTACTTTCTTTTAATATTACCCCGATAAAAAGTTACAAAATTCTTTTACGGATGGTTGTTAAGATCCTGAAAATTCTTTTACCAAATCCACACATTTTAAGGGGAGACAGAAGAAACAAATCCCCCTTGGAAACTTCTAAAATACAGGAAAAGAACATCAAGTTGTAGCATATAGAGATTAATCGACAAGATTAAGACCTCTTCTTGTGTACTCAAAACATGAGAATGGTAAGTTAAGAATACTATCAACTTCAAGGGAGTTGGATACAAGAGTGTTTAGAACCATATCCCTGTCCAAAACCCCCCTGCTCTTCCTAAAACCTCTTGACACGACGAGAGATGAATTACACACCCAAGGCACCAAAACATTGAATGCCAAACCATCACTGCCATTTCCTAGTAGCACATCCTTGTATGCTCTGCATACCCTTTTGACATATTTTCCCATTGGCAGAAGCAGCTCGTGAGGAACAGATCCATCATCGTTCAACAAGTCAGTATCTGCATGAAGGTTAACCACTACCGTTCCATGCTCAGGATGTAACCGGTTAGCTAGGGCTTTGAGAAATGGAGAATGTGGCTCCCACAGCTTGTGCGGAAAGATATCTTCCCCATCATACGCATCTACAAAGACCATGTCATAAAGTTTTCTACTGTCAATAATAAACTTCTCACCATCTGACTCGTGCAGAAGGAGCCTCTCATGAATCCCTTTCCACATTACTTCGTCTATGGGATCCGGATTTGAATGTGCACGCTCACCTGATGGGGTCATAACTGAAAAGGATGGGAATGCCATTGCTTTGGTTGAAGCCGAGATAACAACAGGGTCAATTTCTACTATGTGAATAATAGCACCTGAAGATAATACTTGTCAGCTTGAGAAAACTACCACCTACTTTTGATGAGGAGGAGATACAATTTAAGGTGAATGAGCTCTTAAACACCACAAAAAGGTCTACAAAGAGTTGAATGTGAAGCCTTTGGATACGAGATATATAATCCCTAATGCTACGTTTGGATCGATGGAATAGGAGGGAGAATGGAATGAATCATTCCATTGGAATGATAAAAATGTTGTTTGGTTTGTTTATTCCAACGGAATAATCTATTCCTAGTGGAATAGGTATTAACTTAAAATTATAATTTTTATTCCTGGAAGAAGGGTCAGGAATAACTTATTCCATCTATTATTTTTAAGTAATTGACAAATATGCCCCTTAAAAATAAAATAGGGTTCCATGTTCTTTCATTCAATCAATCTATCGATCTGCGAAAGAGGAGGAGCAGAGGCGAGCGAAAGAGGAGCAGAGCCACCCACTACCCAAAAAAAATAATATTATGTGATTATGTATACCACCACCCCCCCACCCCCACCCCCACCCCCTACCCCCACCCACCCCCACCCCCAACCCCCACCCACCCCCACCCCCAACCCCCAACCCCCACCCAAAAAAAATAATATTATGTGATTATCCCCAACACCCCCCACCCACACCCAAAAAAAATAATATTATGTGATTATGTATACACCCCACCCCACCCTCACCCCCACCCACTCCCCCCACCAAAAAAAATAATATTATGCGATTATGTATACACCCCACCCCCACCCCCACCCCAACCCCCACCCCCACCCCCACCCCCACCCAAAAAAAATAATATTATGTGATTATGTATACACCACTTACCACCCCCCACGCCCACCCCCACGCCCACCCCCCCACGCCCACCCCCCACCCCCCACCCCCCACCCACCACCCACTACCCACTACCCACCACCCAAAAAAAATTATATGAAAAAGTATAGTAAAAAAAAGAATATAATTATAAAAAAAATCTAGAGAAATGTGTTAATTTTTTAATATAAATTGAATTTAAATTAAATTTGAACATTTGGGGGTATTTAGGTCACTTTCTAATTATTTATTTCATTCTTAGATGTATTCATAATATCAACCAAACATGTACATGGAATATTAAAAAATCATTCCATTCCCTCATCTATTCCATTCCCTACTCTATTCCATTCCTTCAATCCAAACGTAGCATAAGAGTCTAATACTACTTTTATCAAAACACCAGCACAATGACATATATTGGCATGGCAAAATAAGAATATACTCGTATATCTCTAGAAAAAAAGTGGGAGGGGTTATGGAATTCTAGGGGAGAGCGAAAACGCCAAAAAGGCGGAAGGGGAGAGTGAGGAGTAAAATTTTGTGAGAAAAGTAAAGGTTGCTAGTGTTTCCAGGAAATAACATGTGTATTCTAGCAAGTCTATAGTGCTCTATTTTTGTCATATACTATGGTCAATCTTGAATTATACCACTTCGACAATTTCTTGACTTTGATATACTCTTGATTACAGACATCATGCAGGTAAAATCAACGGTCTTTTAAGTTTTAAGAGCTCAGAGCTTGGTCATATATAAATTTTGTGTTCTCAATAAGTACTGACAAAACTCATCACAACAACAACAACAACAACCAAAAAATAAAAACAATAGTTTGGTTCTCTAACCTTTAATTTTATCTGCCAAAAATAATGGTAGGGTTCCCCCACCATGACCGATGCACAATATGTTCATAATTTTCTTCCCACTTATGGCACTCTTCAGATCATAGTTACAAGATGCAATGGAGGCTAACCCAGCAGATAACATACTCTTCACATCTGCAGATGACATTATCAATTAAATATATAAAAAAAATTATGCTAAAGATGTTGACCCAGAAATGTTTCCGACAATAAATGGAGGGATCATAAAAGATGAAGACAACTCTTCACTGAGACACCAACTGTAAGAGAAAACCAAATTCTAATATCTGCTACTAGGATACTCATGCTTCAAATGTATAGATTTTGTGCTCATTTAAAGCATCAAACTGCCAATAACTATTAACCACGAGAGCAGGAGTTCTTGGGGAGGTTTGAGACAGGTGCTTAATACATTCTATAGGATGTGTCTCCAAATCAAAAGATTTGGGTTTACATAATGCTGTTGTCAATAATTATATTTAACTTGTCTAAAAAATCTTTTGCTATATAAAAAATAAAGAGATCAAAGAAAAACTTTTTCAGAGAAGCTGAAGCATGGGAGGAAGATATCTACTACTGAACAAGATTTTGGCAATTCAAGTCAGCTTGAACATCTTGAAAAACATTAATCAAACATAATTTAAAAATATATATTTAGATATCATACACAATATGCATAAGAATGAAGAGACTTTAGCTAATACTGGAGTAGGAGAACCGGAAGACAGACCTAACACGGACATTATAGGGAAACAGAACTATACTCCCTACGTTCCAAAATAAAAGATCATTTACTTTTGTACAAAGGCAAGTGATATTATATGGACATTTAGGAACGGTTTTACAAAGGTAAATGATATTATATTTTTGAACGGATGTAGTATTAAATTACAGTTTTCTTAAGTAGGATTATAAGAGTGATTTCAAAAAGAAAAAGTAAGAATTCAAGGAAGTTACATGGAACAGCTAGACAATGTGCCTGCTGCATAAAGTATACAGATCCAGGATCTGATTCCCTACAAGCAGCCATTATTTTAACCGCGCTTTGGCGAGTTTCTGTATTGAATCGAAGAGAGCGCCACTCATAACCAAGTATCCTGAAAGTCCCATTCCGTTGACAACCAGGATGTATCTCTGAATACCTTTGCTGAAGCCACTTCTCTGTTTCGGGCCAGTAAACTCTATCCTACAATCAATAACAATGATAATGTCATTCAGAAAATGGAGAAAAGGAGAGAAATCACAGTATAACTATCACACTGATAGTATTTTTGTCCTTTCCATTCTTCTAACTAGTGAAGTTTGTCAATATTGAGAGTGCAGTTATAACATTACACCTGACCAAGGATTCGAGCCACAACTTCGTTTGCTCGTATTTTTTCTGTTTCTCACCTGTCAATTGAAATCCATGTTTTATGCCCAAAAGGTTATTTTGTACTATATCTATGCTTTAGCTCTATGCTATCGTAGAGAACAGATGACACCTTGTTTCCTTGTATATTTCAGAATAGTTTAGAGTTCAGACCTAGTTTTTACATGCCAATAGGCTGAATAAACGTATTTTATGATGTACTATAATTCAATTGGTTTGCTCTTTTGATGTACTACCTTGTTATAAATCACTCGAAAGCATGTATTTTTGTTACATTCGAAATATAATACATTCAACCCCCCCCCCCCCCCCCAAATAAAAATAAATAAATAAATTAATAATTGCTTCCTCTCGTTCATGAAATTTGTGTTCTCAAGGCTACAAAGAATAACATTAAAGATTATAACTTTCGTAAATAAAGCTTTCGATTTCTACAAATACAACGTAGCAATCATGCTTTGCAAAATCAATTTACGAAAACTAAATTCATATGGAGAGAGAGAGAGAGAGACTGAACTGGTCTTGAAGAAGGATAAGCTAAGACAGAAACGACACCATTTCCCTTGTCAGAAGTTGATCGGAAAACAGGACGGCCATGGAATTCGTCATCCCACCATTCAGAAGAGTAACTCCAATCTCCTTCGTCGTCTATATAACTCCGGCGAATCGCAGTAGAAAATTGTCGGAGGATATTTGATCTTGAGCTCGATTTAGCTACTCTTCGCAACATGATCGTGAAAAAGGACTTACTTCACTGATGAGAAGAAGAAAAACCCTAGCAAACCCCCACCCACCCATCGAAACCGACGTCGTTATACTCATTTAAGTCATAGACCGGAGTGGAGTAACTCTGTCCGTGGTTAGACTTGTGGTAATTACCGCGAAAAATAAAACCTGGATATCCTATTCATAAATTGTGGGGCCAATATATGGTCACGTCTACCAACGGACAAAACTTCTGTTCCAAGAAAAAGTTGATTTATTTAGTTTAGGCCATGTGTTTGGAGTGGAATGCGTTATTATAAATTTAAATCAGATTTGTAAAATTATCACTTAATTTTGATATGGCCTCTAAAATTTTAAACTCTCAATATCGCCCAAAACTGTCGATAGTTTATTTCAGTCCTCATACTGAGTTGAGGCTTTTTTAAGGGCAAAATAGTAAACTCGCCTGTATATTGTCATTTTAAATAATGAAATAAAACATTTAAATATCAATAACATAATTTTTTATAATAATTTCTATTGTGTCTGTTACATAAAGAGGGTAAATTTCAACTAGGTTCCCCTTAGTTATCTTTCTTACCTACTTAGTCCTTCCTCAAGCTCCAATTAAGTGTTAGAATAAAATGTATATCTAAAATTAAATTATAATAAAATATAAATTCTAAAAGAAAACCAAATATAAATATAATAAAGAAAATCCTAAGATTAATCCAGAATTTTGAGACTCCAACTTTAAAGTTTCCTTTGTGAAGACAAACTCAAATGGCATACAAATTCTTTAAAAAGAATTCAAAAGGAGAAGAAGTGGCCGGCCAAATGGAAACGAAACCGTTGAGCCGACCCAGCCATTTGGCAAACGTATCTAATCTGATATTGATAGCTACCGAAAGTGTACAAAATTGCCTCCCACTACTGCCAAGTGCCAAAATACTCGGTAGTTGACCTCATCTCCATTTCTCCTAACAGTCTTATTCAAATCAAGAAAACCATTTTGATTTCTTGCACACCCATAATTTTGTATTCCCAACATATTTTTGGTATTTGGGTTTTCATATCATAATTGTTCATACCTGAATCAGCATCTGCCAAAACAGAACAAGTAGGTGACCAATTTTGATTTTATTGTGTTCTGTTTTTGATCTGGATGATGGGTTTTTTAATTGTTTCTTGTTTTGGATGTTTATAGTGTATCCGAAGGTGAAGGTGAAGGTGAGAGAAGAAGCACGAAATGATGAAGATGTTTATGGCAGAAGTTTTTATCAGGCTTTGGACTCTCTCTCCTTGCATATGCATAGTTATCCTTCTCCGGCAGGTGCGCTTCCCCTCTAGTCTTTTCTGCGTTGGATTAACGTGATATTATAAAGCTATTAGAGGCCATATGAATAATTTGTTTACCTAAAAAAACACTGTACGATTAATGGGAAAAACTAGGTTTGTCATTGGTTCTGGTTCTGATAAATAATTTGCTATTTTTGGCACATCCCACTAATTGGTGTGCAATAAGTTTTGGCCTGCGCGGACAAATTTGATTTTTTATCAGCAAAAATCTGTTTGGTCAGTTGGATTAATCTTGTGTGTGCCAATACTTTTGGCAAATTGTTCCTTCAGTGTTAGCTTTACAAAACTCCCAGGCCTCATCTTTTCTACTGTTGAATGAGAAAGTATGAAGACCCTTTTGCTTTAATTTGACTATTAAGAATATGAACTGTAAAAAATTTCAAAACCAGGCAAATATTATGAAACTCTCCACTGGCCTATTTATGTATTATTAAGCTAATTCCTTTATAATTTAATTCACGTTAGAGCCAATATATATTTCCATATATTTTTGTATATATATGTCGTCCATTTTTGTATTGTGGATTAATGCTGGTTAAGGTCAAAGCAAGACTTGAAATTTAGTTTCTGTTTGTTGAAATGGGGTCTATGACTCTATTATTCACTTGATATTGAGTTGCAGTTGGTTCGGAGTTATCTTTTCTGCGAGTGAATTTCAGAAAAATGCTCCTCATTGGAAGCAACAGTCACGTTCACATGAAGTAAGGCCACTAAAAAGGACAACTACAAGCAACCATCAGAACTCTATATATATGTAATATAGATATATTATACACGAAATTGTAATATTCTGTAAGTAAAATTTCATTAGAAAAGAAAGGGGATAAAAAAGAATAAAGGGAAAAAAAAGGTTTCTCAGTTATCTGTTGAATAAATATTTGGATTTACATAACACATCATTATGGTGAAATTGATTTTTCTTTTGAGAAATGTTTCGTAGGAAAGCAAAGAATTTCGATCTCTATGTGATTGTCTGTGGATATACCTTCAACAAAAAAATTGTAGGAAGTGAAATTGTAAACAGCTAGCAACAATGACACCAATAACTTGGCACGATTTTTCTTATGTGAATCTTAAGTGAATAAAATGAAAATGAGAGAGAATACTTGAAAATTACTGATCAATTGAAAGTATCGGCCGTTACGCCGTTAGGTATATGTCGATGCCAAACCACAACCTTCACGCGAATCTTTTTGTTACTCTTAATTATCCAAAAGAAAAAAGGAATCTTTTTGTTCTTAGACAAGCAAGCATTTGAACACAAAGAAGATTATCAAATACCGACCAAATATGTGTGTGTGGGCATTGGCTTTTATTCTTTTATTAGAAAATGCCTTGACTTTATATGCTTTCATTAGAATATTCTTATATATTCCTTAACAAGTTTCTTTTTCATTTACAGTTAAGGAACATAAAGATGAATCCCCACCAGTAGTTGTAAGAATTCCCAAGTCTTATGTATCAAAATCAGACATGCCTTTTGCTCCTGTATCCAAAGGTTCGGTCTTTATTTTCACACTTATTCTTGATGTGATATCCTTGCCTTCTTTTCTCTGTGTAATATTGAATTATATACTCTTCTTTTGATCAACAGGATCAGCAAAGAGCATTACCAAAAATGTTATAGAGGAAGAAAAACAAAATATTAGAGCTAGTTCAGTCCCCCGACCACGTGCTGTCTTATCTAGTCCAGGTACTTCTGCATTACTCACTTGCCATAACTATTGCAATCATTCTAAGGAAGAAATTGCATCAATATGACAATATCTGCTTTTGTTGATAAAACTGGACTCCCGCATATCTCACAATGCACATATGCTGATAATGTAGTAATACAACAACAATAATGCGACGTCTCTCAATATCACTTGTTCACTTCTATGATTCTTTCAAAATTATCTTTTGCCACCAAACTAAGCGAGCTGCACTACAGAAAGCAGAATAATTTTACATTATTGTTAGTGTAATTCTGGGTAGAGGTATGAATCTTATCGCAGAGGACCCTGAAAAAGTTACCTTTTGCCATCAAATTTCTTATATTGATACGAAAAGGAAATATGACAAGAACCTATAATGTAAAACAAAAGAAAGAATGTAAGTTGCATTATTGGGGAATATGTCACTTTGCACCTTAAATGGGATCTTTACTTGATTGAGCTATTTTGTTTGTCTAATGCTGTGGGGTTACTGTTGAGAATCTCAGTTTGGAGATGTCTGAGGTTCAAAACTAAACTGTTGGGACAATGTGATATATGTACAGTTTCCATGTATTCGACTTTCGAATTCTGTATCATACATGTTTAGTTACGCTATATCGTGGTCTCCAGGATGTACATACTATATACTAAATATAGATCAGCTAGATTCTTATATTGTGAGAATGTTACTGAAAATACTGTTATCTTTGTATTCAGATAATGATGGGATCGTTAGAAGCAAAAACAAGACAAGAGCAGAACTACTTTCAGGTTTGAAAAATCATAATTCATGTCAAAACCGACACATCCAGTGCAAGGTTATTCCAAGATCCAGCGATACTGAAAGTCATCAAAACACAAGGAGAGAAGCCGATGAAGCTGCTCACAGTAAGAGCAATCCCAAATGTATAAAGGGGACAGCTACAGCTGATCCAAGTAAAAGAGTACATTTCAGAAGGGAAAAATTACGTCCTGTTCAAAGTTGAAGAACCCCGAATAGCTTGAAATGCTTAGGTGAAGAACAACTTTTATGGCTCATTATATATACTCTAATTTACGTTTTACTTCTGTCAAACGATAGATAGCGTGCATTGTATTTCACAAGGATGTTTGTGTAATATATATATACTAGCAACAGTCCTGTGCCTCCGGCACTATGGACAGTGGGATTTATCCCAAACTTTAGACGGCCCAGATGATTTGTTAGGATGAACGGGAAATTCAAAATTATTTGTATTTTATTATATAGATGATTCTGAAAGCCATTACAGCTGATGTGCTTCTCTTTTAAGTGTTTATCATTTCTTGCTGCATTATAATATGGTGCAAGTAATCTTCGACTTCATTTCAAAAAGACAGAAATCATCAAAACATTGCAGTGCTAAGGGACCTGCTGCTGCCATTTTAGTTTCAATGCAGAATTCTTAAAAGGCATCTGGTAATGATTTGCATGCTATAGTAAACATGCAACTTTTTTTTCTGGATTTTCATTTACATAGGTGGTTTAATGTGGTTGATTAAGTTACCACTTATCACTGTAAATAGCAAACTTACTAATTTTTCCTCACCACTGATGACAAAAAGGCAAAGAATTTATATGCAACTTTTTGGAAATCAGGATTAACCCTTTTTCCCTTTTTAATATTGATGTGTTTATTAACATTACAAGATTAGTTTGGCATGGTTAATAATAATAATAATAATTCTTATAGTATGTGTAATTTGTTTTAAGCTCGTACAATCGAGTCTGGGTGGTGTAGTCGGTTATCACGCTAGTCTCACACACTAGAGGTCCCCGGTTCGAACCCGGGCTCAGACATTAGCCATTACTTTTTGATTTGAAGTTTAAATTTTTAATTTTTTTTATAGAAGTTATTGAATGTTAAAATTTGATTGAATAGAATGAGTGTTTTAGGCAATTTCATAGTAAAAAAACTATTCACAAACAAGTTTTAATATTCTAAAAGAACATTTTAAGAATAATTTTTTAAATAAAATATATCCCTACCATTTTCTATTTAAAAAATAATAATTTGTATTGTATATGCAATTGAGATAATAAAATTTTTAAATATAGTAGATCCCACTCAACTCTATTATTATACATGTAATTTGAATATTTTTATTCAATTAATTAAATTTTCCTATACTATTATGAGAGGTTGTCAAAAAATATAGTATGCTTATATATATATATATATATACTAGGGTTAACCCGTGCCTCCGGCACTACTATTATTTGTGTATTTATTTAATACCTAAAGATGAATCTAAATGAAAAATGCGAGTTGACAATGTAAAAAGAGTATATATTTGATGAAGATTAAAATATTTCATAATTATTTGTTGTAAATTAGAAAATTTCTAATCAAGATATACATCCCACCAAAATGTAAAGAAGTCAAGAATTTTGCCACAAATTGTATCTACAGGCTCATTATTTACTTGTCCATCAAAATTCGCTACATGTTCATTATTTACCTAAAATATTAAATTAACAGCTACAATATGTACATGCTCATTATTTACTTGTCCGTCAAAATTCTCTACATGCTCGTTAATTACCTAAAACATTAAATTGACAGCACCAATATGAATATAGTCTCATGTTGTCACCAATATTGAGAAAATTGACTCGCTATTTTCAATTCGACTCAAATCAATAATACGAAATCATATATTGAAAAGAGAAAAAAAAATAATGACACAAAATGAATGTTGCCATATCATCCACTGAAGGTTTTGAACAGATCTTTAAAAGGTAGATATTAGTCCTTCAAACAAATAATATTTTCCCTTCTTTGCACGTAAAATAAAAAAAAAATGAAGATTATCTTCATATTTTGTATAAGTTATGGACAAAAAATACTTTCCACTTATACACTTCCTCAGAGAAAGTGAATAATCAAAATACATGTACCTTCACAGCAATGTCTCCATTGTATCGACCCCCTGCGAACTCTATACACATAATGGATGACACACTTATTATTATAAATTTATAATAAATACAACAGCACGTATATCAATTAATTTTTTTACAACAATCTATTTTTCAATTATCTACCAAATTTATAATAAATACAACATCATGTATATCAATAATTTTTTTTACAACAATCTATTTTCCAATTATCTATCAAAAATTATTACCACTTTTAATAAACTATGTTCTTAAAAATACATATAACAACATTTTCCTTGTAGATCTGTCAAGCTCTACCATGCCTTCGGTACATAAACCTTTGAAAAGAAAGAATATCTATCGTTAACGCCCACGACCAACAAATATTGTTAGTAACAAAAATCTGTTATTTATAAGAGAAAGCAAAATGTTAGTATAATATCGCAAGAAAGAAACAATTAACACGTGATTACTTGAATACGATTTAAGAATTATAAAATACACATAAATGTGTTAACTTTTCTCCATTCTCGACTTCTTGTTGAATTAACACGTTTTCATTCAATAGCATTATCATCCCAAGACTGCAAAAATTGAAATGAATCGTTTAGTTATGTCTTTTAAAAAATAAATATCAAAACTTTTATCGTAAGAAGATCAATAATGCACGGAGATAAGAAATGGTACATCAAACATTTCAAATTATAACAAAACTTTAGGATATACAATATTTATTGTGGACTTGTTAATTAATTCACGAAGAAGTATGCATAAGCGGGAAGAACTTGTGCATCTTGACAGAGCTACATATAGTTGATCGTGACTAAATACTGGCGTACGTAAATCTATCCCAACAAATTTGACAGACTGACTCTGTGATTTATTCATTGTCATTGCATACGATAACCTCACTGGTAATTGTCTTCTTGTCATTTTAATACTTAACTCAAACGAAGATGGAGTCAAAGAAATTCTTGGAATGAATACCAAGTCGCCATGTTTATCACCAGTTAAAATATTTGTTTTAAGTACTAAAGCACCGCACTTGACTATGATAAGTCTAATCCTATTACAAAGGTCATCTTTCGGTGTAATGTTCCTTAGAAGTATTATTGGACAATAACGTGAACTAATCATTGACTAATCCTCTCTAGAAGTGTACTATTATCCCTCATTTTCACAGAGCTTTCTTTAAGCTTAAAAGAAAAACAACATGACACATAAAGATTCACCTCATTTTCTTACTGATTCTCATGATCTCATCAACTAAAAGGCTACAAACTGCAAGTAGTCATCTGAAGCACCTTCAGTCACCAAATCTCTCGAAACCCAGAAAAAAAAATGAAAGATAAACAAAGCCCAGAAACAGATCAACATGAACAATAATATTTTTTAAGGCAGATCAACTTTCATAGACAATACCAATTAATTTAAAGAAAAACAGAAACCCCAAAATTAGACAAAACATGAAACTTTACTCCATACCAGATAATCTTTTGATGCATGTAGTTATTTCAATATATAAACAATCTTTTGATGCATGTAGTACCTGAAAAATGCGCCTCCTAGTTTTAATATCAATGAGAGGGAATTCTATCTTCCTGTCAATTCGGCCAATTTTGGACCATTTCAAAGGTATTTTTGGATCAATTCACTTTTATAACACGTAAGAAAGTTGCGAATGTAGAGTTTGCCACTGCCTGAGGAAACCCAAAGGAGACTTAGGAGTCTAAAGAGTTTTTTAAAAAGTAAATACTCTTTCAGCAAGAATAGATCTTAAATTGTGGAAAGCAATGGAAAAGAACTGAACGGTTGACAGAAAGTAACAACTAAAAGAGGAATGTCCACTCCAAACAGAGTTCTCATCATTGCACAAAGTTAGTTTAAGCTTGAAACACATAAATGTAGAAATAAAAGATACACTTCTTACTTGTATATAAATTAGCTCAACACTCAAAGCTTTTACTAACTATGAAATCCTGTTTCATTGTTCCTATTTATCAGATGGAGTTAGCAGCCACAGTTATATATGTACTACATGCCCATTGTGTACGTAATATAAACAAAATAAAAAATCATGTGTTGCTCGCCTTTCAAATACTTGTATACAAACAACCTGAGGTTATTCAATGACCTCACAATGAACATCTGAGTACATTGCTTCATAAAGTTAACTACAATTTTCTTACTAACTAATATCAACATTAGAGATATCGTGGCTATCTGATGAAAAAGGCATAAACAATATGACCAAATATCACAAAGTTTCATTTAATTTCAAAACTAAAATAAAAAATAAAAAAATTGATAAGCAAACATAACATTAAAGAGTAGACAATAAAAGTAGGACTCAAATAGAATTCCAATTTTGCAGATAATAAACTATAATATTCCAAATTTTATTAAAACATTATCATATTATTACATACCTTGGCAAGTAAGGTCTTGCCTGTTCCTGGCTTCCCATAAAGTATTACCCCTTTAGGTGGCTTGATACCAATGTCTTCATATAATTCAGGGTGTGTCAATGGGAGCTCAACTGCTTCTTTGATTTCCTGTATTTGGGCATCTAACCCGCCTATATCAGCATATGATTCTAAAGGAGCCTTCTAAACTTTCATTACAGAAACCATCGGGTCAACATCATCTTGAAGCAACCCAACCACAGAAAGAACCTGAAACAGATCGCAAATAATAAGAAAACTTACAATTATCAGCTCAACCTGCACTATAATAGTTAAGGGTGTAAACGAACCAAGTCGAACCGAATATTGAGTTGCTCAGATTTGGTTCATAAAATTTATCGAGTATAAAATAAAGTTTGATTGAGGCTCATTTAGCTACCAAGTCGAGCACGATTCCGAATCGAGCCCGAGCAGTTTGGACTTTTCTAATGAATATGATTCGAGTATCAATAGAAAATTATAATTTGAGGAGGTTCGAGTAATTTATCGAACTTTAAAATGTGCTCATATTTGACTCATTTATATTTCGAGTCGAGCTCGAATCGAACTTTTAGTCGAGCGAGTACGAATCGAGTCCGAACTGTTTGCTCATTTTATAGCCTTAATAATAGTTGATTAACTATTTTAATCAACCAAGAGTTGTTATATTAGTATGACTTACAAATAATTCATGGTATATGAGAATATGAGAACAATTAGCTAACAATTTTTTCATGTTGTCATGATATCATCTTGATTTATAATAAAGATACTTGAAGGGGCTACAAAGCATCTCTATCGGTGGCTACCAACAGGTAATTATTTATTAATTCAGACAAAATCAAGCAATACCAGACTCATAAATGCTACTAACTTTCTGAAACACCTGGAATAAGTAAATCAAGCAATACCAGACAACTAAAATACAAAAAGCAATTTCATCTAAATCTCTCCACATCGTTTTTTCATCAACGAAACATCACTTTAAAATGCATGTAAGCCTAGCAAACACCCCAAATCATTAAATCAAGCAATACCTACCCAATAAAAATAAGAACAAAAAAAACCATAAATAGATCAACATTAAAAAATAGAAGCCAAACTTGGGTTTGAGATCGGTCTCAAAATTGAACTTCCAATCAATAGTAAGGGAAAGAAGGGGAAGAACCATGAGCAAGAAGAGAGCAATCAGACGATTGAGAAGAAGAAGAGTGGCCAATGGTGGCTAGGGGAAAGGTAATGTCCATGCCAGGAAATTTGTGGGACTCTTCTGGTGACCAACGCGTGATTGGATCGCAAGTGTTAGAGGGAGGAGAGTGAGGTGGAGGAGGAGTTTGGAGGTGAATGATTGGTGGGCGGGTGAAGGTTAGGGTCTGGCGGAATAAGAATACAAACCCATCATTGCTATGGAAGATGCACAGAGAGAGTGGAGAAAAATTAGAGTTTAAGTGAAGTTAACATACATATTTATTTAGAAAAAAAATGCCCTGAATTGTTTATGCACCTAGTTAGTACTCCCCTAGAAATTCAAATGGCACAGCCTTCACTTTCAATTGTCCTTTCAGCAACAACTAATGGCAAAAAGTTCTAAAGAGATTAGGTTTTAGTTCATCCATGGAACCCTTTATGCCAGAGATGATTTTATCATGCTTAGACCAAACGATGTTCAGCAAATATCCAATTTTCTTACATGAAACATAACACGAACATCTTCAAGGGATGACAATTACAATAGTAATTTATTTCAACACTTTTGTATGCATATTGAAGAATCTACATTAGCATCAGATGATAAATAAAAATTAAGATGTTATTGCCACAAATTAATACACTTAATACTGGTCAGTATAGGAGTAGGGAGAGGGATAGGGGTAAGGGTAGGGGGAATTAGGAGTTTTGTAGCTAGAATGGTTATAAGTATATGCAATGGACAATATTTTTCTTTTACCTCCCCAAAATCAACTATAAAAGCTTATTAATCAACTCATGATGATCCATCTCACACCCAAAGTATTTCCACTTCAGTCATGATATATTCTTCAACTGCAAAACCTATATATATTATCCCTCATTTCACCGAAAAAAGAACCTTTTGTAAATAAATAAATTGTTTCGCGAAAAGAGTCATCTTTTTATTTATGGTAGTATAAAAAAATACAATGTTCTAAATTTTAATACCATGCTGTAGAAAACACTCAATCACTCATTATATTTTTCAGAAAATAAATTTGCTAACAATTGATAACCTTAAAAATTACAAATTTAGAAAATGTAACTTTTTTTCTGAAACAGAACCTAATTATCAAATACAGTATTTCAACTAATTTCAATTTACACCTAAAACAATACCCTGATAAGAGAAAAACCCCATACCTCCTTTTCCATAGGCGGAACCCAATATGTAAATTATAGGCCAAACAGTATGACCGCATTTTATAAAAATCTTTGAAACGTCACAGATCTTTCCTTGATGATGCTAAACAGTATGACCGCAAATGATTTTAAATATCTTAAAGTATCAGTGTTTCACCAAAAAATATACGGTAAAACTATGGAAAAGAAACAAAATCAGATGAACTAAAATCACTGAAAACATATTACCAAATTCTATTGTGTGTCACCTAAAATACTATTTCCAGGAAATTAATTGGTCAAAACTCACGAAATATGAGTAAGAGAACAGACATCCTACAGTGCTAATATACCAAAATCTCTTGACACTCCCACTAATATGACATAATAATACAAAAACTGAGCATACATATAAGAGATATCTAATGTGAAACTTCTATAATATGTTCTATTCAGACATCCCCAATCAAGCCATGTGATTTATAAATTATAAAGTAAAATTTTCATTCAAAGAACCACAATAACAATAAACTCAAAACACAAATAGAAAATGCCAAAGAAATCTACAGTTTGCACCATTGTGCAAAGTCTAGAGAAAACAAAATCATTAGCCTCATTGACTACTAATTAAAAATTTCAAGAAACAGGAAATAAAAATAAAAGACTTAAGAAAATAAATATATGTATCTAGGAAAAGCAAAAACCCATCAACTAAAACTCAAAATGTCACAAAAAACACTATGAACGTTCATTTTCTTCAGGTACGTTGTGAATCCATATGAGTAGCAAAATTAAGAGACCCATTGCTATGGAAGATGCACAGAGAGTGGAGAAAAATAACTAATTATTTGTTTATAAATCCCATTAAACTTAAAATGATCAGACAAATAATAGAACAAAATCAAATTCAAAAGTTTAATAAAAAGTTGTTTTTCCCATAAAGACTATGTATGCATGCATACCTTTGTACACTGTTCCAAAACCTCCATCTCCAACTTCTCTGTTGGAATCAAAATTGTTGGTGGCTTTTTCCAGTTCATTATAACTAATTATTGTCACTCCCCTGAAGGTTCCCCCTTTTTCAGAATCCGACATCGAGGAAGGATACGAAGAAATGTTTCGAGAGATCAAGGAGGAATCATTCTTAGATTTCTTCCAGCGATTGTAGATACAAAAAGCCAACACTGCCAAACCAATGCCAAATGCTGCTGAACCCAATCCTGCAGGGATAGAACATTAAAATTTTGACTATTTTTGGATCTAGAAGAAATTAAAATTTTAATCTACGAAGAAGCATTTGATGAGCATCAAAATAACTATAACAACGTTCTTCACTGCCACATTTCTTTTATGTTCTGTCAATAATGTAAAAAACTTAATCAGTAATTAATCACATATATATCTGCATGAAATCTAATGGAAGTAAATTTTTGAAGCAGCAAAATCTTGAAAATTAACTTGCAAAATGTATCTCAAGAAAAATTATATGGATTATTAAATAAACAAACAATCTAAAACTGAGAGAACAAATTATGGCAAACACAGAATTCAACAACCGAAATTAAAGACAAAAAACCAAGATTTATGTATATAAAAAAAACCCCAAATTAAAAAAAGTGAAAAATATAAGCTATAAATCTCTCTTTGAAAACGGTTAAAACTGAGAAAGAAAATAATACCGACACCCTAGCCTAGCCAGAATAACATATTTATATGGAATACATAAAGAATAGCACTGTGAAAATTACCTTGATGAGAATTTACAATTAACAAAACCTGAGATCAGAAAGGAAAATCACAAAACCAAAATTCATCAAAATCACAAAATTAAGCAAACATGTCAAGAAAAATCTTATTTTAGATGGATAAATTAAACTTACTGGATTGAGAGAAGTAAGAGCGGCCGCGTTACTAAATTACAGTTATCGTCCGTCAAGCCGTGCTTGAGGAAGTAATCGGCTGGATCGTAGCAGGGCCCACCTTGCTGGATTGGGCCACAGTCGGCACCGCCGGAGCCACAGGCCTAGTCGAGGGTGGACTGGAGGGCGGAGTCCTCGGCGTTGTTCTTGGTCACGCACCAGAGCTCCTCCGTCACCACGCCGACGTTTTGGGTGGATTGTTTCGGGGTCAGGTGTGACAGCGGGTGGTTTTGAAAAGGCGATGCGAGTGAGAGTGTTGCTGAGGACATAGAGATGAGTGAGATGAGGAGAGAGAAAGAGAAATCCATGGCCATATTTGTTTTGTTTAGAAGAGAAAGCGATTGAGAGGGAGAAAAAAGAAAGGGATGAAGAAAAGGGTCGGTGTAAATGAAGATGAAAGTTAACTAAGGATTGAACGGTTAGATTTATCCAAAATTTTTAACGGTCCCGATCTTTTAATAGCTTGAGCGGGAGATTGAGTTTTTTTAAAATCACTTGTGCTTTGTATATATAGATATATATATATACACACACATGAAGAGAATCAAGTGTATATCTCTTTATTTAATATACATTGCTCACCAAGCACCATTATTACATACAAGAACCAACAGCCGATATTATAACTAAAAAATTCACACTCGCTATTTTTAGTAAAGGACGATGGAATACGTCAATTACTAATAGTAACAGATGATGGGTGACATCCGCCGCTAATAGTAATAGATGCTGCTGAAAATAGTATTGTCGTCAGCTACTATTAGTAGCAGACGTAACCCGTCATTCGTTACTAATAGTAGCGAACGTGAATTTTTCAGTTTCAATCTCAATCGTTGATTTTTATATTGAACAATAAAGATGATGTGTATCTATTTTTAATCAATAACAAATATATCTTATAAATCATTACCCCTATATATATATATATATATATATATATATAGGGTCTCCATCCACAGCAACCGGTTGTTAGGGAGCAACCCCTTTTATCCAGCCGGTACAAGCTGTACCGGCCTTAGAATTTTTTTTTATAAGCCGGTACAGCTTGTACCGACTGGATAAAAGGGGTTGCTTCCCAACAACAGGTTAATGTGGATGGAGACCCATATATATATATATATATATATATATAATCAGATTCTCTAATAGAAAATTGATGGTAAAATATACATTTTTTTCTCTTTTTTGTGCAACAAAATATACATCGAAGAAGAGAAGGACAACCAGCAGAATGTGTAGAATAGTGGAAAATCATTATAGGTGGGCCCAAAAAATCTTATCCTTCACATATCTCTTCCAATCTTATTGGACACAATGTTCCCACATAAGCTTAATGCAATCCCACACCCATACTACCTTCTCTTTTTCCCTTTACAAATCACAAACAACATTTAACTCTCTTTTAACTTTAACCACCAGCTACACCACTCCACCGCCATTAACAACCCAATAGCGACGACATGGCCTCCACGGCCGCCGCAGCTATAAGCTCTTCTTTCTCCACATCAATGCAAAGTCTTAAGTACTGTATCCGCTCCAAGAATTGGCTTTATACTAATCCAATTAAAATCACATCTACAAGCACGTCACAATTTTCATCCCTATCTAACTCCCTCGGGATCGAGTCAATATTGATCGCCGTGGTGTCCCAGAAATTCCGCTCGTGGAGGATAACGGCGGCGGTAGCGCAGGAGGAGGCGGCTCTAACGGCTGAGGCGGAGACCCAGGAAGTTCCGGCGGCGGCGGAGGCTGCTTTAACGGCCCAAGTGGAAACAGAGGAAATTAAAGAGGAGGATGAGGAAGTTTCAAGCAGAAGAGATGAGACTCCTATAAACACCAAGCTTTATTTTGGGAATTTGCCATATCTTTGTGACAGTGCCCAGCTTGCTGGAATTATACAAGATTATGGTAGCCCGGAGCTAGTTGAGGTATATACTTACTATACTTGATTTTCAAAAAGAGAAACACAAAACAGAGAGATTGCATGATACATGAGATTTGGTTTGTGTGTCACTACTTTAGTTGAATTTGGTAAAGTTGGGTATTTTTTATTTTTTATTTTGATCGTCTATAATGTCAAAGTAATATTTATGGCTACTTAACAAATATATATATATATAGAACACGGATCCAGTCCGGGCCCGGACTGGATCAAAATACGGACCAATTTTTTTTTTCTTTTTTTTGCTTTTTTTTTGAAACAACCAAAAAAAAAAATTTATGGAACTGAAATTTTTCCATAATACAGTGTTTTGGGTGTGTTTTTAATACCTATACCAACCAATGTATGTACAGTCTGCCCAGACTGTACAGACATGTTTTGTTATAGGCATCCAAATCACGGCCAAAACACTGTATAATGTAAAAATTCCAATTCCATAAATTTTTTTTTTTAGTTGTTTCAAAAAAAAAAAAAGCAAAAAAAAAGCAAAAAAAAAGGTCCGGATTTTAACAAAATCCGGGAGTCCGGACCTGATCCGGACTCATATATATATATATATATATGGGAATGATCCATAGCATCTATATGCTATAGGATAAAAAGTGGCATATAGGTTCTAAACCGTCTGTTTTATTGATGAAAGGCTGAGATATATTCTGGCAACTCACCGTCCGCTAGGTTCTGGCATATTGATGAAAGGCGAGCCAATTCTTCTGAGGTGTTGAAATCAATCGGTTAAATCTTCAACGGAAAAGGCATGACTCGTGTAACAAAAAAATTCTTCTGTTCAGCTACTGTCTCTGAATTGGCCAATTGGGGGCATAAGCGTCAGGAATTTTGATTAAACACGTCCGCTAGTATTACTAGCGGACGGTGAGTTGCCAGAATATATCTCAGCCTTTCATCAATAAAACAGACGGTTTAGAACCTATATGCCACTTTTTATCCTATAGCATATAGATGCTATGGATCATTCCCCATATATATATATACACTTATTTCTACTGCATTTTGGACTTTTAACGACACTTGTTGCTAGATGGCAACGCAATTGTTGTTTGGCATTATCAACTACCTTTATTTTGGGATGAATAGAACACAAAATAGCTCTTTGCTTGTTAATTATTTGGAACAGCAAAGCATATTTTATTAATTTCCCCTGGGCTAGTTGATATGCATTTTGTAAGATGGAAACCAAGCATATAATATTTGGCTTCTGTTTTCGCATTTAAAAAAACAGAATAGGAAAACTTTGAAACAAGGGTAGTAGTAAGATAATAGTTGTTCTTGTTTATGTAGGGATAAAAGTGAAAGCTAATACCCTGTATACCAAAGGCTATGTTTCTTTACAATTTATGTAGTATGAGATTGGACTATTTTATTTTATTCATACTAGTTTAATACATTTATAAAAGAAATATTAATCTAATACATTTAAACACTTTTTATTTTTCAAGATTGTTAAATTCACTTTTATAGGATTTGGATTCCCTCTATTTCATTCGATACAATATATTTTTATAGTTGTGAATAAAATAATTGAAATCGATACCGATCAACTAATTTATTATATTGAATAGCATAATTGTTTCAAAAATTAAAGTAATTTCACCATTTCATGAACATGTGGATTTTTAATCAAAATTTCAATGGATGAAAATTCTTTTAGACTTTTAACGATGAATTTTAGTTTTATGATTCTAATTTTTTATTGGATTGATATTAATCGCATCAATTATCTGACAAAGTTACTAGGATCAAATAGTTGGTGTATTGGATGAATTGGAGGAAATGTGTAATGGAGCCACTTTTATCCATTGATTCAATTTTTTTCAAATGAAAGCGATAAGCATTTGTAACAGTAGAGGCACATGTATGCTTGTTCCCAATGAAGTTCTTAAGGCTAGATAGTGATATTGATTCTTGTGTATATTATTAATGTCACATTCTTCTTATAATGAAAATTCTTCAGTCTTCTTATGACAGTTGTGGTGATTCTTAAAATTAGAAATATTATAAATTTGGCTATAGAAATGAGGTAGAGGTGTCGTATTATTACTGGCATGTTGCCTATAAATTTTGATGTCTTAAACAGATTATTGATCACTTCAACGGTTGTAAATATATTTTATAGGTTCTTTATGATAGGGACACCGGAAGAAGCAGAGGATTTGCCTTTGTAACGATGAGTACTATTGAAGATTGTAAAGCAGTCATAGACAATCTTGATGGAAGTGTATGAATCTCTGTCTCTCTCTGAGTGTGTATGTGTATGCGTACGTGTTCCTAAGCTCGAAAAACCAGCAATTTTGAAGTTTGAAAGAGATGGTTGATTACTTTTCTTGTTCATTTCTTTGTATGCAGTAATAAGATTTTTGGGTTTATGCACAAGTGTTGGTTCATATATTTTTAGGGCCTCTACTAAACTAATAACTTGAACAATTCAGGAGTATGGTGGCCGAACATTGAGGGTGAATTTTTCAGACAAACCAAAACCAAAAGAACCTCAATATCCAGAAACCGAACACAAACTTTTTGTGGGGAATTTAACCTGGTCAGTCACATCTGAAAGTTTGACAAAAGTGTTTCAAGAATATGGAAATGTGGTTGGTGCAAGAGTTCTATATGATGGGGACACAGGAAGGTCTCGCGGCTATGGTTTTGTATGCTTTCCAACTAGATCAGAGATGGAAGCAGCGCTACAATCGCTTGACGGAGTGGTATATTCCATCTCTCCCTCTATGTATAGAACCACCTACATAAATAGCATTCATCATTTTTCCTTGTTAGGGAGTAGAAAGATTGCAGACAGAGTACAAATACACACATCAAGTAGTGTCTAGCTAGTAAACTGAATAATCGTCTCTAATTCAGATGTCTATACAGTGTTTTTTTTTCTTTTTTCTTTCAGGAACTTGAAGGTCGGCCTATGCGTGTTAGCCAAGCTCAAGGAAAACGACAATAAGGTGCCAAAAGATAGGAGTATATGCGAGAGGAATTGAAGCTTATTAGTGTTTACGCACAACACTCAGAAACCAAGTACATGATGATATGTTCTTCATTATTAGCTGTTACAAATGGTGTATATACAAAGCATTATTACCCTCCTTTGGTATCTTTACCAGTAGAATTCTCCTTTGTAAAAGTAAAGTCAAGTCAAGCCACTGACTTTGCTAATGGTGATGGAATGTAATTTAGAACAGCCATCGTTTTAATGATTTAAACAGCATATCTTCCATATTTTTCCTTATGAGATTCATAATGACATGATTTGTTCTTCATTATTTATTGAGCATTAGGGATAACCCAACTATATGATCACTTTGTTGGGATCACAATAGCTATATAGTATAATTAGTGGCAAATTGGATCTCCTATTTGTGAGAGCCTTATAAACTTAGCATCACCATTGTCCACGTGTCCACTTAAGAATCCACATAGATAGAAAAATTACACGACATAAAAGTATTCGTATCAACAATTGTTTTAGCATCTATGAACGAGATTATTCAAATACTAATAAAAAAAATCAATTTAAGGGTGTAACTACGTTTAAAAAAAATGAAAAAACTAATTTCAAAAACTAAATAATCAATTTTCCCATTTTTATACTATCTATTCATAATTCGTCATAAATATTTTGCAGAACTCATATAATTAATTTTCAAATTACTAATACAATTCTACAACATTAAATCTATCTAATAAAATACAAATGATTTTGAATTTCCCGCTCACTCAATAAATCATCTGGACCGTCCAAAGTTTGGGATAAATTCCATCGTTCATACATCTATCTAATAAAATACATCTATCTATCTAATAATCTAATAATAATTTAATAAAATACAAATGACTTTAAATTTTCCGCTCACTCAATAAATTATTTGGTCGTTCAAAATTTAAGATAAATTATATTGTCCATATAGTGCCGGAGGCACGAGACCCGGCTAGTAACATACAAGGAAAGAAACACTGAAAACTAAACTGTTAGCGCACATTAGCAATAATCGACCTTGTAATGGGTCATTTTCGTTTTAAAATGCGCCTCCCCAAATTACAGCCAAACCAGTGGCGAGACAAGCTCACCCACAGCACATACTCCCCCCCTCCACTAATAAAAGTCTGCACTAGGTTTCCCTGCCTTTCTTTCTCCTAAAATCTCAGTCTCTCACTCTAATATATGTATATACATGTAATGGTTATACTAGGGTTTGGCTTCTACAGATCTTGAGTCCCATTGCAGATCTAGGGTTTCAACATTTGCTCCCCCATGGCTACTCCATTTCACTTGCCTGTCACTGCTGCCCAGGTACCTCCTTATCTCTCCACCTATACATATATATGTATATTCTAGGGTAGCTTTGACTCTGATTATGGTTTTTTATTTCAGGTAGGGACTTATTTTGTTGGGCAGTATTACCAGATGCTGCAACAGCAGCCGGATTATGTTCATCAGTACTACAACGACGCTAGCACGATGGTTCGTATTGATGGGAACATCAGAGAGAGTGCCTCGGCAATGCTGGTAAATTCTAGTTATATATATATATATATATATATATATATATATATATATATATATATATATATGCTGGTAAATTCTAGTTTATATATATATAGTTACTGCTATGAAGTTAATGTTGTTTGAAGTTTTTCATTTGGTATTTTGGTTGATGGGTTTGCTTTGAAGTAGGAAAAATTGGTACAGGGGATGATTTTTAATGATTCACTTTTTCTGATTTTCTGAAGTTATTTTAACTGTTCAAAATTTTTAGGAAGTAGAGGTTTTGAGTAATGAGTAGAATGGTGGCTTATGATGGCCATCTATTTATTTTGAGTGAGAAGGTAAATTTTCTTATAAAAAAAGTGTGGCAAAGCTCAGTTATCAAAAAATTAGAATGAAAGTGCGACACAGTTTAAAAAAGACAGTAGAAGTGTAACACCTCCTTTCCGAAATAGAAAGAGAGGTTACACAAAAACACAACATAACTGTCGAAATTATAACAAGTCTTTAAGCCACAAAAGAATAGTCTTCAAACCAATAAACATCACAATACAAACCATAAAAAATGTCAAACTGACTCAAACCATTGGCTAAGATATTTATAACAACTCCAAATAAACCAATGCATCACAATCTAAACAGAATATCTGGACCATTGGATAGAGTGCAACTCTCATTACACTTGCACTTGATTCCCCTGATTACCTGCTGGAAGGAAAAACACAACATGAGCCAAATTTCCAGTACGGATATAAAATGCAGAAATAATAAACTGAAATAATTAAGTCAATTAATTGAACTGAAACAAACAAAATTAACACAACTAAATAGTACTTATTTATACATATGAATATGAGATACATTCTTTAATAATACTGAATACATGATCATGTTGGTAAATACATATAAATTAAACCAATATGTATGTTTATATTTACTTCTAACCACTAACCTGGATACATTAGTATTCATTAGTTAGAAAAAGATTTTTGTTATTTTAATCAATATATATTACCCACTTCCTGTTACTATCCACGTTAACCAATTCACACCAGATACTCTGCAACAAGCCAATTAGACATCAACTGTGCACAGACCTTATACATACATAATATGCATTTTAATCTTCTCATTATTCAATGGACTTTTACATAATGTTTCTAACAATTTAAAAGTAGTATTAATTTACTAACTTGATCTTACTGGATACCCGAGTTCGATAAATTCCTCTTCCAGTTCTTATGCCGCCTCACGTTCTCATCGTTTTCAGATATAATGAAGTAGTTAGGTTTTGTTTATTTATTGATATATGTTATTAACCCTCCTAATATTAATAGGATTTAAAGCCCAACTTTACCAAGTTAATTTATACATCACTTATTAATACATTATTAACCCACATAAATTTAATGACTAGTTTGACCTAAATAAAAGACAAAATCCAATCAATATGCTTTTAAAAAAAAATTTGAAATTTTTACTGTGTATTACAAGAAGCATGGCTGACATTTGACAAGGCTTATATTCCGTTCCTTTTATACAACCTTAAATAATGCATTAATATATAAGGAATGAGGTATATAAAGTTTTTTTTTTTACTTTTTGAACATTAATGGTAATATAACAATATTACGTTTTTTATGTAAGGGTAATATAATAAATTGACTATTAATTCATTGATATGTTGAATTAGACACTTAAATTGGGATAGAGTAGTACAGATTTCAAATTTAACATTGTATGGAAGTGTTTGTGCGAAGGCTAAGTCAAGTTGGAGAATTGAATATATTTTTAAATTAAGATTGTGGATTGGAGTTTAATTGCTTCTATTTGTTTCGCCGTGGAATGTTTAAGTTTGATTGTTCTCTATGCTTCTGCTTGATTATTATTTGGAATTTTATTATTTGTACAAAGTCTCTAAATATTTGTACTCAAATCTCTCTGTTATTCCCTTTTGAATTGTTTGTTTGTGATTTAGAATGGTCAAGTGTCCATAATAATCATATTTTAATTGACTATGGACATTTGTCACTCCTTTTCTGTATACTAGATGCTAGCTTGTATAAAGTTGGGTATTGAATGGGTATCTGTATGAATTTGATTTCAGTTCATCCTTATTCAATGGTGTATCTTCTTATGTAGTTCTTTCTTGTAAACTAAACTATTATTTTAAGTATCATATAAAAAATATAAGTTCAAGAGAGTTATAAAAAATATATACAAATCTTAGAGATTTATGCAATCCAATAAAGCGAAATTTAATCAACGTTAATGAACTAGAATGATGATATAAAAACTAACACAGATTGACATGAATTTGATCTCTGTATGTGGTAGCAAACGATAAAATTAGCTTTAATTGGAGACGCATACTATTCTCTTTAATTTTTGATAAGTTGAGAGACATGGAAGCTATAATTCATGTTATATGTTTGCTTCATTTTTTTGCGATTCTAAATTTAACGACCTGCAAGTCCAGTAATATGCTTGCAAAACTCATTTATTTGATGTGCTTCTAAATTACTTATTTCCAATCCGGGGATGTATACACTTCATGTTCTGCATTTTGATAGTATTCTTCTTTTCCAAGTATATTATTATTATTTGTATTTATTAGACTTTATTGTATTTATAAGTAATTTGTATTTTTTGTTCTTTCTTTCCTGGCAGCAAATCCATAATCTTATCATGTCACTCAATTATACTGGAATAGAAATCAAGACAGCACATTCTCTAGAATCTTGGAATGGAGGCGTTCTTGTTATGGTATCAGGTTCTGTGCATTTAAAGGATTTCAATGGCAGGAGGAAATTTGTCCAGACATTTTTTCTTGCACCTCAGGAGACAGGTTACTTTGTTCTTAGTGATATCTTTCACTTCATTGAGGAGGATCAAATTCTCCAGCTTCCTGTAGCCTATTTAGCTCCAACCAATCCTGATTCCAAACTGAATGCTTCAACTGTTATTCGAGATCAAGGTATAGTGATTGGACTTGTATTTTAGGAGTTTGCTAACTTGTTTTAAGTTGAATCTATAAAGAGCTGTATAGCTGCTCATAAGATATTAGTCTTGAACTTAATGCTCCAACTAGACCTTGAGAACACAGTACCGTTATTGGACTTGTACTCCATTGAGTTCCCTAAATACTAATCAGAATCAGAGAGAGGATTAGTCTATCTGCTTATGAAATATTAGTTTTCCTATTTAAATGCAATGTATTTTTGATTCTAATTTGGGGGGTAGACTGTAGATGACAATAGTTTTTCTGCAGTGCCCAGCTACATGCTTGGTGGAGATTTCCAGGCAAGAGAGTTTGTGATTCCTGCTAATGTTGAGGAAATTGGTCCGGTTGACAATTACAGTTTCACTGAGCAACGGCTGCAGCAAGTACCAGAGACTGAACATATACATGAAGATAGTTTTGCAGTACGGTCAAATGGGTCACTTCAAAGTACAATGAACCCCGTACAAGAGCATCCATCTACTCCTATTGATGAGCCTGTTGGGGAGCCTCAAAAGCACACTTATGCTTCTATTGTATGCACTATGTCTTTGACTGCTATAAATTGACAGCTGTTGTAGCATTTTGGTACAATTATATGGGACTGACTTTCTGCCTGATTGTAATTTGGAAGTTACAGGTTGCTAAAGGGCAATCTGCCCCGGCAGTACCTACCCAGTTGTCTTTGAACAAGACCACATCTCCTGCTTCAGAGCGGAATCACGTACCAGAGACCTTTAGTCAGCCGTCTTTTACACCGTCAGTTACTGTTGAAAGGTTCGGGGCTGATGTTGTGGAGGATATTCCAGCTTATGAAGGTTACTTTTCCTAATTCTTTCACTCCTTGTCACTGATTTTAGATCTTTTAAACAGATTTATGTAGAAGAACTATAGATGTTGGTTCCTAGAAATATCTATTTACTTTATTATGTTACTTCTCTGATAGTCTTTCCATTTTGCTTTGAATAATGATATGATAAAGAACATATACAAGTAAATGCTAGATTATTTTCTTAATGAACTTGTCTGTCTGCGTGCAAAATTGCCTCGTGTGCACGCAAGTATTCATGTGCGTGCATGTGCTTGTAGTATCTCCTCTAGTTTCTGATTCCTGAATAATTTGTTCACAGTTGAAATAAAGTCTGTCTATGTGAGAAATGTGCCATCTACTGCATCTGCTTCTGAAATTGAGGAGGAATTTAAGAAATTTGGTCAACTCAAGCCTGATGGTGTGGCCATTAGAATGCGAAGGGTTAGTTCTTTCAGCTTGTCCTTTAGAATTTGCCCCTATTTCTGCCTCATGGAATGAAACTAAATATGTAAGCGTACATGTCTAATGTCTTGATGAAGGATATTGATGTCTGCTACGCATTTGTTGAATTTGAAGATATTGCTGGAGTTCAAAATGCAATCAAGGTAACAAGAACTTCAATTTAGTCTGTTGCAGGTGTTCTTTCTCAACAAAATTCACCAGTTCCTATAATTTAACCTTGTTTTAATCATCTTTTCGCTTCTTTTTTCTTTTTCTTTTCAAAAGAATATTCAGCTGTCTGGGTCAAGATTTATCACTTTTAATTATTCTCGCTTGGTTGTTTCTTAATTGGATTGTGTATATAATGAGGGCTCTATGTTTCTTTATAGGCATCAACAGTCCAGATTTCTGGACAACAAGTATATATTGAGGGGAGGAGAGCAAGCAGAATCAATGTTTTTCGCGGAGGAAGTATGCACTTCATTCACTTTTCAAGTTCTATGTGTTTGTTTCTCTTTAATAATTTGAGTCATTAAATTTCTGCTTCAACATCATCCCTATTATATTTAACCTAAATATTCCATTTGGTATCACTGGCATGACATATTTTACAGCAATTTTTTCTTGTAATTATGTATATATATTTTCCAAGCATAGTGTCTTATGTTAGCAAGTATACTCTTATATTGAAGGGCTGTTACTGTACATTACGTCATGTCTACTTCCAGCATGTTGTCATTTTCTAGCTGTTTAATCCATTGCCTTTATAACATTCACTCGAGTTATTACCCCCCAAAAAACAAGGAACAGAAAAAAAAGAGAATGTTCACTCGAGTTTTATATTTTTGTATGATGGAGCTGAATTTTCTTTATAGTAATCCCCTGTATAGATTCTTCGAACTCAATGCTGCTGCTTCTTCCTGTCATTGCTATTGTCATATTACCTCTGAATTTGCTTTGCTATGTCCATTGTATTAGTATATTCATATATGACATTCTAGTCTATCAAAATATAAATAGTTTAAGCTGCATAATCCCTATATATGACTCAATCTTGATGATGAATCTTTAATGTTAGGTATATTGCCATTTTGTCGCATAATTAAATTTCCTATACAGGAGGAAGAGGTAGAGGCAGGGGTAGCTACCATATGGATGCATCAAGGGGGCGCTTTGGTGCTCGTAATTTTAGCAGGAGTAGCGGTCAGGATGGTGACTACAACAGACCGAGAGGGAATGGGTACTATCGGCCCACTCCCCGGCAAGAAAGAATGGCTTCGGGCGGTTGGGAAATGTCGAGGAATGGACCAGATCTTTCAGATTAAAGAGCTCAAATCTTTCTGAAAACCAGGGAGCCAGTTTTGGGTAAAACTCATTTTTGTTCAGCACATTCACAGGTATAGTTCTGGAGAACAGAAAATGTTTTTAGAATGCATTTCTATTAGATGTACTGGGAAAAAAGCAGAGCCATATAATTTATTTTTGTGTAGGTCCTCAATTATTACATTATATAAACTTAGTGGGTTGGTTTCGCAGTTTAGGGCGTCTACTCTTGTGTGAAATTAAGGTCATTCCAGGTTGATCTTATTGATCAGGTCGTTCTTGGCCTCATCTGAGAACTTCCTAGTTTTCATTCGAATCGACCATATGATAACTCATCGTGCCAAAATACAAATGCTGAATCAGGTGTAGGCAAGTGCAGAAACACTACCTTTTACTGAAAAGGAAGTTGACGTAGCTGTCACTCTTTTATTCCTTATATTAATCCTACAAGTCTTGCTCGAGCTCCTCAACAACCGGTTGCTGTTGATGGAAGAGATTAAATGTTTCTGATTTGTTGATTTGCCCTTTTATATTATATGGGAGAGATTAATTTTAGCCACACTAGTTCCATATGGTACCATTTATTCATCTTGGGATACAATCTTTAAAGGAAGCAAAAGACGGAGATAAATTTGAAGAGCGATGCTTAAGAGGAAATATATATTTAAAAATTCACACTTGCTCTCCCGTTTTGTGTCGCATCTCAATAAGTAAAACAATACATGACATGAAACACACAGAAAAGATAGAGGACAAAAGATTCCATATAACTCACAGGGATTGAATTGCTGAAAAATTGATGAAAGCCACATGTCGGAGTTTGTGAAAGTCCACTCCTTCACCATTTATCTCTCGAACCCTATTAATGAATTGCTCAGGCATAGAATCAATTGTCAATTCTTTGAGGGCAAAGAGGAACATCAAGCCATCCGGAAGCATTTCCAGTTTTTCACACTTAGCAATCAGCAAATCAGAAAGATTGGGCATGGATCCTTCCTCCACCTCCACTGTCTCTAAGTTGTCAAGCCCCACAAGTTCCAATTTTCGGAGTTGAGGAAATCCTGAAGCAGAGCAAACCATTTTCTTCCCCATAAAGGCACCGGAACTTAGTGTGAGGTTTTGTAAGGTATCAATCTTCCCAAGAATTGGCATAGGGTCTACCCGGAGGTTAGACATCGAAAACCTCAACGTAGAGAGAGCAATCCTTGATATTACATTGCCAGTTGATAATACAATATTGCCAGTTGGGTCGGGTACTGGTAATGCACTTAGACAACCAATTATTTCCAAGTGATGAAGACTGCGAGACCCACTCAGAAACAGCTGTCTCACAAGAAATTTCCCTATTTCAGAATCCAGCTTGCAGTCATCAATGGATAAGGTCGAGTATTGGAGGCTGCTGGAGATGGTACTTGATAGGTAGGTGATGATCTTCTCGACATCCTCAACACTTTTCCCCACTCGTATTGTTAGTTTTCGAAGATTGAGTAACTTGAAAAGATCATAAACCTCACACCAATGCGGATCAAAGTTTACAAGTGTCTGCAAGTTGATCAATGAATCTATCGGTAGCTTGGTAATGGTCTTTCCGGATCCAGCTGATACAAAATTTGGAAGATATAAATGCAGCAATCGATCTAAATTTTGTAGCATATATTGTGCTGTTGATGGAATAGAAATACTTTCAGATACCCGTAAATCAAGTGTTTGAATGTGTTTCAGGCGGACAAAAGATGATGGAAACACTGAGAAATTTGACCCCCTCCAGCTCAGGTATCGCAAGCAAATTTGGTTACCTATTGCTTCTACCAACTTCTTTTGATCTTGGGAAGAGTGTGATTTCTCTTTATTTGTCTCGGGACATAATTCCAATCCTTCAAAGGCTAAAACTTTTAGTATCTTGAAGTTGTTGAGCTTGGATCTTAAGAATGTTGGCAACCGTTCCATGCGACTTTGGAACAATACGAGCGAGTGCAAGTGCTCGCCAACTTCCTTGTCGAGGAGAACGTCTTTGATGTTATTAGCTTCATTACCAGGAAAAATGACAACTCGTCGAGTATAGTTGGTTGAAGATGAAGAAGAAGAAGAAGATTCCACGTTATTATAAAATCAAGGGACTTGAAGAAATTTTCCTCTTGTGCTTTGCTCATAGATAAGTCCCTCATAAGGTCATGAAGGCGACACGATTTAATCTCCCTGATGGATGACTCATCTTCTTCGAGTTCTATCTTAACCATACTTCGATGTGAGAGTTCAATCAAATAACGTTCTGCAACATTGAGACTTGTTTCCTTTCCTATTCGATCCTTGGACAGTATAAAACTTTCAGCTACCCACAGGTGATATAATTTCTCAGCTTCAATTTCAGAATCTTCACCGAATTGCCCCAAATAAAGGAAACAGGGCCTCAACTTATCCGGTAAGTCATCGTAACTGAACCTTAACATCTCAAGTACTTCATCTTGGTGTTGCTGTCCCATTCCTCTGTCCATCTTTAGATGTGACATTACAGTTTGATACACTCTCTCCCATTCTTTCAAGGTCGGTTTGTTAACCAAAATTCCGCCGAGCACTAGTATGCCTAGTGGAAGACCATTGCAGTGGCTAATCATTTTTTCCCCCAACGCCTCCATTTCCTTAACATCTCTACTGTCTGCAATATAACAAGCAAAAGAAAGGATACAATATCAGTTAAAGAATGATAAATTTAGTTGAGTAACTAATAAACTAGCAGTGCAAAAATGTAACGAATTACATATTACCTTGATAACTTCTTATACACGTCTTTTTTAAGAGTAGTTCCAAACTTTGTTTTTCATCAAGCAGTTTAGGTTGGTGGAGAAAAGCTTCCCCATTTGCTACGTGCTCCGCAATTATTTTATTCCTAGTGGTGACCAATATCCTGCCAGACATACTTTCAGTTGGAAATGCAGCTTTTAAGCAATCCCACGCATCATTTGACCAAATGTCATCAAGAACTACTAGACATCTTTTTGTCTTCTGGATCTCAAAAATTTGATCTACCAACTCCTTTTCCGATAGATTGATAATCGCATTCCTCCTCTCTGGGCTAAGTTTGTAAAGGATCTCTTTCAAAATAGCATCCCTTTTCCATTTCCGGGAGATGTACACCCAAGCTAGACAAGCAAAATTTCGCTTAGTCGTCAGGTGATTGTATATCTTTCTAGCAAGGGTGGTCTTCCCCAGACCGCCCATCCCATAAATAGCCACAACGGATCCGTCGGGTCCATCCTGCGATAAACGAGCTACCAACATATTGATATCTTCCGTCAAACCATTAACTTCTTCTTCAATAACCCCAATACTAAAATTCAGTGAGAATTGATCAATTACCCTGCTAGTGCTAGTGCTAGCACCCGAGCTTTCTCCTTGAGAGAAGGATCTTAACCGATCTTTTGGTAAACGAGTGACTAATTCATAGATCCTGTTTTTGATACTCTTGATCTTTGATTCAATATTGTTATCAGAGTTTACAAATATCTTAACACATATTTTTTCATACCTTGTTTTCTCTTGGATGTAACAAAGGTTTCAAAAACATTTGATGCATCGTACCCAAGTTCTCTAACGTCTGCAATCCAAGCTTGTACGACTTGTTCATTTTGCCTGCCTTTGGCTTCTTTTAAGAGGCCTTGCAAGCTCATTAGCCCTGCCTGAACTTCCTCAACTTGATCACTCAATTCATTAAGAGCTCCTGCTTCTTCACTCAACAAATCACCAAGCCTCCCTACAAGAAAAGAAAGAACAGCCCCGGCCATTTTTTCTTCTTCAGCTTCAAATGATGATGGACAACTAATTTATTCAAACTTTGAAGCCTGAAGCTGACAAACAAGAAGTTGCATACTCCCTCAGTCCAGGTTTATTACTATTTTAGGTAGGAGTCTCTAGTTAAATGTCTACTTACCTTAAATCATCTATTTTTTACAATAATTTGCTTATAATACCCTTGTTATATTTCTACTCTCTATGCATATTTATGGAGCATCACTAGTAATGTACAGAAAACTATGCAATTAAATGAAAATTTAAATATGGACAATTTTGTCATTTTATCATATTTCTTAACATGCCCAAAAAGTCAACCAAGAGAAAGTAGTTGATTACTCCATCCGTCACTTTTGAATTGACATTTTAGGAGAAAACACATTAAGAAATGCAATTAATTAATGCTTTGTCTAATTGACCGCAATGATTATAAAATCTCAATATTAACCTTCTAAAATTTATTGGAAAAGATGAAAGAGAAATAAATTAGTATTTAATGTAGGGATAATATGAGAAATTAAATCATTCATGCTTCCTTAAAATCTACAAATGACAAATTAAAAAAAAAATCAGAAAAAAGACAAATAAAAAGCAATGGAGGGAGTATATGATATGCAAATTATTAGTTAGGTGTATATATGCAACATCCTATTGTTTGTTTAACATAACACCACAAGTATAAAATTAGTCCATTTGACATTAAACTCTAGGTGCTTATTCATGAATTGTTACTTAGTCAATACTATCATATACAAATTATTAGTCAGTTGATTATTCATTCAGGAATCATGTGCTGCCAAATTATTAACAGGATATTTAATACATAATTGCATATTGTATGATACAAGTTGACATACATTTAATTGTTTAATGGGTATATGCAACACGCTATTGTTTGTTTAACATAACACCACAAGTACTGTACAATTGAGCACTCCCTCCGTTCTAAAATTATAGATACAATTTTATTTTTGAGGTCAAATGGCGATATATTAAATTTTAAATTGATGTGAAATTATTTAATTTTAATCGATACAATTATTATAATTGTATATAATATAACAAAAACTATTAATTACAAAAAAAATCTATTACTTTTATGAGTCATACCAATTTTAAAGTTTAATACGTCGTCGTTTGATTTCAAAAGTCAAACTGTATCTCCAATTTTGAAACGTGGATAATATTAATTAGTCCACTTGACATTAAATTCTAGGTTCTTATTCATATATTATTACTTAGTTGATTACTACTATGCAAATTATTAGATAGGTGATTATTCATGAATCATGTGCTGCCAAATTATTAACTGTGTATTTAATACTCCTTCTGTTCCTTAATATAGGTCGTTTTAGAGTTGTGCACAAGTATTAAGGAAATAATTGTAAAGCATTACATATACTATCAATTGTCTATATTACCCTTGTATTGAAAAAATAGAGTGTTATTTATTGGGCAAAAATAGTGAGAGAATCAAAATTATATTTATTACTTGGGGTAATATTGGAAACTAAACAATTAATACTTACTTAAAATTCTCAAACGACTTATATTTAGAAACAAAAACATTTCTCTAAAACGACTTATATTAAGGAACGGAGGAAGTACATAATTACATATTATATGATACAAGTTGACATATATTTAATTGTTTGGTGAGTATACTCAACGGATCAAGGGGCGGTCCGGTTCCTTAATGACCGGTGCATTTTGATTTTAAAATATTTTTTTATTTTTTTTAGTTTTTTATCCACAATAATGAGAAAAATAAATAAAAAATAATAGAGCAAGTTTGAACAAAAAACTGTAAAAGAAAATATATTTTTTATTAAAAAAATATTACAAACAGTTTACAGTATTTTTTTAATAAAAAATATACTTTCTTTTATAATTTTTTGTTCAAACTTACTCTATTATTTTTTATTTATTTTTCTCATAATTATGATTAAAAAAAACACCATATTGTTTGTTTAACATAACACTACAACTACTCCCGTCATTTCATATTATCTAGTCACTAAAAGAATATACACTTGCTAAGAATAACAGCTTAGTTTTACGACGAAAATGACATCTTTTATTGAGAAAAGAAAAGAAAAAGAAGAGTAGTTGTTTGATTGTATTAAATATCCTTGAAAATAGTATATAAATATGGGTATGATAGAAAAGAAAGTTCTCCTTGATATATGCAAATGACAATTATTTTAAAATATATAAAATAAGTTACTCCCTCCGTTTTTAAAAGATTGTCGTTTTAGAAAATAATTTTTGTTCCAAAAAAATTATCGTTTTGAGTTTATCAATACACATTAGCTATTTTTTCCTACTTTACCCTTATTCAAAGTTTTCTCATTTTAAAACTTTCTTCCCTTTCCAATGATTTTTATTCAATTCAATGCTATAATCCAAGTAGTAATATGTTGAATAAGAAGTAATTGGTTGAATTGAATAAGAAACATTGGGAAGAGAATAATTGGTTGATACAATTAATAAGGGTATTATAATATTTTTGCTAGATATTAATTGTATTCCTTAATCTGTGTGCATTAACCTTAAACGACAATCTTTTAGGAACAGAGAGTATAAAACATCAGTTATAATGAAATGGAGGGAGTACAATTGAGTATTAATACTTAACATTAATTCTAGGTGTTTATTCATGAATTATTAGTTACTCCCTCCGTTCTTTTTTATTTGTCTTTTTAGATAGTGAAATTTGTTCATTTTTATTTGTCGTTTGTAGATTTTAAGGAAACGTTTGTTAACGCCAAGATCTTCTCCAACGTCCCAATCACGTAAGACGCCCTGATCCTGCACAGTAAAAATGATAAACACCACAAGCTTGACGGCTTCGAGAGTCAGTATCAGTGTTCACAAGGTTAACAATGAAGGATGTAATGTTGATGAGTAGGTTTTATACCTATGAATCCGATATTATTAAACTTAATTATTGTTATTTTTTATTGTTTTTAGTATCTTTTTATGTGTTTTGTGTTTATTTGTTGTAGGTTGGAGCTGGAGGGACAAATTGGTCATTTCGGAGAAGAAAAAGGTCAAAAATCATGAAAATTAAAGCTGAGTGGCATTTTTGTAATTCTGTGGTCCTGGTCAAGCGTCTAGGCGCTTGAAATGGCCTATGATGAGCGCCTAGGCGCTCTAGTGCGGAAAAAGATGCGTTTTTCTACTGCCAAGTGGGTTTTTGAAGCCAAATAGGAGTCTGAATGAGGGCTGAGACCAATACAAATAGGAGAAGACTTTAGAAAAGACGTATGAAATGAATTTTTCAAGGGATCAACTAATTTTTCAAGAGATTTGCAGAGAGAACAAGGAAGAAAAACACGAAGGAGAATTACAAGGGTTGAAGATCAAAGAGAGAGTTTAAGAACAAATTCAGAGTTTCTTCTTCTCTTCTCTAGTTTTATTTTTTGTAATTATCTGGGATGTTTGGATTATTAATTTGGATGATGTTCTTCTTTATTATTATCATGAACTAAATTTTAATTAAGATTGCAACGGAACTTGGTATGTAGTTTAAATTGCAAGCTTCCCATTGAATGAAAGTTGGTTTTTATTGAATTATTTATTATATCTTATGTTTATTGATTAATTATTTGGCCAACAATTACTGTGATAATCTATATAAAATTGGAAGATGGAGTATAGATTGAGATCTGGATATGATAACATCTGTTTATATAATCTGAATAGGGTTAATATGATTAGCGTGTAGGATAGGAATATACCTATGTGTCTTTTGTATCCATTGAAAGAATTTGTGCGTAAACCCTAATTAACTTGATTCACATAGGAATATAGTGAGTTGATTAACTGGGGTGTTCCTTGTAATTCCGAGTCTTAAAGATTGGATTTAGGAGGATTTGTTCACGTGTCTTTAGAAGAAGTGCGTGAATATTCATAAAGCATTCTTGGATAATGATTCATATTAATTGATTTATTTTAAATGGGAAGTAAGTTAGTTAAAATGAAATACCAAGGGAAGTTGTAATCTTAACCTGTTAAATCTGCAGTTATTCTTGTGAAATTCTGATTTTAATTATTAGTTTGTTAAGTTTAATTTTTAAATCACAAACAAAATTTTCTTAGTTTAAAATAGGATTAATTGCATTAGAATTAGTAATTGATAAATATTAGTCTATTTCCTCGTGGGAACGATATCATTGCTTGCTGAATATTACAATTGAACGCGTATACTTGCGTGGTAAAGTGCTATTAAAAATTAGGCAACAAATATCTAGTGTATTGAGAGAGATGATAATTCAGTTGTGTGTGTATGTGTGTGACGACCCCAAAATAGAAATTTCACAAAAAAGATAGAAATTTCACAAAAAACATCATCACACTTCGTGAATAGTACTCGTGAATAGTAACTCGTGAATAGTAACTCGTGAATAGTAACCCATGAATAGTAACTCATGAATAGTAACCCCGGCATGAAAAAGTTCCAAATTTGATAAAAACTTCCAACCAATATTTCAGCATAATGATATTGAAGAAATAATATCATTTGAGAAGAAAATAACATCCTTTACCTCGAAAGACAGCACTTCTAGTTAAAACACCGGATATAAGCTATGACTTGAACTTGCACCGTATAGCAATACTCAAAGTATACTCAAAATACTCACAAGAATACGCTCGATAATATAGAGAGAGAAAACTTCAGTTTCTGGTGTGATTTTCAATTCTAACCTAAGCACCTATTTATAGGAAATTGCTTAGAACACCAAAGCAGAAAATTTAATATAATAATAATATATATAATCAAAATTCTCTACGCACACAAATCTGAACCAAGCCTCAGCCACACATGTTAAATGACTTTCAAAAATGAAAAAAACGTTTTTCTCAAAAACAATATTTTAAACTTCCAAAAATCAATTATTTTGAAACTCCGAAACTTCAATAATTCATAATAAATAGCCCTTTTGTCAGAAAATTCGAATCTCGCGACTTTTAATAGGAAATTCAATTCTCTACAACTTTGTAGAAGGAAGTTTTTCCAAATTCCAAACAGAAATTGACCAAAATCCATAAACGGACGATTTTACAGGCTATAGTCAAATTTCAGTCAATAATTGTGTCCACCAACACACAAAATATGTGTTAAACATTTAATGCCACAAAAATACTCTTCCTCCTCATATACTCATATATCCCACATTCATTATAAAAATATCACCGTTAATATATTATTAAAATAATATATTTAAATGAATTATTTTATCAGAAAAAGATAAAATATTAATTTTTAACAATTGTCACATTAAAAATTTTCTCCATCTATATCCACATAAAATCAATATTTTTCTCATCATATAAATCAATAATTTAATTATTCACAAATAATATTACAGAATCACAATACTAGCAACCAGGCCGTTCCCAGGAAAGAGGGGGCTTTCCAATAAGAATTTCTCCTTACTGGCGCGCAATTAGGTGACCAAACCTCTCCTTAGACAGAACTTTCTAGACATTGCCAATAATGTTATCAAATAATATTATTCAGATAATATGAATTATTGCTTCGATAATGAAAAATACTGTGTAGTGACAATTATTGAAACAACAGTAATATAAAATATCAATGCAGCAATTATTGAATAAAATAAAATACTGAACAGTAATTACTGTAACCATTATTGAGTAGTGTCTTCTTACGTAAGAGTCAATAATTGGTGCAATACCGTGTGCTACTGTGCAACAACGCGTATTACTGTGTTTTAACCACCGGGTATTCCAACAGTGTTAACGGTAACAACTACGCCGTTATTTATAAACAACTTATATTTGTCGTTTTCTTCATCCAATCGCTTTCCGTTATGGGACCCACAAAAGACTGCGCCGTCGTACGAATATTCCCCGACAGCAAGAATATTCCACGACCAAACGAATATTCCCCGACAACAATGAATATTTTATAACCACTTGTTTATTCGAAATATTTGCGCATTTTACCCATAACTTTCCACATTAATCAAATCAACCCTTACTATTTTAAAATAATAAATAAAGGAAAATAAATTTCATTTATTAATAATTTGGGGTCTTACAACCTCCCCTCCTTATGAAATTTCGTCCTCGAAATTGACGTACGTAACTGGTGTTTCGAAAAAGTAAAGATACCTCGCTTTCATTTCCGTTTCCAACTCCAATGTCATTTCCTCTATAGCATAATTCCTCCACAAAACTTTAACTTGTGGTATGACCTTCGTGCGTAGGACATGCTCTTTCCCATCCAACATCTTGACAGGTACCTCCTCGTACGTTAAGTCTTCGGCTATTTCGTACGGTTCTAACTCAATGACGTGGTTCGGGTCGTCCACATATTTACGTAACATCGATACGTGCAAAACGTTATGAACATGCGTCATACTTAGCGGTAAAACGAGTCTATAGGCCACAGTTCCTATTCGATCGAGAATTTTAAATGGATTAATAAATCGAAGGTTTGAGCTTTGCTCACATCGCCAATTCTCGCTTTTGGATTAACAACTTCTTGCACCTGCTTCTTCATATTCACCAGCTCCGGTGTGTAGCTTGAACAACTTTAACTTTATCGATTAAAGTCGATTATACTCGTATATCATCACGTACGTACTTAGAGTTTTCATCTCCATCTCTATTATGTGTAAATTATACGAAATGAGTCTTTGAGAATATCGTACTCGTACTTGTATACGATCTTCTACTCAACACGTCAGCTATCACGTTCGCTTTTCCAGGATGGCATGGTCAGAACATGTGCTGAAATGAGTCTCCTCTTGAGTTCTTCGAAGCTCTTCCCACATTCCTTGCTCCATTTGAATTTTGTATCTCTACGAGTCAGCTGCGTTAATGGAATAGCGATTCGAGAATATCCTTCAACGAATCTCCGATAATAATCAACTAAGCCTAGAAAGCTACGTATTTCGATTACCGACTTAGGTTGTTCTCAACTATGACTCACATCCCAATCTTGGATAACACGTCACAACAGCACCTATCAGTTTACTATCGCACGAATATGGCGTCCCCTACGGAAAGTCTGGCTTCTGTGCATTCCACAAAGGAAGTCACCAGATAAAGGCTCGGGTATCAACTTCTACAGTTGGGTTTTTAACTCCTGAAGTTCAATAGGAGCCATTCGATATGAGATTTTAGAAATGGGTTTTGTACCGGATTCAAAGTCGATACAAAATTCAATATCACGCTCTGGGAGTAGGCCAAGAAATTCTTCAGGAAATACATCAGGAAATTCACTAACAACAGAAATATCATTCAAATCTGATGTACTTTTGTTCAAGTCCATGACATGGGCTAAGAAAACATGACATCCATTTTTCAATAAACGAATGACTTCATGGCTTGATATAAAAATGTTTGACTTCAATGGTTTGGTTGCTTGAATTCAAATAACAGGTTGCTTAGGAATATAAAAACTAACAACCTTACGAAAGCAATTAATTTTGGCATGATGAGTAGTTAACCTTAAAATCACATCAAAAGCAAATATCTCTATAGAAATAAGGTTAACAGGTAATGTGATAGTGCCAACTTGAATCAAGCAAGATTTCTAAACAACGGATGTATTGAAAGTTTCTCCTAATGGAGTCTCCACAGATAGGTCAAAGTCTAATTTCTCCGGAGTCAAGTTCAAACGTTGAGCGCAAGCAAGAGAGATAAAAGAATGGGTAGAACCGGTACCTAGTAAGGTATAAACTTCGCAAGAATTATAATTAACTAACCCGTGCTAACTTCGTTCGGGTTCCTCGCATTTTGACCGGTCACGACAAACGCTCTTCCAGGAACCGTTGACTTTAACTTTTCTGAGACATCCTTTTGAGTTACCATCCCCGCTGGAATTGGTTTCACTACCGTACACTCTCGAGCGATATGTCCTTCCTTTCCACAATTATAGCATACCTTGAACTGTTGTGGGCAGTTTGGGCTGATATGTCCCTCTTTCCCGCATTTGTAACATACGACCGGTGGTCTTTCTCCTCCCTTGGAACCAGTTGCTGCTGGCACTGTCGTCTTCACATGGTCGTTGTTAAATCTCCTCTTTTTAAAATCTCCTCCCGACTCGCTTCTTCTATTTTCATGGCCACGATTACCACCAGAGTGGTTACCGCCTTTGTCCATATTCTTCTTTCTCCGCTGGTTATCGTTATTCTGATGACTGCTATCTTCGATATGATCCTGGTTATGGTCCCTCGATTGAACGTACTCGTTATCTCGCTCTAACAACTGAGCCCTGTTGACAACATCTGAATAGATAGAAAATTTATGAGAAATGAGATACTGACGTATGCCGGATTTCAAACCTCTCAGAAACATCCGCGTCATACGTTCCTCATTCTCCACCAAATGAGGTGCAAACCTGGATAACTCCGCGAACTTCGCCTCGTACTGGGACACCGTCATGTTATTCTGCTCTAGTCTAATAAACTCCACTTCCTTCATATGACGAATACTTTCAGGAAAGTATTTTTCGTTGAAAAGTTTCTGAAACGTCTCCCATGACATGCTGAGTGCGGCTAGATGTGTACGCTTCACAGACTCCCACCAGTAGTCTGCCTCGCCACGGAACATAAAGGTGGCGAATGGAACCTTCTGTTCCTCCGTGCATCCCAAGACATCGAATATCTTGGTAATTTGTTTGACCCACGTTTCCGCCATGATCGGATCCGGCTTTCCCCAGAATTCTGGTGGTCCCAACTCTTTGAACTGCTTGGCTGTGACCACACGTGAATTGCTATCATTTCCTCCTGCATTTTGAACACGAGTCTCTCTCGTCTGATTTTGCATGAACTGCAAAAAGCTCCTAAACATCCCGTCGTTTATCGTCTGCTCAGTGGCGTTGTTCACAGGAGGTACATTGCCAACCTGTTGCATGTTCTCCTCATTGGTAAGTACAGGCATCTCCACGGTCTCATTTACTCCATTGTTAACATTCTCAGTCGACATTCTCAAATACTGTCATAAAACAAGGGTTAATTAAACAATTTAATAAATCACATATTACCCCTATATTATGACCAACCAACAAATAAGCTTAGGTAGGACACACTAGCGAAGGATTTACTCGTCTCTCCCCTCCTAGTTCTATTCCCCGATCTCCGCCAGAGATCATATCCCTAAGCTCTGATACCAAATGTGACGACCCCAAAATAGGTCCATTCCACCCAACCCATTCTGAGTCGCCAAATACACATGGTACAGAAACAACTACAACTTTTACCACCCATAAGCTGTGAGTTTGAATACAAACATTATCATCTAGACAATATCCACATGCAAATAAATCCCCATCATAATTATTGATACATAATTTTACAAAAAAATGGTGAGGACTACTAAACAACTCTCTCTAGAACCTTCATTCCATACCCCGACTCGTACTCGCTACATTCTCGTCTCCTGAGAAGAAAGATGGAACAACAAGGAAAAGGGTGAGCTCAACTAGCCCAGTAAAGAATATTATGACTAAGATAATGTACAACAAATTATCCTTAGTCTTCAACAGGGAAAAATCTGATAGAATACAATAGACAACAAGTTTTAGATCAACAACTGCAGCGGAAATAACAATTCATTAGAAGAGTTAAGTAGAGAATAAAATCTACTAACATCTATGAATTTAAAAGTCCATCATCAATATTTTATCCCTGTAACATCAATCAATATATATCTCAAATCAAATCAAATATTCATCTTTGCACTACAGGCCAAAGATATTCATCAGTCGGTCATGTTCATCTAAACACCTGTTCATCTTTGCACTACGGGCCAAAGATATTCATCAATTGTTCATGTTCATCTCAACACCTGTTCATCTTACGGGCCAAAGATATTCATAATAAAATCAACCATCTTTGCACTACAGGCCAAAGATATTCAGTAACACCATCATTTAGGACTGAGGATGATGAAAAATATTTTAAAGAAAACGAATCCAGTGAAACAAAATAATAAGTATTAAGGATTCGTACTTTAAACAATCCGATTTCAAAAATACTTCATAAATAATCATACTGAAGTAAAATTCAAGAATGATCAAAACATGGATACAATCAAAGCTAGTATCCAGAATAGATATTTTGGACAAAAAGAAGAAATTTCATTTTTCGGTGAATAGTGTCGTATTCGTGAATAGTGCCGTATACGTGAATAGTGTCGTATACGTGAATAGTAACTCCGACACCAAAAGATAGAAATTTCACAAAAAACATCATCACACTTCGTGAATAGTACTCGTGAATAGTAACTCGTGAATAGTAACTCGTGAATAGTAACCCCGGCATGAAAAAGTTCCAAATTTGATAAAAACTTCCAACCAATATTTCAGCATAATGATATTGAAGAAATAATATCATTTGAGAAGAAAATAACATCCTTTACCTCGAAAGACAGCACTTCTAGTTAAAACACCGGATATAAGCTATGACTTGAACTTGCACCGTATAGCAATACTCAAAGTATACTCAAAATACTCACAAGAATACGCTCAATAATATAGAGAGAGAAAACTTCAGTTTCTGGTGTGATTTTCAATTCTAACCTAAGCACCTATTTATAGGAAATTGCTTAGAACACCAAAGCAGAAAATTTAATATAATAATAATATATATAATCAAAATTCTCTACGCACACAAATCTGAACCAAGCCTCAGCCACACATGTTAAATGACTTTCAAAAATGAAAAAAAACGTTTTTCTCAAAAACAATATTTTAAACTTCCAAAAATCAATTATTTTGAAACTCCGAAACTTCAATAATTCATAATAAATAGCCCTTTTGTCAGAAAATTCGAATCTCGCGACTTTTAATAGGAAATTCAATTCTCTACAACTTTGTAGAAGGAAGTTTTTCCAAATTCCAAACAGAAATTGACCAAAATCCATAAACGGACGATTTTACAGGCTATAGTCAAATTTCAGTCAATAATTGTGTCCACCAACACACAAAATATGTGTTAAACATTTAATGCCACAAAAATACTCTTCCTCCTCATATACTCATATATCCCACATTCATTATAAAAATATCACCGTTAATATATTATTAAAATAATATATTTAAATGAATTATTTTATCAGAAAAAGATAAAATATTAATTTTCAACAATTGTCACATTAAAAATTTTCTCCATCTATATCCACATAAAATCAATATTTTTCTCATCATATAAATCAATAATTTAATTATTCACAAATAATATTACAGAATCACAATACTAGCAACCAGGCCGTTCCCAGGAAAGAGGGGGCTTTCCAATAAGAATTTCTCCTTACTGGCGCGCAATTAGGTGACCAAATCTCTCCTTAGACAGAACTTTCTAGACATTGCCAATAATGTTATCAAATAATATTATTCAGATAATATGAATTATTGCTTCGATAATGAAAAATATTGTGTAGTGACAATTATTGAAACAACAGTAATATAAAATATCAATGCAGCAATTATTGAATAAAATAAAATACTGAACAGTAATTACTGTAACCATTATTGAGTAGTGTCTTCTTACGTAAGAGTCAATAATTGGTGCAATACCGTGTGCTACTGTGCAACAACGCGTATTACTGTGTTTTAACCACCGGGTATTCCAACAGTGTTAACGGTAACAACTACGCCGTTATTTATAAACAACTTATATTTGTCGTTTTCTTCATCCAATCGCTTTCCGTTATGGGACCCACAAAAGACTGCGCCGTCGTACGAATATTCCCCGACAGCAAGAATATTCCACGACCAAACGAATATTCCCCGACAACAATGAATATTTTATAACCACCTGTTTATTCGAAATATTTGCGCATTTTACCCATAACTTTCCACATTAATCAAATCAACCCTTACTATTTTAAAATAATAAATAAAGGAAAATAAATTTTATTTATTAATAATTTGGGGTCTTACAATGTGAGCGTACCTGTTTGTGAAGACTTAGTTGATAGGTTATACTCTCTTGCCCGATTTACCGTGCCACCCACTACCGTCTGACACAGCCCCCTGATCTGATAGTTTCTGCCGGATGTGTATAGTCCACCCACTATATCTGTCCTCTGTTTTCTACCGCCGGCCGTCGCCGGATCCCATCCACATTAATGCATGATAGTAGTAACAGTCAACCATCATGCTTTTTCATCATTACAAGTCAAAGTAATAGATATTAAAATATCTAATGGGTTAATCTAATGAACCAACCCGGTCTCATAGGGTTTAATAGAAATAACATGATGACTAGGCCCAAAGACTTTTAAGGTTCAATAATGAAGGCCCAATAGACTAATTAAACAAGTGAGCCCAATTCATTCGGCCCAAATAGGGAAAATATCATGACCCAACATTGCCCCCTAGTTTTTTATTAAACAGAATTTTTTATAGAAAACTATAAATGGTCCATGATAAGGATTAATTGAGACGTACCCGATTTGGTCCATATGATGAAACAGAGGATGGCTGGATGTCCAACGTAAAAGGCCCAAACAGTAAAGGATTAAATTTGAAAAAGATGGACTAAAAACCGGAAGTCCAAACGAGAGGCCCAATCTGATAAAATATCTAAGGATTGACCTATTTTAGTGACACCGATCAGTGCCGTCCTGCCAAATCCAGACCCCATGTGACGACCCCAAAATAGGTCCATTCAACCCAACTCATTCTGAGTCGCCAAATACATGGTACAAAAATAAATACAACTTCAGTAATATAATTATCGTGCAAAATACGACAACACATATACTGTGAATTTGAATACAACTATTATCTAATAGAGAGTATAAAAATTCAAAAGGAGTCCTCGTTATAATTATTGATACACTATTTTACAAAATAGTGAGAACTACTAAATCAACTATCCTGAACCATCACTCCAAATCCCGGCTAGTTCCTATTATGTTCTCACCTCCTGAAAAGAAAAATGGAACAAAAAAGAAAAGAGTGAGCTTAACTAGCCCAATAAGAAAATATTAGCCCAAAAAAGAAAATGTCTACTTACCTTAAATCATCTATTTTTTACAATAATTTGCTTATAATACCCTTGTTATATTTCTACTCTCTATGCATATTTATAGAGCATCACTAGTAATGTGCAGAACCCTATGCAATTAAATGAAAATTTAAATATGGACAATTTTGTCATTTTATCATATTTCTTAACATGCCCAAAAAGTCAACCAAGAGAAAGTAGTTGATTACTCCATCCGTCACTTTTGAATTGACATTTTAGGAGAAAACACATTAAGAAATGCAATTAATTAATGCTTTGTCTAATTGACCGCAATGATTATAAAATCTCAATATTAACCTTCTAAAATTTATTGGAAAAGATGAAAGAGAAATAAATTAGTATTTAATGTAGGGATAATATGAGAAATTAAATCATTCATGCTTCCTTAAAATCTACAAATGACAAATTAAAAAAAAAACAAATTTCAGTAAAAAGACAAAAAAAAGCAATGGAGGGAGTATATGATATGCAAATTATTAGTTAGGTGTATATATGCAACATCCTATTGTTTGTTTAACATAACACCACAAGTATAAAATTAGTCCATTTGACATTAAACTCTATGTGCTTATTCTTGAATTATTACTTAGTCAATACTATCATATACAAATTATTAGTCAGTTGATTATTCATTCAGGAATCATGTGCTGCCAAATTATTAACAGGATATTTAATACATAATTGCATATTGTATAATACAAGTTGACATACATTTAATTGTTTAATGGGTATATGCAACACGCTATTGTTTGTTTAACATAACACCACAAGTACTGTACAATTGACTACTCCCTCCGTTCTAAAATTATAGATACAATTTTATTTTTGAGGTCAAACAGCGGTATATTAAATTTTAAATTGATGTGAATTTATTTAATTTTAATCGATACAATTATTATAATTGTATATAATATAACAAAAATTATTAATTACAAAAAAAAATCTATTACTTTTATGAGTCATACCAATTTTAAAGTTTAATATGTCGTCGTTTGATTTCAAAAGTCAAACTGTATCTCCAATTTTGGAACGTAGGTAATATTAATTAGTCCAATTGACATTAAATTCTAGGTGCTTATTCATGAATTATTACTTAGTTGATTACAACTATGCAAATTATTAGATAGGTGATTATTCATGAATCATGTGCTGCCAAATTATTAACTGTGTATTTAATACTCACTCTGTTCCTTAATATAGATCGTTTTAGAGTTGTGCACAAGTATTAAGGGAATGATTATAAAGCATTACATATACTATCAATTGTCTATATTATCCTTGTATTGAAAAAAGAGTGTTATTTATTAGGCAAAAATAGTGAGAGAATCAAAATTATATTTATTACTTGGGGTAATATTGGAAACTAAGCAATTAATACTTACTTGAAATTCTCAAACGACTTATATTTAGAAACAAAAACATTTCTCTAAAACGACTTATATTAAGGAACGGAGGGAGTACATAATTACATATTATATGATGCAAGTTGACATATATTTAATTGTTTGGTGAGTATACTCAACGGATCAAGGGCGGTCCGGTTCCTTAATGACCGGTAATGACCGGTGCACTTTGATTTTAAAATATATTTTTTTTTGGTTTTTTATCCACAATAATGAGAAAAATAAATAAAAAATAATAGAGCAAGTTTGAACAAAAAACTGTAAAAGAAAATATATTTTTTATTAAAAAAATACTATAAATAGTTTACAGTATTTTTTTAATAAAAATATACTTTCTTTTATAATTTTTTGTTCAAACTTGTTTTATTATTTTTTATTTATTTTTCTCATAATTGTGATTTAAAAAAGAAAAAAAAGAACACCATTTTGTTTGTTTAACATAACACTACAACTACTCCCGTCATTTCATATTATTTAGTCACTAATGCTACGTTTGGGTTGAAGGAATGTAATAGAGTAGGGAATGGAATAGATGAGGGAATGGAATAAGGAAGGGAATGGAATAATTTTTTAATATTCCATGTACATGTTTGGTTGATGTTAGGAATATATCTAAGAATGAAATAAATAATTAGAAAGTGACCTAAATACCCTCAAATGTTCAAATTTAACTTAAATTCAATTTATATTAAAAATTTAACACATATTTCATTCTTAAAAATAAAGGGGAGGGGAGGGGAGGGGAGGGGAGGGGTGGGGTGGGGTAGGTGGGGTTGGTTGGTGGGTAGGTAGGGTAGGTGGATTGGGATGGCTGGGTGGGGGTGAGTTGGTAGGAGGTGGGGGTAGGTGGGGTGGGGTGAGTTGGTAGATAGGGTAAGTGGGTTGGGGTGGCTGGGTGGGGGTAGGTTGGTAGGGGGTGGGGTAGGTGGTAGGGTAGGTTTGTAGGGGGTGGGATGGGTTGGTAGGTAGGGTAGGTGGGTTGGGGTGGTTGGGTGGGGGTAGGTTGGTAGGGGTTGGGGTAGATGGGGTGGGGTGGGGTGGTTGGTAGGTAGGGTAGGTGGGTTGGGATGACTGGGTGAGGGTAGGTTGGTAGGGGGTGGGGGTAGGTGGGTAGGTTGATAGGGGGTGGGGTAGGTGGGGTGGGTTAGTAGGTAGAGTAGGTGGGTTGGGGTGGCTGGATGGGGGTATATTGGTTGGGGGTTAGGGTGGGTAGGTGGGTTGGGGTAGGATAGCGTAGGGTAGATGGGGTGGAATGGAGTGGGGTAGGTGGGGTGGGTGGATGGGTATGTGGGGGTAGGTTAGGGTAGGTGGGGTAAGTGGGTAGGTGGGTAAGGGGTGGGGTGGGAGTGGGGGTAGATGGGGTGGGATAGGTTGGTAGGGGGTGGGGTGGGATGGGGTGGAGTGGGGGTAGGTTGGTAGGGGTGGGGTGGGGTGGGTGGGGTAAATGGGGTAGGTGGGGTAAGTGGCTGGGTGGGGGTGAGGTGGGTGGGTATGGTGGGTGGGGTGGGGTAGATGGGGTGGGGTGGGTAGGTGGGGTAGGTGGTGTGGGGTAGGTGGGTGGGTTGGTGGGGTAGGTGGGTGGATTGGTAGGTGGGTTGGGGTGACTGAGTGGGGTAAGTTGGTAGAGGTGGGGGTAGGTGGGTGGGGTGGGTTGATATTTAGGGTAGGTGGATTGGGGTGGCTGGGTGGGGGTAGGTTGGTAGGGGGTCGGGGTATGTGGGGTGGAGTGGGGTGGGATTGGTGGGGTGGGGTAGATGGGGTGGGGTGGAGTGGGGTAGGTGGGGTGGGTGGATGGGTAGGTGGGGTAAGGTAGGGTGGGGTGAGTGGGATGGGGTGGTGTAGGTGGGTAGGTGGGTAAGAGGTGGGGTGGGGTGGGACTGGGAGTAGGTGGGTGGGGTAGGTGGGGTATCAAATCTCGGCCCCTTCTCTCTCGTCGTTCTCAGATCGATCGAATTGAATGAATATGTAAAAAAATCCTATTATATTTTTAGGGGTATATTTGTCAATTACTTAAAAATAATGGATGGAATGATTTATTCCTGGCCACCCCCTAAGGAATGAAAATTAAAATTTTAAGTTAACTATCATTCCAGGAGGAATACATTATTCCGTTGGAATAAACAAACCAAACAACATTTTTATCATTCCAATAGAATGATTTATTCTATTCTCCCTCCTATTCCATCGATCCAAACGTAGCATAAAAGAATATACAGTTGCTAAGAATAACAGCTTAGTTTTAAGACGAAAATGACATCTTTTATTGAGAAAAGGAAAGAAAAAGAAGAGTAGTTGTTTGATTGTATTAAATATCCTTGAAAATAGTATATAAATATGGGTATGATAGAAAAGAAAGTTCTCCTTGATATATGCAAATGACATTTATTTTAAAATATACAAAATAAGCTACTCCCTCCGTTCCTAAAAGATTGTCGTTTTAGAAAGTAATTTTTGTTCTAAAAAAATTATCGTTGAGTTTATCAATACACATTATCTATTTTTTTCTACTTTACCCTTATTTAAAGCTTTCTCATTTTTAAAACTTTCTTTCATTTTCAATGATTTTTATTCAATTCAATGCTATAATCCAAGTAGTAATATGTTGAATAAGAAGTAATTGGTTGAATTAATAAGAAACATTGGGAAGAGAATAATTGGTTGATACAATTAATAAGGGTACTATAGTATTTTCGCTAGGTATTATTTGTATTCCTTAATCTGTGTGCATTAACCTTAAACGACAATCTTTTAGGAACAAAGGGAGTATAAAACATTAGTTATAATGAAATGGAGGGAGTACAATTGAGTATTAATTAGTTCACTTAACATTAATTCTAGGTGTTTATTCATTAATTATTAGTTACTCCCTCCGTTCTTTTTTATTTGTCTTTTTAGATAGTGAAATTTGTTCATTTTTATTTGTTGTTTGTAGATTTTAAGGAAACGTTTGTTAACGCCAAGATCTTCTCCAACGTCCCAATCACGTAAGACGCCCTGATCCTGCACAGTAAACACGATAAATACCACAAGCTTGACGGCTTCGACCGTCGGGGGATAGCTCAGGCGTGAGAGTCAGTATCAGTGTTCACAAGGTTAACAATGGAGGATGTAATGTCTAGTGTATTGAGAGATGATAATTCAGTTGTGTGTATGTGAGCATACCTGTTTGTGAAGACTTAGTTGATAGGTTATACTCTCTTGCCCGATTTACCGTGCCACCCACTACCGTCTGACACAGCCCCCTGATCTGATAGTTTCTGTCGGATGTGTACAGTCCACCCACTATCTCTGTCCTCTGTTTTCTACCGTCGGCCATCGCCGGATCCCATCCACATTAATGCATGACAGTAGTAACAGTCAACTATCATGTTTTTTCATCATTACAAGTCAAAGTAATATATATTAAAATATCTAATGGGTTAATCTAATGAACCAACCCGGTCTCATAGGGTTTAATAGAAATAACATGATGACTAGGCCCAAAGACTTTTAAGGTTCAATAATGAAGGCACAATAGACTAATTAAACAAGTGAGCCCAATTCATTCAGCCCAAATAGGGAAAATATCATGACCCAACATTGCCCCCTAGTTTTTTATTAAACAAAATTTTTAATAGAAAACTATAAATGGTCCATGATAAGGAGTAATTGAGACGTACCCGATTTGGTCCATAAGATGAAACAGAGGATGGCCAGATGTCAAACGTAAAAGGCCCAAACAGTAAAGGATTAAATTTGAAAAAGATGGACTAAAAATCGGAAGTCCAAATGAGAGGCCCAATCTGATAAAATATCTAAGGATTGACCTGGACGCTCCCCATTCGAATTTTCATCATTGCCAGAAATTAAATGTGCCGCCTTCGTAACTCGTGTAACCGTCAGTATAAAAAGTAAACTTTACCAAATTTGACAGTTTTACTTGCTAATTTGAATTTTCGGACCTTTGAGTTCTCTTTCTCTCTCCAGAACTTTTCTTCCTTTCTCTGCGAAACCTCAACAATGGCTTCCCAAGATTCGGAGCAAAGTCCACCTATTTTAGTGACACCGATCAATGTCGTCCTGCCAAATCCAGACCCCATGTGACAACCCCAAAATAGGTCCATTCAACCCAACTCATTCTGAGTCGCCAGATACATGATACAAAAATAAATACAACTTCAGTAATATAATTGTCGTGCAAAATACGACAACACATATACTGTGAGTTTGAATACAACTATTGTCTAATAGAGAGTATAAAAATTCAAAAGGAGTCCTTGTTATAATTATTGATACACTATTTTACAAAATAGTGAGGACTACTAAAACAACTATCCTGAACCATCACTCCAAACTCCGGCTAGTTCCTGTTATGTTCTCACCTTCTGAGAAGAAAAATGGAACAAAAAGGAAAAGGGTGAGCTCAACTAGCCCAATAAGAAAATATTATGACTAAAATAATATACAACAAATTATCGTTAATCTTCAACATGGAATAATCTGATAAAATATAATAGACAACAAGTTTTAGATCAATAATTGCAGCGAAAACAGCAATCCATTAAAAGAGTCAAGTAGAGAAAGAATTCTACTATCTTCTAAGATTTAAAAGTTCATCATCAATATTTTATCCCTGTAACATCAATCAATATACATCTTGAATCAAATATTCATCTTTGCACTACAGGTCAAAGATATTCATTTGTATCACCTGTTGGTCATGTTCATCTCAACACCTGTTCATCTTTGCACTACGGGTCAAAGATATTCATCAGGTAATCATTAATCTTTGCACTACAGGCCAAAGATATTCATCAGTTAATCATTCATCTTTGCACTACAGGCCAAAAATATTCATCAGTTAATCATTCATCTTTGCACTACAGACCAAAGATATTCAGTAATATCATCATTTAGGACTGAGGATGATGAAAAATATTTTAAAGAAAACGAATTCAGTGAGATAAAAGATCAAATATTAAGAATTCGTATTACAGTTTATCCAAGTTCAAAAATATTTCATAATAACCAATTTTAAAGCAGAATTCAAAATAAAGATCAAAACATGAATACAAGTTGTAGTACAATAAAAGTCTTAGTTTACTTTTGCATATTGTAGTACAATAAAAGTTGACATGTGCTGCCAAATTATTAATTGTGTACTCCCTCCATCCCAAAATAATAGACGTTCTAGAGAATTTTACAAAGATTAAGAATAGTTGTACTTTTACTATTTTACACTTAATTAATACTTTGATCTCATTCATTTAATTCTTCATTTACACTAGACTTCATTTTACACTTTCTCTCCTAATTAAAGACTTTTCACACTTTATTACTGCTAGTACTCACTAATAGCAGTCTCTCTCTCTACCACCGTGACCTCCACCTCTGTATATCACCTCTGCCACCTCTTTCTTTAGCCAATTATGTTGAGCATGAGGAATGAACTCAAGCACTAACGGGGGCAAATAAACAGAGAGAATATCAATAGGTGAATAACGGAAGAATTTCTTCCAACCATACTCCCAAGGCTGTTATACCAGAAAATAAATGTCCATTAAAATAGGTATTAATAATGGGGGAGAAGGAAGGGTAAAAAGGGAAAACAAATGTCAAAATATTCTTGGGATGGTAAAACGTCAAATATTTTGGAGAAAAAAATAGCCTAAAACGTCTATTATTTTAGGATGGAGGGAGTATTTAATAAATTACATATTGTAGTATGATAGTAGTACAAGTTGAATTACATATTGTAGTTTGATACAAGTTGAAATACATTTAATTGTTTGGTGGGTATATGCAATACCCTGTTGTTTGTTTAACATAACACCACAGCCCACAAGTACAATCGAGTATTAATTAGTCCACTTGACATTAAAATTTCAATTAAATTTATTTTTCTAATTTATTAGAATAATTAATCCTAATCTAGGGGATAATTTATTATCTTCATAATAACTTGTTGTCAACAAAATTCAAACCCTCAACCTCTATATTTATGGAAGTAAGGGGCTGTTTGATAAAAATTGAATATATCTGAATTTGAATTTGAATGAGCTGAATCTGAATAAGCTGAATATGAATCTGAATGAAAAATGTTGTTTGATAATTGATATGTCTGAAATATCTGAATAACAATATTTTACTATTTTACCCCTCTAAACTATACTGAACAAGTATATAATTTTGTCTGGACGTATTTAAAAAAATTAATTAAATACAATATTCATTGTACAACAAATAAAAATAAATAATTCAAATAAATTATCAAACAAAGTATTGAATAATTCAAACAATTATACTACTTAATAAACACGACGTTGGATTGGATAAAATAAAGGGAACTGTTTTTCACATAAATAAAAAATATAAACATCAAAAAGTTCAAAAAAAAAAGGAGCAGTATCCTGGTAGTAGAAGAAAGCTTCTCTCTGCCTCTTCCCGGTGAACATCTAGCTTCTCTCTCCAGCTTCTCTCTGCCTCGATTTTTATCCAGCTTCTGGTAGTAGGAGAAAGCTTCTCTCTGCCTCGTCATCTCCAGCTTCTCTCCTCCCGGTGAACATCCCTCTTCTCTCTGCCTTCCTCGCCTGCGCAATCGCTCAATATTCCTCAAGCTCTTCACCACCTAGAGCAGCGACGAGAGCCAAATGAAGAGCGGATGGAGAAGCGGCAGGCTATTTGGGTAAAACTCATGATTCAGTCGATTCAACCCAATTTTTTTAAAAGAATCGGTCAAATGCATTCAGACCGATTCAGATTTCAAATTTTATAAACAAACAGTCTGAATGGCTGAATCGTTCAGATTCAGAGCCATTCAGACCGTTTCAGAGTAAAACAAACAGGCCCTAAGTCATATCAGTAGACCAACTGATCATCATAAATCTCCTTAAATATACACAAGCAACTACGAGACGTTAGCAAATTATTTACTTAATTACTCACTCCGTCCCACGATAAAAGTCCTTATTACTATTTTGGGTTGTCCCATGTTAAATGTTCACTTTCTTTTAATAATCAAATTTTTACACATTTTTTTCTATTATGCCCGTAACATTAAATATCTCATATTTTTCTTATTCTAATTCTCTCTCCATATTTAATGACATTATTATGGATAATTTTGTCATTTTATTCATCTTCTTAATATGCGTAAAAAGTCCACCATAACTTTTATTTTGGGACGGAGGGAGTAATAAAAAGAGTCTAATTTTTAACTTTTACAAATTAATTCAACAAATTTTAAAATTAAAATTACATTTATGTATATTTAAAAACAATAAACTTCATAACTAATACTTCATCCGTTCCTTAATATACGTCGTTTTAAAGTTGTGCACAAGTATTAAGAAAATAATTGTATAGCATTAACTATAATATCAATTGTCTATTTTGCCCTTGTATTGGAAGAAGAGATTGTTATTTATTGGACAAAAAATAGTGAGAGAACCAAAGTTACATTTAATACTTGGGGTAATATTGGAAACTAAGCAATTAATGCTTACTTGAAATTCTAAAACGATTTATATTAAGGAACAAAAATATTTCTCTAAAACAACTTATATTAAGGAACGGAGGGAGTACTACGTATAGTTATCATTTTGAATTATTTTGTTTCATAATTAGTTCGTTAGTAGAAAGGTTTTATTATATAATTATTTTTGAAGTATCAAAATACCTTAAAAATGATATCAAATAGTCCATAAATTAAATTAAAAATTAATTATAAGATAAAATTATTCAAAATAATAATAAATTAATACAAATAGTCTCATCGCTTCCAACTTTGCCTAATATTTTGTTGTTTTTACACCCTCCGTTTTTAATTTTAATTTTTTATAACCAGTTCAAAATTACTAGTAAATTACCAAGCTATCTCGGACTAAAAATATTAAGTCGGCCCATTTTCTAAAAATATTAATTATTCCCTTTGTCTCCAAAAGATGAGCAAAACACAATTTTCATACCATGTCAGATTGGTGGTGTGGTTCGAGTTCTGGGAGTGTTTGTGTGGTGCAGAAGAAAAAAATAAATAAAATTCAAAATTTATACCCACGTAATAATTTCATAAGATTATATAAAGTGATGAATATTTTTATTTTTTATATTAATTGACCACATTAAATGACTTATTTACCCTTTATTTTATGTAATTTATCTCATCCTTTTAGGGACAATATTTTTTTATACATTTAATCATCTTTTTGGGGACGTAAGTGTGAAAATTATTTATTATTTGTGTAAAATGAGATTGTAAAAAATTCAACATTTTTACTTAAGAAAATTATTGATAGATGGACAAAATCTATTAAATTCTCTTTGGCAAAGTAGACAGATAGGCCAGCTTAAAATAAGGCTACCTTGGTATAAGGGTGCTAGTTACTCCTTAATTCCAACCAAAATAGATGTCACACTCAAAATTTAAGCAACAAAATAATAATCACCTTTAAATTTAATGTATTTTTTTATTTAAACGATTTATAGTGCTATTTATGTTTGTGAACATAAGAATTAAAAAAAATAGAAATATCTTGTATTCCTGTGGTCCAACATTTGGTACTTGATAGCTTATGTGTATCACTGTGTATGCCATGACATTAACAATACATATCAACTTTTCTCTTTTACTATTATACATTAATTAAAGGATATTTATATTTTCACACGATTTTTTAATATTTTTGCATGAAAAGTGTCGTTATAGATGTATAGCAACGGATTTTATGTGAAAATATCAAAAAGTCGTGTGAATATATCAGTTTTCTTAAAAGAAATTGTCCAAAAAGCTTTTAATTTTGTTGTGCCCACCAGCCCACAGGTGAGGCAGCTATTTAGGTCCCTACTTTCCAAAGCAAGGTTATGTGCTCATTGTCTTCTAAATAGTAGACAACACAAAGAAAGAAAGAAAGAAAGAAAGAAAGAAAGAAAGAAAGAAAGGGAACATATACAAGTGACATTAGAATATATTGCTTTTGCTTGTAAAAAAGACTCCACTTAATTTGAAAACTTTTAACCCCCTTTAGCTTGCTTTTATCCTTTAGTTTATACTTAATTAAGATTTTCACAACTTTGTTCATGACTAATTGTAATTGTCTTAGCCCATCGCAGGGCTCACCCAAAAGTCATGGCTAAATGTATTATTGTTAGTAACTTAATTTTTTATACACGGGCAAATTTTTTTTCATATATTTTGATATGGGACAGGGAAACAATACTATTCATCTAATAAAATGATTGTCCTCTATGAGAACTGAATTAACAACCTCTTGGATCATCTTAGCCCACCACGTGGCTCAGCCAAAAGTCATGACTAAATGTATTATTGTTAGTAACTTAATTCTTTATACACAGACAAATTTTTTTTATATATACTATCCTTCATTTTGAATCAAGTGTATAATTATTTTTTAGACAAAGGGAATTCCTAAATTGACCTTGTTTATAGGATAGAGAGCATTAGGGTTGTGACAAAGTTATTCTTATCAAATGGCAGTTGAGACATTCTTTCTACAATCAAATGTACTTTCCTTTTTGAGTGCTAAATTAATTTTTCATTTAAATGGGAAAAGAAATGGGATTTATTCCTCGAACATTAAAGAAATGAAACCGAATACTAGTATACTAAATTACTATACAAATTAAAACTAGTTGCCAATGGGTAATCATATATTGTTTAAAGAAATCGCACGCGCGATTGTAGGCCTCAAAAAAGATCCTTTCTCATTTTTCTCATTACACCTGGCAAACGGCCGGGTCGGGCCGGGCCAACGACGGGCCGGACCAAAAAGGCCCGAATTTTGGTGGGCTGAAAATGGCCAGCTCGTGGCCCGGGGCGGGCGGGCCGGGCCGGGCCGGCCCGCGGGCTTCGGCCATTTTTTTTTTTGCAAACACTTTGTTACATCAAAAATAATAATAATAAAAAATATTAAAAATAATAAAATCATTAATAATAAACAATAATACAAACAAACACGATTAATTAATTACATACATTAACTACATGGCTCAATTAATTAAAATTTTAATAGTATTATAAATTAGTATTATCAATTATAGTTAAAATATATTGAAGATTACATCAAAAGCAAATAGTTGTTGTAGCTCAGTTGGTTTGAACTCTTATTTATTTACTTACATGTTTTGTGTTCAAGCCTCACAACCTAACACTTTATTTTTTTTAAAAAAAAATTAATAATTGGCGGGCGGGCCGGGCCAAAACGGCCCGGGTTTTCACGGGCTTAAAAATGGCAGCCCAAAGCCCGGGTTTTGGCGGGCGGGCCAACCCGACCCGCGGGCTTTGGGCCCGTTTGTCAGGTCTATTTCTCATTAGTAAATCAATATAAAACTTTATTAAAACAGGTCATTCTCGGTAATATATATATATACAGAAAGGATCAAGACTAGAATTCTTAAATAGCAGAATGCCTTAAATAATATAATTTTATAAAAATGACATAATTTTGATAAGACGCGGTGGTATTTTTGTAAATACGCGGTGGCATGGTATTTACAAAAATGTCACCGCGTCTTATCAAAACTACGTCGTTTTGATAAAGTTCTATTATTTAAGAGAGTTCTACTACTTAAGAGGTCTACTCTTGATCCTGTATATATATATATATATATATATAATAGATTAATTCGTATGTTCCAAACAGATTACATGTTTTACGGTTCATAAAGGTTTTAATGTCTTTATATTCTTAGCATATTAAGGTTGTGTTTGATTGTATCTTAATACATCTTAATAGTTCACCTCTTAATGTATTTTAATAACCCACATCTTTGTATTAAGAGGTCATCTGAATAGTTTAGACTTATCTTTGTATCTTAACTATTCAGAGGACCTCTTAATACAAATATGTGAGCTTTTAAGATGCATTAAGATGTGAACTGTTAAGATATATTAAAATACAATCAAACACCACCTAAATTTATCAGTTACGTATTTAAGGTACATGTTCCGTCTTTAAATTACATCTTATTTTACGTTTGGATTGAACGAATGAAATGGAGAGTGAAATGATTCATTTCATTATATATGAAATGAGTTATTCCATACTCTTCTTCTCCCAAGAATAAAATTCATAAATTTGGGAGAAATTAGAATGGTTCAATCCATTCCAATTGCAATCAAACACAATTTTTTTCATTTAATAGGAATGAATTATTTCATTCTCACCTTCATTAAAAAATCCAAACGTAGCATTAGTTTTAAGTTTTTAAGTACAAAATGATAAAATATGAAAACAATGGTATTGAATTGGAACGAGGATAAAATTGTCATTAATGAAATCTTTTTTTATATTATTTTTTTAGATTTTAAGTAACACACAAGCTTATGTGTGTACATGATTTATACACCCATTATATATATATATATATATATATATATATATATATATATATATATATATATATACGGAGAGGCTCTAAAACGAACCTTAAAAAGCGAATCAAAGACGAACTGTCGTCTTTGGTGTCTATGGCGACGGTTCGACCCGTCGCCAAAGACTACATGGCTATGGCGACGGATCGAACCGTCGCCATAGAAACCAAAGACGACGGTTCGTCTTTGGTTCGCTCTTTAAGGTTCGCTTTAGAGACGAACCGTATATATACATATATAATCCATTTTTTGTGAACCATTTTATTTAACATACCTTGCTCATCACCTTTAGCGACGGTTTGGTCCGTCGCTATAGAATAGATAAATGATTTATATGTTATAACGACGGTTTGATGTATATCGCTAAAATTTAAGACGATGGTTCTCTAATATACGCGACGGACCGAACCGTCGCTTGGTCCGTCGCTATAAGAATAGATAAACGATTTATATGTTATGACGACGGTTCGATGCATCGCTAAAAGTTAAGACGACGGTTCTCTGATATACGCGACGAACCGAACCGTCACTCTATCCAGGGGCAGATCTACCTTAGGGCAGTGGGGTCAATTGACCCCACTGAATTTTTGGGAGTTAATTTTTAATTTTATTTTGATTTTATAAAGTGTTTAGTGAAAATAAAAAATTCAGACTAAAAGACTATTAAATGTCTCAAATTTTTACTAACACAAACACTCACTCTTTTATATTCTTTAGTAACTTACATTGAACATGATAGTTTTGCAGCTATTGAAATGAGACTATCATTACGATAGTTTCAAACAATGAAATCTCAAAAAATGTTATTATAAATAATATTTTAACAATATTATTTAATTTTGTAATTTATTTTAGAGGACACAAGAAGTGTCTGTTATAATAACAGTGTTTTAAAAAATTATAAAATATTATTTTATATATAACAAAAGATCGAAGATTCGAAGTGTATTCAATTACATAAAATAATATCAATTTTATATGATAGATCACACAATTATTTACAATATCGCTCGCATTTTGGCGCCTTTATTTTATTGTATTTTATTTTTTTAATAAATTTTTGTTTTAAAAAAATTGACCCCACTGAATTAATGGACTGGATCCGCCCCTAACTCTATTCATCGCTAAAGGTGGTGAGCAAGGTATGTTAAATAAAGGGGTATGTACTTGATCATATCCGTGTGTGTGTGTGTGTATATATATATATATATATAGAGAGAGAGAGAGAGTCCGGATCAGTTCCGGACTCCCGGACTAGACCAAAATTTTGGACTTTTTATTTTATTTTATTTTTTCTAAAACAACTAAAAATAAATAAATAAATAATTATGGAATTGAAATTTTTTTCATAATACAGTGTTTTGGGTGTGATTTGGGTACGTATAACAAAATATAGTGGTACAGTTTGTGCAGATTGTACCATCATTTTTTGGTATAGGTATTCAAATCACGTCCAAAACATTGTATTATGAAAAAATTTCAATTCCATAATTTTTTATTTATTATTTTTTAGTTCTTTTAAAAAAAATAAAAACAAAAAAAGTCCGAATTTTCTCACGTCCGGAAGGTCTGGACCTGATCCAACTTGTTTATATATATATATATATATATATATATATATATATATTAGGTTTTTTTGTTGGTAAAATTAAAAATATATTAAGCATAAATCAAAGTGTTTAACCTCCCATCCTTCCGACCAAATGTCAAGATTGTGCGAAATTTATTATTTCTTTACATTGAATTAATTAATGGGGAAAAAATAAAGAAACATTAGAAACGGTGAATAGACTTGTTTTCGTCGCTAAAAGTGCAAAAGAAGGTTTTGGAATGGAAGGGTTGTTTAATGTAAGGTTTTCATATCACAATCAAAAAATGTACCGAGTGGATAAATAACTGCTTCAACTAGTAGTTGAATTATTATTGATCAAGAAACATCATTAATATGTAATAAATAATAAATATATTAGTTATGATTATATATTATATATATATTTATAGTAAATATGTAAAATTAATTAATTTATCTATAAAAAAAATTAAACCTATTTGTACAATTTTACTTTAAACAATTCAAATAAATACTAAATCTATATGAAAAGAAAAATATTAAATCATGCTCATAACTCAAAAGTAAAAAATCAAACACGAATGAACATAAATATCTCTAGGATACATTCAAATTCAAAAATTTAACCACAAGTTCAAGTGTTTGGTTAAATATAAATGCAAATATATTTAGAATACCAAACACAGTCTCAACTAAATTACTAAAATAAACCCACGACACTTAATTCACAAAAAGCATAAATCATTCTAAACCCTAATTTTTATTTCTTTTATCCATATATTTTAAGTTAGTAGGGAACCGGTTAAATTCGTAAACTAATTACTGGTTCATTGGGTCAAGTGATTAACTACCGGGTCACTGAGTTTGAGCGGGTTTTAATCTAAAATTGAATAATTGATCTAATCCGAATCAAAATGTGGATCGATTTCGATTTTAACCGATTCCATACCGATCCGAATTTCACAACCTTGGCTTAATGCTCTTCCCACTAACGCAAATTTGCGCAAAGAGGATTGGATTTGCACCATTTGAAAGATGGTGGTGAACTTCTTCCTAGTGATAGCGATTTGGCTATTGAAAATTATTTTATTAAAAGATAATCAAATGAAGAAAGTGATGAAAATAACAAAAAATAGATAACATGTCCCTTCACTTGAAACTTTTTTTAAAATATATAAGAAGATATGGATTGACATTTCCATTCTTGACGTTTGGTTTAATCCAAATACTATAATATCTGACAATTTTCCCTATTTCCAAAGATATTTTGCTCATTTATTTAGGAACAAAACTTAAAACTATTTTACTAAAATTTTGAAAAAGTGTTAATATATATGATAATTAAATTCAGGTTCATATTAAATATTGGGATGTATGAGATAAGAGGGTGTAAAGAACGGAGCCACATATTACTGTTTTATTTTGTCGTTTACGCGCAATCCACATTTAATACAAAATTATCTGACATGTTTTATTTTTGAATGTATTTGGCTCGTAATGACTTATAAATTAAAATAAATATAAAGATTATTAAAAATTACATTAATAAAAAGAAAGACAAATAGTTACTTATTTCTTGACTTAAATTTCAATTTATAAGTCAAAAAATAAGTAATTGTCAAACAGTAAAAACCAACTTATAAACAACTTATTAGTTGTTCCTGAACAGAGCATTAGGATTATCAAATTTTTTATTATTATATATTTATCAAAAAATTTGAGACTTAATGTTATTCTTAATTTTTACTCTTTTTGTCCGACTTTATTTATTTTAATCGATTTTTTATGATTAAATTGATTAATTTTAAATTAATTATATAAATATATTAAATTTTTTAAAATTAAATAAGTTAATTTTGATAATGTATTGAATGTAATTTTATATAATAATAATTTTATGTTTATATTTAATAAATTAAAAAATAAATTTTAGTTTTAAATATAGATAATTTGACCGTAAAAAGTCCATTAACGAATAAAGCTAGGGAGTATTACTCTTTTTCTTTCTATTTTTAGTTCCCCAAATCCTTTACATGTTCCTCTTTTTCTCTAATCTTTCTCTACCTCAACAACTATAACCTTTAAATTAACTGACCCCCATCAATTTCTTGATATATATATTCTTATTCATACAAATGGAAGCAACTTTAGGCTTACTGGGCGGCCCTGGTGGCGGTGGTGGTGGTGCCGGTGTGTCGGAAATGGAGAAAATGTCGTCTTCAAAGGTGTCTTCTTACCAAGATGAGGCTGAACTCGAACTGGGTCTTGGTTTGAGCCTCCGTAGTGGCGGCGGTGTTGGGGTGGTGAAGGGTAAGTATGAGTATGTGAAGATAATGACTGCAAAAGACTTTCCTTGTTCATCTGCTGGCACCAAAAGAGGAGCTGATTGTGTTGGTGCTCCTGAGGTTGGATACTCTGCTTCCCCAGCTGTCAGGTACATAATTTTATTTTTTTCCATTAAATCTCCACCATCAGTTTTGTTATTTATTGTTGTATAGTTTAATTTCCAAGTGAATCTTTCATTTTAATTTGCTTCAACTTTAATTTCTTATTTTTCTTTCCTTTTTTTTTTTCATTTTCCTGTTGATATTCTGTTTTTTAGAGCTGGTTTCTACAATTTTTTAAGGGGAAAATTTTATATTAAGACGAAAACATGTTGAGTTTTGTTGAGAGTAGACACGTCAATCAATTACTTCATGTATTTAGATTTACCTATTATAATGTCCACTTGCAATAAGAAACAACTTGTTTTTTGTCGAAATCACTTTTACAGTAGTTAGATTTTTTTCAGTTATACGAAGTATGGGAATTTCTACTAATGATTCTGTAGCCTTTTATGTTGAAAATGATTTATGATTCTTCTTTTAATCCTGTGGACAAAATACAATGACATGTGTTGTACATAATTATTAACTTTAGGATTAATGTATTTTATGTAATTGTAGAATTAGAATAATAGGGAGGTAAAAGAATCACTTCTCATTTCTTTTCTTGAATATTAAATTTTAGTGATTAAAAAATAATTAAAAAAAATCATGTCTATGTGTGTCGTATGCCAACTGCCCAACACTAATATACGGGGAAAAAACAGAAGAGCACTCTTTTTTTTAACAGAGTAAATATTTGTATGTGTTTTTTAGTGGTTTGTTTTATGCCGATGCTTTTTCTTTGTAGTTTATTTGATTCCTTAAGTTTTTCTTTATCAAACCTCTATTCTGGTTGAAGACAATTTCATTGCAAACTAACGAGGCTGCCTGTTTGCTAGATATATTTCCATTATTTTCTGTTTTTTCATTATTTTCAGTTATATATTTTCTGTATAATACTCTTCAATACATTGTACAAAATTTTCAACTTTTTTGTAACTAGAAGTGGAACTCTTTGATTGGGACACGTAATATTTCTTCTCTTTTTTCAGTCCCTGCCCAACAAACTTTCATTGGTAAGATAATTTTGTGTAAAAGAGTTTTAATTATTAAAAGAATCAAAAGAATGCCATATCATCCAAAGTAAGACCAAGAACAAACTTGCTTAAAAGATTATGCCTGGGAACAAAGGGGTGATCGTAAATATGTTCGCAAGTATACACGTGTGAGGCAAGTATTTCACATTGGAAAATAAAGGAATGTAGGACAAATATACGTGAATAGACCCAAGAACAAGTGCTCAAGTTTATAGGTTAAATTGAGTCGAAGCACGTGTGTTAGAACTTAGAACTACTTTTTTATTTCTTATTGCTTGCTAGGTTAGATTTATTCATTTATATTTTTGTTTTTTGAAAACAGTCAGGTTGTGGGATGGCCACCTATAAGGACTTACAGGATGAACAGCTTGATCAACCAAAATAATGCAAATGGTGATCAAGAACATAAGGGAGTGGGTGGGAACGATACACGTAAAGAAGATACTTTGAAGAAGAAAATCAGCCATGGTAGCAACAACAATGATACAACTGTAAAAGAAAGAGGGCATCTTGGGTTTGTGAAGGTGAATATGGATGGATTACAAATAGGAAGGAAAGTGGATTTGAGTGCTCATTCTTTGCTATGAGACATTAGCCCAAATTCTTGAGGACATGTTCTTCAGACCCTCAACAACCATCAATTCTATCCGTAAGTCCTTGCCCATCTTTTTCCTTTTTGTATGTATGTTCTTAGTTTCAAAAACCAAGCTGCTGTCCTATATTTTGTTCATTAATTTGTTGAGGGAAAGGAATTCAAATAACAAGGGAATTTATCTTCTCTTGTTTGGTTGCACAATTTTTATTTTTATTTATTTATTTGGAAAATATTTGGTTGCACTACTTAAAACTGAAGAAAAAGGAAAACATAAGTGCGGGAAGTTTTTCCAATGTTCCATAATTTTTTCCTTTTGGTGAACATTAGCAGCATTTTGGAGAATTTTGGTTTCGACTTTCTTGTAGTTTCCCTTTCCTTCATCATATTCACTGGCCAAAGACGACTTTGAATGCAAGTATTGCTTAAAAATATTTATAAGCTTGCTTAATTAATATTACGTACCTTTGCTTAACTATATAATATTTGGTTAAAAAAATGATATAATAAATAATTGCTTTGGTCCATCTTCTGTGTGAGAGATTTGATGTCAAAGGGCTTTTAAGTTTTGACCAATGAGTTGTGTTTACCTGTTGCTTTCTGTTTTTGTTTCATAGTAAAATTGTGCTTGTGTAATTAGGACCTGGCGGTGTGAAGAAACAAACAGTACAACCCTCAAAACTTTTGGATGGATCCTCTGAATTTGTGCTCACTTACGAAGATAAAGACGGAGACTGGATGCTCGTTGGAGATGTTCCATGGGGGTATACAACTAAAACCCATTACTACATAATTATGCCAATCAAAATATGCCTTGATACTCTGATGTTAGATCTGATATAATACATGACTATTTGTATGAATGAATGAAACGATTCTGACCCTAGCACATATGAGAAACCCGAAACAAAGAAATGTGAAAAGAAGAAATATCAATTGTAATGTATTTGTGGTTGATGATTTATACAGCTTATCCTCTCGTGCTTAAATGTGATCCCTTTTTTTGTATTTTGTTCTAAGGATGTTTCTCAACACCGCGAAAAGGCTTAGAATTATGAAGACCTCTGATTCTAATGGACTTGGTATGCACATAAATGTTATCGTATTATGGTGACTATCTTGCAAATGTTATTTGCTTCCTTCCCTTCTAATTCAAGTCAATTATTTATTGCAGTTCCAAGGTTCCTAGAAAGACATGACAGACAAAAGTCTAAGCCCAATTAGCATCACTGGCCACTGCTGAAGAAATAGCAAAGGAAAATAGAGATATTAAAGAGTTCGAGTATTCTGCCATGTTTGTTTTTGTTTTGTTTTTTTTGGCTTTTTTTTCCCAGTTTTTTTTTCTTCTTCTTGGAAGTGCCTACGTTTTGTTATTTCCGACAAAGTTGCCGTTTTTTTGGCACCACCTTTTTGCCTTGATTCTTCTTATGTTCCTTTCTTGTAAGCCATATTCAATTTAGCTTTAGCTCTCCTCTGTCCTACACAGGTTCATACATGACTGCATAGTTGCTTAACATCAGTTTCTGACTGTGTAAATATAAGGCTGCTTTAATTTTCTTAGAGTTTGCTGCAAATCAAACGTGCGTCCGTGTGTGCGTGTAATTTTAAATTATTTTTCATTTCATATTTCTTTTTGCATAATGATCAAGCTGCAATATTGATCAAGCTGCGCAAGAAATGAAGGAGACTCGTGCAAAGTTAGGTCCTGTTTATTTCAAGTCTTGTGTCTTTTCTTCGACTTATTAACTTGTCTGTATAACAAAACCTGAAGAAAAGCAGAAAGTTCTATATCAGCTTTTACCTTTTCCTCAACTTATATATGCAGTGAGAATGTAATTGACCCACCATATCAAGTTCATTTTCCTTTTTCAGATTATAATACCCCATGTAAGCCTGTAAAATGAATCTGGTTTGATTCGTACTCGCTCAACTTGAAATATAAATTATTTAAATATGATCACAGTTCGATAAATTATTCGAACATTTTTAAATTGTAATTTTTTATTGATGTTAGTATCATATTCGCTCGAAAAGTTTAAACTGTTCTGGTTCAATTTAAGATCATGATGCAGAATTTGTTTAGAAGTGCGTGTCGGACTTAATTCGAGATCGTGATACATAGATCGTGAGGAAATGATTCACATTGAGCTCGAATAATTTTGTGAGATTTTGATAATTGTGAATGTGTAAGAGTTGAGCACAAACATATTTTTGCATTCATGAAGTCTTTCCAGTGGCAATTGAGTGGGTAGGATTATAAACTCAAAGCAAATACCATGAAATGAAATCATTTCTCATGAGTTCTATGATTAACATATATATGAGACAATACTTAGGCATATTAGGCTAGTAACATGCTTCTTGTGCAAATGGCTTATAAACTTCTAATTGCCTAAATTTCTATTTTTGTAATAATTTCTTATTTAAGATCACCCAACAAAAATTTACTATTATAAAATAAGTATTTTATAGTTTTATTTAAGTAAAGTACCTATGAATTCAAATTTCATTATTTATTTTTTTAATGAACAAGCAAAAAATTAAAAATTAACTAAAAATAAAAAAAATGAAATAACATAACCTTTTGCATTTCTTATTATTATATCTTCATATTACAAAGTACAAACATAAGAAATTAATAATCTAAATATAAAATCTAATTTCTTTTTTATATTATAGAATCAATAATATGAAGATAAAAAATAAAATTTAATATTTCTACACGTTAAAATAATATTTTCACACGGACGAATGATGGGAAAATATCAATTTTTTATAATTAAAAAATTAATTTTTCTTTTTCTTTTTACATTATTTTATTTTACATCACCAAAATCCTGGACCTGGTGGTTGGTGCTCAGTTTTCTCTGGTCAAGTAAAGTACTCCTTCCTCCTAGGAAGATCAGATTCCTAATTCCTTAATCTACATAATTTCATTAGATCTTCCCCATCACCATTTCTGAGCAGCTAAACCAATACTTAAATGGACGAGGTTGTGGAGGAATATGTGAAGACGAAGAAAGAATGGGACGAAACATACGGCAAAACTCAAGAACACATCAAATCGATCCAAGAATTCGGAAAATCAAGAGAATCTTCTACTACCAGCAAAAATTCATTGCCGAGATTGAATGGTCTGGCTCACGACGGATTGGCTTTGCTCAATTCGTTGCAGTTCAAGCTCGATCTTCTTGCTCCCCAACTCCCTTCCGATGATCAAGTTGAGGCGGCTCAGTCCTTGCTTCAATCTTGGAAAAATCAAATCCAAAGGTACACTTTTCCCCAATTCCGCCAATGTCTCTAGATATGTGTATATGTGAATCTCTGCTGTTATTTCGTCTTGTTTTGGGGATTAAGTTTATGGCATTGGTTTATGTTTGGTTGAGGAGATAGTGTTGAAGAAAATAATTTGAAATTAGTGGGCTTGATGATTGCAGATTTAACAGTACATTGCATTTGATTTTACTGATAGATTTTATATTAAAAATTTTGGGGGACTTTTGGATTTGTATTCTTTAACTATCATCATAATTATCAAGTGTAGTTTTAGAACTAATGAAATATATAATTTCAATTAAAATGTTAATATTAAGTTTGTGGAATGTTAACAAAATTGTATCTTTCTACTTCATAATTTCTCGTAGTGTTAGTTTATTTGTTGCTTAAGAACTTGGAAATTTGTAATTTTTGATTCAACATGACTACACAATTTAGTCTAGTTTATTTGATTGCCAGTAGTTCAGTTTCATGTTTACGAAGAGTAAATTCCTTTTGCAATTTCCTTGTCCCCTCTTATTATAACAAATCTGAGCAGCTGAACAGACTAGATAATTATATAAATGTTGTTCTATAGACGTGTGTGTATAATTTTAATACTTAATAATATTTGTATTTCTTATTATCATGCAGTTTGAGATTGAGTTTAAGAAATGCTAATTTGCAAGCAAAGGCAAACATGAGGAAAGCTGCTCAGGAAGAGGTAACCGTTTCACCCTTTAAGATTTTGCTATTTAGCTTTAGTATATTTTGGTGTTTGGCTAATCTGATAAATTTTGTATACATCAATAATGCAATGTGGATTATTTTTTGGTTAGTGGTTATCTATCAATAGCTTATGGTTATAAAACCTTTTTCATTTTACCTGAGGAAAATTGTAATGTTTGAGGGTAAAATGATGTGGTTAAATGTAGAGGGAGCTGCTTTTGGGAGGTGGAGAAGAGTCCACTATTCGTAGGCGCAATTTACAGTATGTACTACACTCTTGCTTTAAGTGAGAAAAGTTCACTTGTATTGTCTTGATATTTTATATCTTACGCAATATTTGTGGTATAGGCAGCCATATATATGTTTGTCAGATTCTTTACTGAACTAAGGTGTCATTGTTTCAAATAAAGACTGATTTGTAACTCTATATCAGAACAAAGGCTGGAATGACAGCTGCGGCAGAAAGCATCACAGATAGCCTTCGCCGTACTCGGCAACTGATGGTTCAGGTTAGTATCTTTGATTTAATTGTTCTTTTTTTATCTTCTGTATTTTTAATGATTTTATGTTTAACTTCTTTGAAATGATGGACACTTGAGATTTCTCACAGATCTAGTGTACTTTTTGCAGGAGGTTGAAAGAAGTGGAAGCACACTTACGGCTTTTGGTAAGTTCGTTTCGTTACCAGAGATGGTTATATTTTAGCGGGATTATGTCGTTGTTCCTTGGTCATTTTTTCCCTGCTTTTACATCTGCACTAATATTTATCACTCTTTTGTCATCTATTACTTTACGTTTGTGACTTTATCTATGAATTTGAAATAAAAAAATCTTATGATTCAACAACTGTATTATCCTAAACACAGGGGGTGGGGACTCATAATTATGTCAGCAGTCTAGTCAAATTTGGAGCATTCAGTTGCAGAATGAAAAAGGTTGTATTTATAAATGGATTGTTGAAGTGAAATGGCAGGGAGTTGTTCAAATGGATGTAATTTCCATTAAATTTTAGAAGTTATAGGTGGTTGTGCTTCCTTGTTTGGTCTTTGTAGCACGAGACATTTTCTTATAGTCTATTTTGACATATTCCAATAGATTGTTTTAGTGACCAATAGCATATTTCTGATGGTATGGTGATATAGGGTTGATTTTTTTTCTTTCTTATTCAATTTTGGGAGTATAAGGACAGGGTGAAGATGACAAGCATTTGTTTGAGACGAGCCCTTTTGTTTGAGTTTGATAGTAGGGACAATAGTCCTGCCAATTTGGTGGAAAGCAGATAGTCAAGGTGCTTGTCATGGATTTCTATGCATTTACAAGAAGAGTTCAGATTTTTGCTGATTGGTGGTGTTTGTGCAAGAGAATAGGGACAATAATTATAGGCCATGGTGGGAAATAGGGGAATAGGAACTCTTTTGCAAGGGTTTCAGCTCTTAGTATACTTCATGCATCCATTGTATCTTTGTATTTTCACATAATTATATTGTCTTTATTACCATGTTTTATTCTACTTTCTCATCTTCTCTTCATTTAGCTGCTTATATGGTATACATGTCATGAAATCTTTGTTGTTTAGTCAAAGCTAGATGATTGTAGTATTGCTCTCAACTATGAAGCATATATGATTTGTGCTTAATGGAGTATTACATATTATAAGCATTTTTTAGTTTTGTGTGGTTCATGTGTTTTAAACTTGTGTACTAGATAAAGATGTATACATTTGCTTTTACAGAGGAATCTACTGGAGTACTAAGGAAGGCTGAAAGTGAATACAAAGGGCACCGGTCACTGCTAATGCGAACTCGGAATCTGCTCTCCACTATGCAGCGCCAAGATGTACTTGACAGGTATAAACAAACCTAAAGCCTGTTGAATAGAGTTACTCGGTTCTTTAATTGCAAGACTGAGGCCTTGTTCTATATTCTGCAGGGTGATACTTATTCTTGGATTTCTCTTCTTCTCCTTGGCTGTCCTTTATGTTGTTTCAAAACGTGTTGGGATACTCAAGTTGCAGAGAACGGTTACTGCTGCCATAAAAGCTGGTATGGCTGGTCAGGCAGATATTGGAATCGCGGCTGGAGATGGAATAAACCTTGGTCGAGTACATGAGAATGTAATTCCAGTTCCAGGGGTGGAGGTAGCATTAGAACAACCCATGCATGATGAACTTTGATACATTATGAAGACATGGTACGGATAGAGTAGGAGTAGGTTTCTTCAAATCGCCCAAAACCTAGTACGTCCTAAAAGATATAGTTAAATCTGGTTGAGTTACCATCACAACATGCGTATTTTGAAGGAGACTATGGTATTTTAAACACATGATTTTCATTTCATCCTAGTTTTTTCTTGATAATAACCTGGCATAGCATGTGTTTTAGAAAAAGCAGAAGTGAATATTGGATCTATTTCTATTGACAAACAATGATGATGAATTGCTGAGAGGAGCAAATCAAATGCAGTAATAGGTAGCTGCAATTTACAAGAAGTGATAAATAAATGTGGAGTTATGCTAAGAGCCAAAAATCTCTCTGGGTTTTGGTGTTGAGGAGGTAGCCTGCGTTTTGGCCCTTTTTCTGCACTACTGCTACACAGGTGCACTTGCTTTTCTCAATCAAATATTCTGCCGTGTCTATTCCTCTTAACGATCCGTTCCTCTTTTGCTTCCTGAAACAATATATTTACAACAAGTCTTATGTTTATTGGACCGGAATATTGGATATTTTCAAAAAAAAAAATCTTCCGACTCAAAAAATGTTTTAGTATTTATTTCAACTGAAATTTTTATTATAGAATATGGTGTTTTAGGTGTAATTTGGATACATATACAAGAACATGGTTGAAATAAATACTATACATATTTTATATTCTGTAAAAATTTCAGTTGAAATAATTACTATACATTTTTTGAAAGTCGCAAGAAAAAGCGATTTTAAAAAAAAAATGGAATTGTTCAATATACCGGTCCAATAAACATGTCTTTATAGAAGGATTCATATATTTATTAATCTAAATACAAAATATCAAAACCATATCTGTAATACTCTCTCTCTCTCTCCGTTTCACACAAAAATAAATAAATAAATAAATAGTCGTTGTTTCTTTTTAGATGGAGTTAAATAACACAATTTCTTCGTATTTATCATCCGATACCATTGACCTCACTACTAATAAATTAAACAAGATGCATTAAAAAAAATTATAATCTTAAAACTCGAGTATTATAGAGAGAGCGAGAGGGTTGTAATCAAAGCAAATTACTTTGGGGCAGGCCATAAATAATCTTTTAAACTAATTCATAAAAGTTTAGAATGATAGAAGTTTGTGATTAATAAATTTTGTTATATACTATATAATTATAATAATGTATCAATTAAAATTAAATAAATAGTGTTGTCCTTTGACTTCAAAAATTAAATTGTATCTCTAATTTTGATTATTATTATTTTTAAAATATGAAAAGACAGATAAAGTCAGAGAACCTTCATCTTGTATATTTCGGAGTAAATAATGTAAGATAGTGACATTATCATTTTGATATACTTGGGGTGATAACACAAGGATGCCACACTTAGATTGGACTTATCATTTCAATATTCAGTAACTTGTTTAAAAATACCCTCTACCAAAATATGAAATTCAGACTCATGCAATTTCACCAAAAAAAAATCATTTTATTTTTAAATTTTTTATTTGCTTAGTCAATTAACGAAATGAAAATGAACATCATGGACATAGTATAATTTAAGCTACTATAAATGTAAAAAAAAAATTTGACTGATAACTAAAAGTTTTTATAATTGTTTATATTTATTTTCCTTTTCCTTTCCCATTTTTTAATTTTTAAATTTTGTTGGTTCCAAAGGAAGCAACACTTATTGCTTGCTTAGCCTATGGAAATGAAAGCATGCAATGAAATGTAAATAACTTGAAAAAAATGGAGGCAAAAAACATACCCTAGGATTGCATTGGATAGACTCCGGCGCTGTCCTATAATAAGGAGATCGATTCTATGCTCAGTGCATTGGGCAAGAATAACATTAGCCTTGTCTTTTCCATCCATTTCCACCACCTCTGTGGTCACCTGAATTTTTGACTGAGCTTTCTCTCAAACTTGCTTCATTGCTTCAAGAAAGCTCAAATCTACCCAACCGCTGCCGCCACCGGCGGCACTTTCCGTCGTGGACGCAACAATTTGGTTTGTAGGTAATGGTTTCCTAAAGAACGAAAATGTGTTTCTCCAAAAGTTATTATTCTCAACATGGAGGAGAATCAAAGTGTCATTCTCAAGGATTGCATGGGAGAGTGTGTATTGAAGTGCGGCGGCTGATTCCCGGGTGGCATCCGCTATCACCATCACTTTCCGTGCCGGGGGCGGATTTCCCTCCGTCAATGGCCATAGCCTATAACCACCAGTTACAACCATCAATGGCTTCCACCACCACTACCATGCACCACAACCTAATAGTAAGGGTGTTTGGAGAAGGTACAGAAATGAAAGGGTGGTAAAAAAAAATTGACATGAGCTGATCATATTTTAGACCTTTTTGCTTTTTTGGCAAATAGTATATGACCATTGAAGCCTTCATTTTGTGATTCACAAATGGATGTTTTCTATTGTGTGCTAAATTGGTGGGTATGTTTATTTATAGGAGGGGGGGGGGGGGGGGCTTTTCAGGACCAGGTCAATGCCACCTTTTCTAAGAGGCTCTGTCTAAAATCTAGTTTTTTCTACTCTATAAAATTACCTGAATTTCTTTCTATATATACTCGTCCCAAAAAAAAGAAGGGGAAAAGAGAGAGAGAGATTCCTATTTTCTATGTATTTAACTAACATAATGGTGAGACTTTATGAGGTAATTAGATGCAACAACAAAAGAGAAGCTAGCACAACATTGACAGTAAAAGTGAACTAGAAATAAACATCAATATATATTGTACAATTAAAATGAAAAATAACATACAAAATATGGTACCTATGAGAAAATAGGTCTGCCCATGAAGTTATCATTAATAGATAGATTCTATATTCATGAAAGTTGTGTTTCTTTACTATATTGATTCAAACAGTACGCTTATGAAACACTTCAAAACTAGCAATTATTTTGTTTCAAGTAACATAAGGAGGCACTCCAAACCAGATAAAGACTGGAAGAAAAAGCAGCCAAGTTAATATGAATGAGCATTGTGTAAAGATGCATTTTAGTTCAGCACAATCTATATTTGCTTTCACCTTCCACTTGGGACGCAGGATATGACCATATGAGTCCCCGAGTGACCACACAAGCAAGGAAAGTCGGTTGTCTGCACTAGTTGAGCAAAGATATGCATCCTCTGCATGGACCCAAGGAGATGAGATTATGAAATAGCGCAAGTGAAAACTATGATATAATTTCACACAACAGAACTAATACAGAAATGCTCACCCGTGCTGTTATCAGCTTTTGGCATTCAATTTCTCTAACAGAATCTTGTTGAGAATCCCTGGATTTGCTTTACCTTTTGATGCTTTCATTATCTAAACATTATAGCATTTAGACCATTCAATTAATGTACAATAGTCTCAATAGCATAACCAGGAAGGCAATATTTAAGTGCATAATTAGGAAAACTAGTCAAACTTGCAAAATTACATACCTGTCCGGCGAAATAACCTTGTAACTTAGTTTTCCCCCCACGGTATTGTTCTAGCTGCTTTGGATTATCTGCGATTACTTTATCAACCATTTTCTCAATCTCATGAGGATCTAATATCTGTTTAGATATAACATGTGAGGGAACCATCAGATATCTGTTAAAAAAATAATCTAGTTATTCAAATTGGCCACCGGAACCTCTCTTCATATCACATGAAGAAAAAAAAAAACTTAGCCCCGTCTCTAGAGCTGTGCTGCTAAAGAAAAATCAAGCTATTGATTGTCACTAGTTTGGGTTTTCTACTAATTCTGCAAACTAGCCAAACTTTAAATTCCAAAATTATTACTTATTAAGAAGTCTTCAGAAATATCAGGCTTACTTGATCAACTTTGTGAAAAGGAAGGTCAGAGTAGTTTTTAGTCTTCATACTTTATTTAGACCATTGAAGTATTCTATCAGAGATTGTGTTCTAAATGGTTTCACCACATTGTTAAAAACTTAAGAAGCATAAAAGTTAAACTTGTCCTAAAGTAAGTCAGTAAGAGACCAATTAACAAGCTCTGTCCAGGTTAGAACGCAATTGTCATTTCCCTATTGTAAACTATCTAAAAAGTGGTACTAATTACAAAGAAGTTGTTTTCAAAACTTAAATTAATCGCATCAATTTTAAATTTTAGGATTTCACAATTGACTTTTTAAAGTCAAAATGGGACTCTTAGTTTGGAAGGGATGGAGTATTATCAAACAGTATCTGGTACTGTAGTCCATCATTACAGCCTAATCAAGACTTAACAACCTTGTTCAGGATTTACCTGTACTTTTTCCCCCTAAAGAAAAGAACAGTTAATGAGGACGGTATAGTTAACATACCTACCACAATGGAATGAGTATATGAAGATCTATTAAGTTAAACTAAGCCACCTTATATCATAGTGATTGTGTAAAGATCAACATTCAGGATGTTTAACAGTGTATATAAGGCTTTAAATGTAATATATAAAAAGCGTCTGAAATAAATCAAGTTACTTGCCTGGACGAGATCTTTTTCTTTTATAAGTCCTGCAACAGTTCCACCTTTAGCCAGTAGCTCAAATAGTATCTGCAAATGCCACAAAGAAAAGAAACTTAAAATAAAACTGAACACTGATGATATGATCAAAGAAAATATTATCTATCGATGACTTTCTTCTTTTGTTATTCCTTTTTCATTCTTCTCTTGCTTTCTTTCATTTTTGTTGGTGTACATCGTTTCCAAGGTAGACCGTAGATGGTACCATGTTTAGCTCCAACTCAAGAAGTATGGCAGCTCAAAATGGACCTAATAAATTACTAATTTACTAATAACTCTATGAGGGATTACTCGTCTTCCAAGTCTTTTAAACAAGAAAATCTCTTGAACCCATTCGTCCAGATCCAAATCTGAGGATACTTTAAGCTGATGTCCAATCCAATCAATAAAAGACACTAATAGCATCAAGCTAAAGGAAAATCTACTTTTATGATTAACTAGATATAGAATATACAAACAAAATTTAAAATACAGCAAAAGCAAAATATTGGCACATGACAAGACAAATACCTCTTTTCCGATCTTTCCACTAATAGTCCCACTTTTTATTGAACCAATCAACTCACCCAGCTCTTGAGGGGTAAGTTTGACCTCATTGATTGACAACTTTTCATTTTTCAAGTACGCAGCAATATCACCCATTATCCAGTTTGCAGCTAGCTTTACGTCACCTGCTTTTGCAATAGTAGAATCAAAAAAATTTGCCACCTGAGACATTCATTCATACAGGACAAAAAACCATCAGCCGTCATTTTTAGCCTATACAATGATACTGTTTTACGTAATACCTAAAAGTAACCAAATCAAATTGTAGGCCAGAACATAATTTAAGGAGTTTGAATATTGATGGTCCAAGTTTTATCTCAAGTGAAACATACATGGAGCAACTCCAATGTTCAGAATTAGTAGATAATGCAATCATGTCTGCACCTAGTTAGGACTTTTTATGCACACGCCATGTGATTTTGATCAAGGTCTCATTGTAACAGATAGTCAGATAACGAAATATTTATTCTAATATCATTTTTTATTTTACTTCTCATATATATTGCAACCAAGGGCATATAAACAGTAGAACCTATACCTAATATGATAGGAATCAAGAATGCTATCTTAACATTTCTTTGCAGTTACTGCGGCACATCCTGAAAATACAGCCACTATATATATTCTACCACTGTTTTACAGTTTACATTATTATCGCAAATTTCAGCCATTAATAAAAGCAATCTTTTGACCTTCAGCTCAATTAATAAAACTGTGGGTGCCAACTTACATTCATATAAGAAGACTTACATTCATGTCATTGGCAAGGAAAAGAATGTCCTGCATGCTTAGACCCATATTCTCGTATCTCCGGCGCTTCATTTCTGGAAGTTCAGGTAAAGAACCACGAATGCCATCAACATAGTCCTTAGTGAGGTTAACTTCTGGAAGGTCAGGCTCTGGGAAATAACGATAATCAGCAAGTCCTTCCTTTTTCCTCATAGTAACTGTTTTCTAACAGTATAGGAAATGTTAAGCACATAAGTCTTAGCAGAACCAAGAAAATCAATTTTTTATGTTGAATTAGAAAATAAAAGAGATGAGTATAACCTGCGAGCCCTCTTCCCAGAGACGAGTCTCTTGTATAATTTGATCACCAAGTCCCTGGCTGTGGAGAAGAGCCTGTCTTGAAATCTCAAAATCAATGGCCCTGTTCATTGCTGAAAATGAGTTCAAGTTCTTTATCTCAACCTGTTGATGTGAAATGGGATTAAACATAACATCTAACAGGATTCAATAAATCATGCAAACTACTATACATGGCGTGAACATTTTACAAATTTAAGGCCTCCAAACAAATTTAGGATTTATATCAGATCTATAGGATCCATGAGACTGCAAATCTGAGATCACTGAACATTAATCAAGCTCTACTATTCTATCATTTCCAGATGCAAGTATGGAGATCGCTAAAATTAATTAGAAACATATCTTTGACGCATGTCTTTAATATAAACTTAATGAGAAGACTCCATAAACAGAAAGTAACATGATATCAGTAATACTAGTACATCTTAATTATTTCACCACAGATGCTTGGCATCTTAACTGAAGTAGGTTGCAATAATGGCAAGCATACGCATACACACACGTACAGCTGATTTGTCCCCATGTTTGCTTCCAGATAATATGGGTATGTTTGACAACCTAAAAGTATATTTTATTTGTTTTAGAATAAAATCGAAGCACGGTATTTTCTATATTGTGTGCTGAAAAAATATTCTTCTTTGTCCAGACACTGCTGCATATGGTCCCACTTACAATCTAATTTTTTTCCACATCATAAAATCGTTATGTCACCTTAAAAATATCATTTCACTTATCAGTTCCCATCTTTTTATCAGACAATTCCTCCTACTGGAAAGTGGCTACAAACCAACCTAGTTCATATATCACCACCCTTAATGCTCAATTAAACAAGATAACAAAATACAGATAATTAACATTACAACATGAGTTTTTACGGGCAAAAATCTCATGTGTATTTTATGTCACAGGAGGTTATGTCACAGAATATCTTCTTGCATATAAAAAGACAAATGATGTGAGTGCTTGATTACCTTTGTTCCAAACTCTATCTGTCCCACTGGTCGAACCGAGACATTGACATCACAACGCAATGATCCTTCTTGCATATTCCCATTACTGACTCCCAAATATCGCACCATCCTTTGCAATTCAGCAGAATACTCTGCAGCTTCAATTCCATTTCTCATATCAGGTTCAGAAACAATCTCAAGCAAAGGCACACCTGCTCTATTCAAATCAACCTGCATAAAATAGAAAATGTAAAAGAAATAGCAAAATTAACAACGGTATAAGTTTATAGTAGTAACACTTATTGCAGTCGGAATTTGGAACCAGAACCTTATTAAATATATAATAAATTACAAAAATTCAATTCAACAAATAATATAGGACTGCTTATCAAAATCAAAACACTATCATTATAGAACTAGAACATTTATATTTCCAATATAAACCATTAGTCATAGATATAAACATGATTGAACCATGACAACATAATAATCTTACTAAAGAACGATACAATTTGCTAATATAATGATGGATATAAGAAAGCAAAGGGACAGTAATTTCCTGAGAATAACTCCCATTTACGGTATGAAGCAACTTCCCAGCATCCTCTTCCATATGGACTCTGGTAATGCCAAACCTCCTATGCCCACCACCAAACTCGACCGGAAGATCCAAATCAATGAACCCACCAGTTGCAATTGGCACATCAAACTGAGAAATTTGGTATCCTTTTGGAAGATCTGGGTAAAAGTACTGTTTCCTATCAAATTTCGAATTCAAAGACAATTTACAATTAAGTGCAAGCCCAAGCTTCACTGCATACTCTATGACCTTCGAATTCAAAACCGGCAAAGCCCCAGGTAACCCCATACAAATGGGGCAAACACTAGTATTTGGTTGAGACCCATAATTGTAAGGGCAGCTACAAAATGCCTTGGTTAGAGTGGATAACTGAACATGGGTTTCTATACCAATGATTGTCTCATAATCTTTTAGAACTTTATCAAAAGTTTTGGATTGTGTCTTTGTTGAAACCTTTAACTCAGGCGGTGGCTTCTCTTGGGTTGCGGTTTGGGTTTGTGTGTTTTTCATAGTACAATACAAAAAAACATGTTTCCTTCCAACAAATGCAGATGGGAATAAAGAAAAAGGGCGACTTTGATATTGAATCCCTCTAAAAAATGTCAAAGCCATCTTACAGGAATTTAGTCAAATGGGTATCAAGCAATATGAAAAGGGTACCTACAAGAATCATAAAAAAGAGCTAATAAGTAAAATGAGTAAGAGCATATGCAGATATAAACAAGTATACACAAAGTTTGTAACTTTAAGCTAGAATTGTTCAGTACTGAACATACAGAAAGTAGTTAAAAACTTAAACCTTGGAATATCAACGAGGGGAAAGGCTGGAGTATAGATAACAGAGTGTAGTAATTAAATAATGGAATTTAAGAGATTGCGGGGTTTGTTTTAAGAAGTTGATGGATTTAGCATGGGAATGATGCTACAGAAGTAAACCAGGGATCGGCTTGACATGGGTCTGTTGCCGTGAACTTTTGAGTACTGGATATGAGGAGTGAGTGCAAGGCGCCATTCAGTTATTTACTAAAATATCTTTATTTCGTGGATAAAAAGTTTAGGCAATGAACATAAATTACACGATCAGTAATCGCAATCATCAGGTGGTCGTGCCGGAGTGGTTATCGGGCATGACTAGAAATCATGTGGGCTCGTCCCGCGCAGGTTCGAATCCTGCCGACCACGCTTTTTAAATTTTCTTTTTCCAATGATTTCTGTGGTTTTAAAGTTGAGATTCACATTTACTCCCTTCATGGTTTTTGGACTGTATAAAACCTTTTTTTTTTTTGGGTGTGTATGTGACAATTAAAGTTAATTATTAAATAAATTAAGTACTACTTAGGTGTTTCTTAAAATTTAACCCACACAAAAAAACATGTAAAATTGAGGAGCAGTCTTTCTTTTCTGAATTGAAATGGCAGATATGGTCCTTCAGAAAATAATTTGCTTTAATATTTTAAAATGGGCAATATGATCATACATAGCTGTCACATTCTATTAAAATTAATTCATTTTCGCAGATTAATATTTTTTTTAAAAAATATTATTTTCTCCTAAATCAAAAATTAAAAATATATTTGTCAAAACGACATAGTTTTAACATACTTTGCAAAATATAACCTACACAACAATGTGTGACCATTATTCCCTTTTAAAATATACCTTATGGCCATTATTTAATATGGGCTAAAATGTTATTTCATATAATATACACAGCAGTGTAAAACCATTATTTTCTTTTAAAATATACACAGCAGTGTATAGCCATTATTTACACTATCATTATTTAATGTGGGTTATGTGTGATTAGTGAATGGCTTTGTTAAGACACAACACACTGAAGTTTATTTTTGAGTAAGTTGGTCAATTGACCAATAGAGTGCTGACACGCAGACGAGGCTCTGTGTTAGTATTCTATTGGCCAATTGACCAAATTACCAAAATATAAACTGCATGCTAACTAAATCCTAATTCTAATAGAATGATTTGTTACCATCTCAAATGCATGTTTAGTTGTAGGTGGATAGTGTGATAGGACGACTTATTGTCACATCCATTCCTCATATGCAATGAAATGGACTTTTATTATCCGATTATCATGAAGTTAATTTCATAATAAATTAGTCAATATACGCAGAGCAGAGAGGTGTCAACACTGTATTACTAAAATTTAATGCTAACCGCTCCATGGTTTATTTGGCCACTTTTTTTTCTTTCATTCCATTCAAATCCAAACACAGCATAAACCCAATGCATAATATGATAATTAAAATCAAGGAGCAAATAGAAGTTTAAAAAATGGTACACGCCATCTCATTTCATAGTTAATTTGCAATATGGACAACTGAAAATTGGAAAGATAAAGCTTTATCTTCTAATTGGTTAAACAAAAACTGGCCTCCTGATAAAGGAAGGTAACTGAGGAAAAAAACATGAATACAGATTCAAGTGGACTGCATTCATCCATCAGCACATGAACTGATACAATTTCTATACAGAATTTTAAGCAATTTTGAACTTAGTATATACAACGAGCTAGATTAGAAAAGAAAAAAAAAATAGCTTACAGAGTAGTGCATACATGTATTATTGAAATCTTATCGCATCTACTCCTGGTGAGACTTTGTTGGTGCATAGACTTCCTTATGAAGGCAGGTATGTTACAGCAGAAAAACCGCAAGGTAGCCTACTCTTTTTTTTTGGCTCCAATATACTTCATTACCCTTTTTCCATCTAAAATTTATGTTCAGTAGACCAGGGACCAGAAAGTAGCAAGTTAAGCCAAAGCACCGAGGACCAAAACTTGGCAAAAATGCTATTTGCCTATCCATTCTCATCTGCACAAGATAAATAGATTGAATAACTTAACAATCAGGACACGCCCTTTGAATAAAGTTTCAAAACTTGTCTGCACAACTTGCATCCATATAAGAACATTGATAGAGTTCAATTCTGCTTTCAGACTTTTACTTGCCCGTGTAAGGTTTAATAGTAACAAAGAAAAAAACCTAAGCTATAACGTGCACTAAGCAGCTCCCCAAAATAGCTTCACGAGATATGAACACTAAATTAAACAAGGATTTAACTGAAAAGCAGTAATAGCAAGAAAACAATCAAAATGGTAGCCATCATTACATTAAATGTTATTTGATAATAAAACTTGAACTCATGCACAATATAATTTGGAGAATATTCATATTACCCAGCATGGTTAAGTTATGTACAAGCAGATACATCAAACTTTAGTGAAGAAAAAACATTTACAATTGTCACTTGAGAGTGAGATTTTATGTCCTAGGTCCAGGATTCAAAGGCAGAGAGAGAGAGAGTCATCCTGATTAGACTTGAGACTTGGGCCATCAAATATCGTCAACAAATAGGATCCTAATCATATGAAAACAAAATTCTTTGTGCCACTTGGAGGTGCACAACCCTAAAGACTTAACAATCCGATTAAAGCCTTCTACGATTAGAACTCTAAATTTTAAGGGGGGAAAATTAGTAAAACAAGACATTTTATAGCTCCAACAAAAATCTGAGTAATATATTCCATATGAGAATAAGACCTGTAACCAAGCGCACACCCAATTACTAAAATCACTAGGAACCTCTAGACACAGAAAACAATTACTTCATATTTCTCTTGGAACAAGCTCTCCTCTTAAATATGGCTCCTGCATCAACCAAGGGTGACATGCAGTTCAGGCTTACTTAACTAAAGTTAAAGGGCTGAATCAGCTAGGCTAGAGGTGAAACTCATATTTTTAGCCGTTTAAATGAGAGAAACAACCCTAAGCAAGTACGGATGATAAATTTCTATCGAACTTACCTTTTTAAAATTTTAACGTGAACAAGATAATATGTTCTCTATTGAGGCTCTAAATGGATTTGATCCTTCCACCTCCCTGTTAGAGAATGAGACCTACAAATAGAGCTAGAACTCATTGGTTCAAAATTACCTATCAAAGAATGAATAAATAAATAAAATGTTTCACAGCTTGTATACTTTTTAAAGTGAAACAACTATAAAAGTAGATAATTGCTAAGGCTTGACATATGAAAAACTACCTCATTATATTCTCAAGTATATGCAGTGAAAGTGGACTAAATGTTGTACTAAAATATAAACAAAGAAAATGGACTAAATGAGGTTTTAAAACAGTAAAGGCTACGAATGAGTAAAAAGATTAACGAACTATATCTTATTAGTTACAATCCATTATACACTGACATTTCACTCTAACAAGCAGACAGAAGAGTTAAAATGGACAAAATTCTACTCTCTTTTTTCTTTCCTTTCCCTTTCCTTGGCTTATTTCTTCCTTGGGTATTAGGAAGGCCTAAAATGCTTGCTTAAGCAAATTGGTTGGAGGCTTGGAACTTACCATGTCTTTCCTAAAATACAAAAGTTTCTATTTTAGAGTAAAATGTATAGTAAACAACTCTTCAACACAGCCAACACTATGACGATCAACTTTGCACATAAATAGTGGAAATTCATTCCTCAATATGAAATGCCACATACATGCTTTCAACATCTTCTATGACAAGCATGTAATGCTTAATACTGAACTACAACTAAGTATTAAAAGTGTCACCAGCCAGATCTTCGGCTCCTGCTTTTCCACTCACTAGCGTTCATTTATTAACAAGTAAATTCATCCTTAAACTTCCCATTCTTCAATGTTGATGAGATAAATAGTGAGGACAAAATACAAACATTGTCAACTGAAATTGGACTACCACTACCTTCGTACTTCGATATCAATGAAATTACAACTACCACAAGTTATCCAACTTTGCATTTTGAACTTCCTATCTATGTGAAATAAGCAGTGACTAGCAAGGCAGGATGTTGGTTTTTATAAGACTGAGAATTTTTGTATTGAAACATTTGTTTGCTGAATTACCAACATAATAATTTAGTGGTAACCAGATATTATGGGGGGAAAATTCAACTGAAATTTATATTAAAATTAGACCCACCTATGTTCATATAGTTATTCAGGAAAATCAATCCCAGCTGACTACAAAAAATATAAGCGTGAACTATTATTTAAAACGTGGCTAATGTATGCATTATTGGAATATTTATACATATAAGAATATGATAATACATGGAAATTTGCAATTTCATCAATTGTGGGTTTGCGAAGCAATCGTTAACTGTCTTTTTAAATAAATTATTAAATGTCAAACAATCTACTTAGGTTCGTTTGCTCATGATACGTCAAGTGCCTACGACATCTAAAATCAGAGAATATGGCCATGATTTTTCATTTTTCAACTAAATTTAAAGAAAATCCATACACTGCAAAAACTAAAAAGCAGAAACTTTTTCCTGTTCTAGATATCTTATTACTGCTATCATGCCAGCAGACAACTCAAGCATTTATCAGTTAATACTTTTCTTTGTTATCTCAGGGGAGCTATCTCCAATTTGCTTCTCCAGGTATGGATCTTGTTACTCCATTAAATCATGATAGAATTATTAGCAATAGATGAGTAATTAGAACTTAGAAGTGAAATTAAAAACCAAACTTAAAATCCTGAGAAAGGAAAAAGGCATAGATGAACCGGGGATGGGGAGCTCAAAAAATTAGTAAGTGGGCATAAGCAATCCAAAAAAATTCCCTTAAACTAATAAGGGAACTTATAATTCATAAACCATTGGAATCAAAAATCCTATTAGATAATTAATCATGAAACAGGAATATATAATTGTAATGGTTGTCACGGGAACTAATAGATATTACCAGAAAATAAACATATTTGAAATAATATAAATAAACATCCGAGGAGTTTTGCATGACCAGAAAATGTATAGTAAAAAACATGTTCACTTCCATCTCAGTTTAATGTTATAGGTTCCGTTCTCCTGCATATGCTTCATATAAAGATAACAGCAGTTTGAATTATCACACTGAATAACACGGATTCACGCTGAACTAGAGCTAGATAAACGCAGTAGAGCATATCAACTACTCTTTAGCAAAAGAAATAGTAATATCAATCTAATATAGATCAAACTGAACAGCAATATTAGGTTTTTTAGCATTATTGAAAATTTCACAGAAAGATGTAACTACCTCAGTTAATGATGTCCGCAAAGACCACGTTGGATAACATTCAAAGATGCACCAACTTCTAAAATCCAGTCAGTTACAGATGGCAAGCTTTGCGGACCATTCATCAGCCACCCCATAGTCAAGACTAAGCTCCCTCAATGGAGGGATATTCTCCATTGCAAACAGCATAAGGCGAGGGAACATCACATTATTGTGATCATATAGCACATACTGAACCATAACATTAGGGCTGTTACTGTGGCTCATGTAACAAGCAACATTCCTCAGGCTTGATACATCCATTGCAAAATCCAATGGAGGAATAGAGGGATGTGATGAGCGTGCGTAATCAGAATATATTTGTGACAAATCCCCCCATTCTGACCATCTCTCGGCAAACCGGCTTGGGTAAACTAAATTATCACCGACCATAGAAACTACTTGGGCTTGGTCACGAGTGAGAACAACTCCAGCATATTCACATATAAAAGCACCGGCCTGGATCAAGTCCAAAGATCTAACTCCCCAACCTGTTTCCCTTGACCGAAACACTTCAAATCTATTTCTCACACCTTTCTGGGTGACACGATTCCGACACATTGGAGGACAACAACAATGTGGGCCACATTCAAATATCAACGGCTTCCCTCTCACCAAAATACCCTTTTCATCATAAGCAAACTCTCCCCCATTCTTCATAGCACAAAAACAATCCCCAGAACATCCAGAAACACAGTCGCACCCACCATTAACCCCAAGATGATACACATAAGGAGGAATAACAGATTTCACCAAGTACTGACGGGTCATTGGTTCCTGATCATTGTCAATATCATTAAATAAAAACACAGGCACATTTTCCTTCTTCATTGATATATCAAGACAAACATAACCCATTGGCCTAACCGCCAAAGGTCTAGTTCTAAGATTCTGAGCAAACCTAAGAATTGCACTACCCATTTCAGGTTGATTCTCAATTCTTATAATTTTAAACTTATACACCCCGAAACCAGACCTACCCACATCAAACCAAGAATCAACAACTTTATATAAACCGTCATAAACATAAATCTTACCGCTAGCACTACCTTCATACTTAAAGCCACGCATTACTCTCAACTCAATTCCATAATGCATGCTCCTCTCCAACCCAAGATTTCCACCTTCTAGCTTTTGATGAACACATTGCCTCGAATTCTTATCTTGGCCGCCATGCCCTGTATATATAATAACATCCCCTGAATCCTCATCATCTTCGTACCCACCGGAAACAATAATACTAGTAGCAATTGGCTCCCCATTTGAGCTCTTGCTAGAAGGCAAGTAATCAATTCCAGCCTGAGGCTGTCCATGAAGTCCAACAACACACAGTTCCATTCTAAAAAAGAACACATCACCAATCTCAATACCAGGAATTGCCCCAACAATCCGTTTATCCCGATTTAACCATAACCCACGTTCTCTCATCACCGAAGACGCCTTCAAATCACCTCGGGTTCGCCTATGGAACCCTAAAGCAAGCCGCTTATCGTCATCAGCAGTCGAAAAAATTCGAAGCGAGTCAAATATCATCCGGGTTCTACGGACAACCTCACGGAAGTAGCGCTCGTCCTCCGTGCTGAGATCTGTAATCCTAACTAATTCAGACGAGCGTTGCGAGTACTTAGGGCGGGCCGAAACGCCGGCAGCTGAGAGCTGGTTTTGGCTTCCATCCGGCACCGGGACAATAGCCAGGGCATCTGGGTCCAAAACCTGGGCGTCACCCTGTTGCTGTCTGGCGAAAGCAGAATTAAAAAGCTCAGAAATTCGGCTGAACTCGGAGTACACATTGTTGGCTTCGGCCGCATCGAAGCTTGAATTTGTATTTGGTCCGGGTAAGGATGTATTCGTTTGTAAATTTGGAGTGGACTTAGGGCTATGATTTTCCGGCGGTAGGTAAGACGGAGATTGTACCAGTGGAGGTGGGTGAATTTCAGGTGGGATATCGAGTGGCTCGTCAAGTGGCTCGAGTTTAGGCTCGATTTTAGGGACGATGACGCCGGTGCCGGAGCCTGTAGCGGCGGTGGTAGGGTCAGGGTAGTGGTTGAGGTCTAGAAATGGAACCAGAGAACCCATTTTTCTAAAGGGAGAAAGTTTGGGTTTTTAGAGAGAAAGTGGGAAGCTGGAATGCTGGATGCATGAGCTCCTAGCTCAGTTCATGGTGAAGAGAGAGAAAGTGTGTGTTATGGAAAGTACAGACAATTTAATGTCAGGAGAGGAGATGAAATGAAGACGAGTGTATAAATTTGTTCCCGAAATTGCCCTTACCTGCATTTTTGTTGTTAGATTTAAGAAGAAAGTCTAAAGCTACAGACAACAAACAGGATATATTGTCACTGTCTCTTGGCACCCAGACACCCACTTTCACTCTCTTACGTAGGGCTGAGCAAGTAAGCAAATTGGAACCGAAATCATACCAAAAATCGCACAAACCGCACCAAATAAAATCGCACCCAACGGTTCCGGCGTATGTGGCGGTTTTAGGTGGGTTGAATAACCAAATTTACGGTTCCGATTTGGTTACTAGCCAAAATCAAATCGCATAAAACCGAAACCGCACCATGTGTGTGTATGTATGTATTATCTCTAGTAAATTCTAAAGTTACTTTTCACTTGAACACACTCAGAGAAAATCCCAGTCTTGCATTGTCATTTTTTCACCAATTAAAAGATGTTAGAGGTTATAGAGTCAAAAATTAAGCAATTGGATTTTGGAATTTTGAATTTGTTTGATGCGTTATTGGAGGGGCTTATAGTTGAGGGGCTCGAGCACTTGATGAATTGGTTAATGTCAATGCTATAATTGTAATAGTCTAATAGATTATTTTTAGTCCTCTCTGCAATATATTTTATTCTATCTTCAGTATATACTTTTAATTTTTGGGGAACTAGATAAACATTCTTGCTTGTTATCGAATAGTCTCCGTTGTTTTATATAGCGCATATTTTAGTTTTAAAGCATGCTTGATATAATTCTCATTGTCGACTTTGTCACTAAGTTAATTGTTCGATGTAAGTTTTATGTTAAATTTTATTGAAGGCTTAAACTTTTTTGTTGTTTCAATTAGTTTTGGAACCGAAATCGCACCAATTAAAACCGCACCGCACACTTTAAAACCGAACCGCACCAATCACAAGCGGTTTCGGGTGCGATTTTGAATTTTTTAAACCGCACCTAAGCGGTTTCGGGTGCGGTTTGGACTTCAAACCGCACCAAACCGCACCATGCTCACCCCTACTCTTAGGAATAGTTTCTATTTCCTTTTTTTCTATTTTTTTGTGTGTTAATATCTATCTAATCTATCTAATAATCTACAAATGATTTTGAATTTTCTGCTCACTCAATAAATTATCTGGGCCGTCCAAAATTTGAGATAAATTCCACCGTCCATACATCTATTTAATAAAATACATCTATCTATCTATTTAATCTATCTAATAATGATTTTGAATTTTTTGCTCACTCAATAAATTATCTGGACCGTTCAAAGTTTGAGATAAATCTAATTGTCTATATAGTGTCGGAAGCACGGAACCCAACTAGTAAACTCATATGATATGAATATCAGAATATATTATGGATTTGAGTAGTTAAAGTCAGAAATAATCTTTCATCGACTTGATTATACAAATCAATGTTGCTGAAAAATTAAAATTATGTCTTTAATAATTTTCTAAATTATGAACATAATAAATAAAATATTTTTACTCTATTATTTTTAAGAAAATTATATATATTGCGAATACTTATGTTATTTTTTAATTATCAATTATGTGGATGTCATAATGAAATTTTTTTAAAAACGATATGTAATAAATAAAATTCTTCTATAATTTCTCTCAATTCATAAACTTGATAATTATAATCAAACATAAATTTATAACAATTATTTTTATGGGATAATGATAGAATTCTAATATTATTGTTATTACTAGTAGCATGGATACTCCCTTTCAAATCCTAATTCTTGATGATTGTTCTAACTTATAGCAAGTGGACTTATAGACTATATTTAGTCTATATGACATTAGCAGATTTTTTTTAGTATTTAATTTTTATAGCAGATAAACTATCGTGGACTATAATATAAAAAAAAATTTAAATAATCAATGAATTCAAAAAATATTGAATTTAGTTATACTTGAAATTATAGTCCACAACCCCAGCAGTTGACGCAGTAGTTCAAATGAGACCCCGGGATGAGTCGTAGACTCGGACGTCTTGGATTCGAATACAACCAATGTAAGACTCCAACTTTCATAAATAAAGATTAAATTTTTTTTCTCGATATATTTTTTGAATATTATGGTGTGGATTTGATATAATGTTATAGTTGTGGGTAATATTAATAAATTTTGTAAAATATGCAAGTTGTTATAAAATATTCGATTGGTCGGGGAATATTCGTTTTAATACGGAATATTCGTACAACAACGCAATCATTGGTGAACCCCAAAACAAAATTATTGTCGGAATGTGAAAAGACAGAAATAACTTTTTATAAAAATAACGGTGAAAGTTTTACCGTTAATTGTTGAAATGCCCAGTGATAAAAAGTACAGTAATACGCGTGGTTGCATAGTAGCACGCGGTATTGATTATTGATACTTACGTGAAAAGTCACTCAATTTTATTCAATTATTGTCATAGTAATTGTTGTATAGTATCTCACGTTATTTGATTCAATTATTGTCAATATTTTATATATTATTAAATCAATAACTGAGACAATAAAATTATTCATATTATTATTTGTAATATTGAAGATGTCTATAAAGTTCTGTCGAGAAGAGGTTTGGTCACCTAATTGCGCGTCAATAGGGAAAATTTTTTATCGAAAAGCCCAATCTTTATTGGGAACGATCTGGTTGTTAAATATTGCGAATTATAATAATGATGATAAATGTTGTTGAAAATATTGAGAAATTTTTTATAAAGTATTTGTGGTAATTTTGGCTTATTTTATGGACCCCCATGTACCCATTTTTTAAAATAATCGGTAGAAGATGATTGAAAAATAATCGATAGAAGATGATTCAGTGTATATATATATATAATATCTGTGTGTGATGTGTGTGAAAGGGACATGTGGGGTGGGGCCCACATGTGGGGTGAAGAATGGAAATTGGGTTGGGTTGGGTTGGGTTGGGTTGGGTTGGGGGGGGGAATGATACGTAAAGGGGAGGGAATATATATATATATATATATATATATATATATATATATATATATATATATAGAACAAGGATCCTGTCCGGGAGTCCGGACAGGTCCTAAAATTCGGACCAATTTTTTATTTTATTTTTTACTTTTTTTTTTTGAAACAACTAAAAAAAATAAAAAAATTATGGAACTGAATTTTTTCCATAATACAGTGTTTTGGGTGTGTTTTTAATACCTATACCAACCAATGTATGTACAGTCTGCCCAGACTGTACAGAAATATTTTGGTATAGGCATCCAAATCACGCCCAAAATACTGTATTGTGAAAAAATTTCAGTTTCATAATTTTTTTTTTAGTTGTTTCAAAAAAAAAGCAAAAAAAAAAAGGGTCCGAATTTTGTTAAAATTCGAGAGTCCAGACCTGATCCGGACTATATATATATATATATATATATATATATATATATATATATATATATATATATATATATTATAAGTTTTGTTTTATTAGATTATAAATGAGATAAATTAACTTTTGATACTTGTACTAGGACACGACTTACAATTTGGTATCCGAAGTGAAAAAAATTATAAATTGGTGATTTTACTCGAAAAAGATTACACTCCGTTAAACATTAGAGACACGACTTAAAATTTGGTACCTGAAGTAAAAAAAGTTACAAACTGGTGATTGTACTCAAAAAAATTTATAATATGGTGCTTGTACTTTCCAATTTTTAAATAATCATTAAAATTGATCCAATGGGAGAAACAAACATACAGATAGAGAAGCGAAGTCGACGCGAAGAAAATCCTTGATGTTTTGTTCCATATTTTCTTGTATCCCACATTCGCACCATTGTTCCACAGTGGCACCGACTTGGGAACTCTTGTGACGCCCCCAAAATAGGTATACATCACCCATCTTGAGTTGCCAAATACATGGTACAAAATTTTAATACAAACTTCTTTGATATAGTACGACAAAACATAGCTGAGAATTTCAACACGGATAATATCTCGTAGAGAGTATACAAACTCAAATAAAGTCCTTATTACAATTATTATCACACTATTTTACATAATAATGAGGACTACTATAGCCATCTATCTGGACCATCACTCCGTTCCCTGACTTGTCCTAGCTATATTCTCATTTCCTGAAGAGGACAGTGAAAGAAAGGGTGAGCTCAACTAGCTCAGTAAGAAATATTATGACTAAGATAATGCAGAATAAATTATCATTAGCCTTCAACAATGTTAAACTGATAAAATACAAAAGATATCAAGTTTAACTGCAGCGGAACAATCAATCCATTAAAAGAGTCAAGTAGAGAATAAAATCTACTATCTTCTATGATTTAAAAGATTTTTCATCACTTTTATCGATTAGATTCAGCTTAATAAATAATTCACATCATCGAATCACCCCTGCACTACGGCCAAGGATATTCTTTAGTATCACGATCACAAATTATCCATGCACTACGGGTCAAGGATATTTGTGTATTCATTAATGGTCATGATCATGCCAACAACTGTCCATCAACGCATTACGGGCCAATGAGGACTTTTACCACATCATTTATAACATTACGGTCATGATTACACCGAATAATCCCTGGTCATAATCATTACAAGTTCATCTATGTACTACAGGCCACAGATGACCTTTAACAAAATATAAACATGAGGATGATGACAATGATATAAGAATTCAATAAAACAAGTTCAAGAATTAATTTATCCAGGAACTAACAACGTCCAAATTGTCAACATGATACTTCTTTGTAGAGTAAAATTTAAGAATACTTATAAGAATATTTTCATGAAAAGATACTGGATGAAGCGCAAATATTAAGGATATTCCACTAATTTCATGAAGTATAGAAGTCAAAACTTTAACCAACCGAGTATAACAAGGAATGGAATAACAAAAGAAATCACCAGGCATGCGATAGACCGCACAGACAGGTTATTCCAACAGAATAATAAATAACGGAACCAGGTCCGGCGTAAAACGCACAGACAGGATATTCCAACAGAATAATAAAGACGGAATCAGGTCCGTCGTAAAATGCACAGACAGGATATTCCAACAGAATAATAAAGACGGAACCTTGTCTGACGTAGAACGCACATACAGGATATTCCAACAGAATAATAAAGACGGAATCAGGTCAGACGTAAAACGCATAGATAGGATATTCCAACAGAATAATAAATAATAGAATAACAGAAGAATTTCACCATGTATGCGGTACTTCGTATAGATAGGTTATTCCAACAAAATAATAAAGAATGGAATAACAGAAGTTCTCTTCATGAAAACGAAAGAAAGAAATAATACCCCTTACCTTAGAAATAAACTGGATACTGGAGTAGTGAGGTAGCAGACTTCTCTTCTTCTTTCTTTCTATAATTTCTCTCTATAATAAATGCTTTATAGCTTGAGTGAATTGGTGAAGAATAATGAAGAAATGAGCTTCTATTTATAGGAAAATATAGTTTCGATAATTGCACGTTTTGGGGCTCAGAATATTACAGTATAATATCTTCCTCTTTTCTTTTATTTTTAATTTAGTTCTACAAGTATTATCAAACTTGCATCAACTCCCCTAATAGTAAATAATGTAAATCAATCATTCAATCATGTGAATCAATAGTATAATCATGTGAAAAATACGAATTACAGTATAGTACCTCCATTTTTAACTTAGTCATGCAAGTATTATCAATCTTGCACAAACTCCCCTAATAGTACATGAATGTTATTCAATAGTACACACATGTGAACAAATAGTTATATAAGCATGTGAATCAGTTGAAATTAATTGCTCATTTATCCGATAAATTACCCGATTTATCAATATAACACCCAGACATCAATTATCATCGGAATAGATGTCGATTTCCACTAACACTAATAATCACAACACAATGGAACTATCACATTCATCTTTAATCAACACGAACTTATTCATCATTAATATTATAACTCATAATATTTAACAACCAGGTCGTTCCCAGGAAAGAGGGGGCTTTCCGATAAGGATTTTTCCTTATTGGCGCGCAATTAGGTGACCAAACCTCTCCTTGACAGAACTTATAGATATTGTAAATATTTCAATTTAATAATATGAATAATTTTGTCGTCTCAATTATTTATTTAATAATATATCATATAATGCAGATGATACTGTGATAATAATTGAATCAATAATATGAGAGATATGATGCAGCAATTACTGTAGCAATAATTGAGTATAACTGATTGACTTCTCACGTAAGCATCAATAACCAATACCGTGTGCTACTATGCAACCACGCGTATTACTGTACTTTTACTACCGGATAGTTTAACAGTTTTAACGGTAACACTTTTGCCGTTATTTTATAAAAAGATAATTCTGTCATTTTCTTACTACGACAATACTTCCGTTGTAGGGTCCACCAATTATTGTTTCGTCATACGAATATTCCCTATTAAAACGAATATTCCCCAACCAATCGAATATAATATAACCATTTGCTTACTTTGCAAAACTTGTAAATAATATCCACAACTATAACATTATATCATATCCACACCATAATATTCAAAAATATATTTTGAGAAAATTTAATCTTTATTTATAAAAGTTGGGGTCTTACAACTCTGGTATAATCCATTCATTTTTTTTGCATGAACTACAATCTTCTTCCCCGATTTCATTTACGATTCCACTCCAAGGCGAGCTCATCTGTAAGACCCCAAATTATTAATAAATAAAATTTAACTTCCTCTATTTATCATTTTGAAATAGTAAGGGATAAATTGATTAATGTGGTTAGTTATGGGTAAAATGCACAAATATTTTAAATAAGCAGGTGGTTATAAAATATTCATTGTTGTTGGGGAATATTCGTACGACGACGCAGTCTTTTGTGGGCCCCATAACGGAAAGCGATTGGATGAAGAAAACGACAAGTAGACCTGGCAAACGGGCCCAAAGCCCGCGGGCCGGGCCGGCCTGCCCGCCAAAAAGCGGGCTTTGGGCCGCACTTTTTTGGCCCAAAAAAACCCGGACCTTTTTGGCCCGGCCCGACCCGCCCGCGGGCTTAGCGGGCTGAAAAAAGTGCAAAAAATAGGCATAAATCATCTTCGGCCCGCGGGCCGGTCCGGCCCGCCCGTGAACCCGCGGGCTATGGGCTTACTTTTTTTTGCCCGTGAAAATCCGGGCCTTTTTGGCCCAGCCCGTTTTGCCCCGGCCCGACCCGCGCCCGCCCGCCCGTTTGCCAGGTTTAACGACAAGTATAAGTTGTTTATAAATAACGGCGTAGTTGTTACCGTTAATACTATTGGAATACCCGGTGGTTAAAACACAGTAATACGCGCTGTTGCACAGTAGCACACGATATTGCACCAATTATTGATTCTTACGTAAAAAGGTATTACTCAATAATTGTTACAGTAATTACTGTTCAGTATTTTATTTTATTGATTCAATAATTGCTGCGTTAATTTTTTTATATTACTGTTATTTAAATAATTGTCACTACACAATATTTTTCATTATCGGAGCAATAATTCATATTATCTGTATAATATTATTAGATAACATTATTGGCAATGTCTAGAGAGTTCTGTCTAAGGAGAGGTTTGGTCACCTAATTGCGCGTCAGTAAAGAGAAATCTTTATTGGAAAGCCCCCTCTTTCCTGTGAACGGCCTGGTTGCTAGTACTGTGATTCTGTAATATTATTTGTGAATAATTAATTATTGATTTATATGATGAGAAAAATATTGATTTTATGTAGTTATAGATGGAGAAAATTTTTAAAGTGACAATTGTTAAAAATTAATATTTTATCTTTTCGGATAAAATAATATTTTATTATATTATTATAATATAATAATGATGATATTTTTACAATGAATGTGGGATATATGAGTATATGAGAAGGAAGAGTATTTTTGTTGCAAAAGTTGTTTAAAACATGTTAAACATGTCTGTGGGCCCATTTCTTGACTGAAATTTGATTATAGTTTGTAAAATCACCCGTTTATGGATTACGGTCAATTTCTGTTTGGAATTTGGAAAAACTTTCTTCTGCAAAGTTGTAGAGAATTGAATTTCCTATTAAAATTCACTCTGATAAAAGGGCTATTTATTATAAATTATTGAAGTTCCGAAGTTCCAAAATAATTGATTTTTGAAAGTTTTATTTATGTTTTAAAAGAATAACGTTTTTTAAATGTTTGTCGACATCTTTAACATGTCATAGATGGTTGAAATCAGATTTCAAAGTGGACGTAAGAATTTGTTTTATATATAATATTATTATATTCAATTTTCTGCTTTGGTGTTCTAAGCATTTTCCTATAAATAGGGTCCTTAGGTTAGAATTAAAAATCACACCAGAAACTGAAATCTTCTATCTCTTTCTCTCTCGATATATTGAGCGTATTTTTGTGAGTATTTTAGTACTTTGAGTATTGTTATACGGTGTAAGTCCTTTCAGCACTATATCCAGTATACCAGTCAGAAGTACTATTCTTTCTGAGGTAAGGGATGTTATTTTTTTCGTAAGTGATATTATTTCTTCAATATCATTATGCTGAAATATTGGTTGAAACTTTTTATCAAATTGGAACTTTTTCATGTCGGGGTTACTATTCATGAGTTACTATTCACGAGTTATTATTCACGAGTTACTATTTATGAGTTACTATTTACGAGTTACTATTCACGAGTACTATTCACGAAGAATGATGATATTTTTTGTGAAATTTCTATCTTTTGGTGTCAGAGTTACTATTCACGTATACGACACTATTCACGTATACGGCATTATTCACGAATACGACACTATTCACCAAAAAATAAAATTTCTTCTTTTTATCCAAAATATCTATTATGGATACTAGATTTGATTGTATCCATGTTTTGATCATTCTTGAATTTTACCCCACTCTGGTTATTTATGAAGAATTTTTGAATGGGAATTATTTAAAGTACGAATCCTTAATATTTGTTCTTTTGCTTCACTGAATTCGTTTTCTTTAAAATATTTTTCATCATTCTCAGTCCTAAATGATGATATTATTGAATATCTTTGGCCTGTAGTGCAAAGATGAATGATTTCTTGATGAATATCTTTGGCCTATAATGCAAAGATGAATATTTGATTCCATATATATATTGATTGATGTTACAGGGATAACATATCGACGATGAACTTTTAAATTCATATATAGAAGATAGTAGTTTGCATTCTCTACTTAACTCTTCTAATGAATTATTATTTCCGCTGCGAAGATTGATTTAAAAGTGGTTGTCTATTGTATTCTATTAGATTTTTCCCTGTTGAGGACTAACGATAATTTGCTCTATATTATCTTAGTCATAATGTTCTTTACTGGGCTAGTTGAGCTCACCCTTTTCCTTGTTGTTCCATTTTTCTTCTCAGGAGGCTAGAATGTAGCGAGTACTAGTCAGGGTGTGGAAAGATGGTTCTAGAAGTTGTTCTAGTAGTCCTCACTATTCTGTAAAATAGTGTATTAATAATTGTAATGAGGACTTATTTGAGTGTGGATATTATCTAGATGACAATATTTGTATTTAAACTCACAGTTTTTATGTTGTACTAATAAATTTGTAGTTGTTTCTGTACCATATATTTAGCGACTCAGAATGGGTGTTGTATACCTATTTTGGGGGCGTCACAGTTGGTATCAGAGCTTAGGGATATGATCTCTGGCGGAGATCGGAGAATAGTACTAGGAGGGGAGAGATGAGTAATCCTTCGCTAGTATGTCATACCTAAGCTTATTTGTTGGTCAGTCGAACTATATGGTTAATATGTGATATGTTAATTTGTTTAATTAACCCTTGTTTTATGGCAGTATTTAAGAATGGCAGCTGAGAATATTAACAGTGGAGTTAATGAGACCGTGGAAACACCTTTAATTGCCACCCAGGGGAACGTGGAACAGGAAGACAATATTCCTCCTGTAAACAACACCACTGAGCAGACGATGAACAACGGGAAGTTTAGGAGCTTTTTATAGTTCATGTAAAACCAGACGTGGGAAACTCGTGTACAGAATACGGGTGGAAATGATAGCAACGCGTGACTTGTCACGACCAAGTAGTTCAAAGAGTTGGGACCACCAGAATTTAAAGGAAAGCCGGATCCGATCATAGCGGAAACATGGGTCAAGTAAATTACCAAGATATTCGATGGCTTGGGTTGCACGGAGGAACAGAAGGTTCCATTCGCCACCTTTATGTTCCGTGGCGAGGCAGATTACTGGTGGGAGTCTGTGAAACGTACCCAGTCTGCCGCACTCCGCATGTCTTGGGAAATGTTTCAGAAACTTTTCAACGAAAAATACTTTCCTTAAAGTATTCGCCATATAAAAGAGGTAGAGTTTATTAGACTAGAACAAAACAACATGACGGTGTCCCAATACGAGGCGAAGTTCACAGAGTTATCCAGGTATGCACCTCATTTGGTAGAGAATGAGGAACAAATGACGAGGATGTTTTTGAGAGGTTTAAAACCTGAGATTCGACAATATCTTATCTCTCATAAATTTTCTTTATATTCAGATGTTGTCAACAGGGCTCAATTATTAGAGCTAGATAGCGAGTACGTTCAACCAAGAGACCGCAACCAGGATCATACCGATGACAGCAGTCATCAGAACAACGATAACCAGTGGAGAAAGAAAAATACGGACAAGAGCGACAACCACTCTGGTGGTAATCGTGGCCATGAAAATAGAAGAAGCGAGTCGGGGGGAGATTTTAAAAAAAGGAGATTCAACAATGACACTGCGAAGACGTCAGCACCAGCAGCAACTGGTTTTAAGGGAGGAGAACGACCACCGGTCATATGCTATAAATGTGGAAAAGAGGGACACATCAGCCCAAACTGTCCACAACAGTTCAAGGTATGCTATAATTATGGAAAGGAAGGACATATCGCTAGAGATTGTACGGTAGCGAAACCAAGCCCAGTGGGGATGGTGACTCAAAAGGCTGTCCCAGAAAAGTCAAAGTTAACGGTTCCTGGAAGAGCGTTTGGCGTGACTGGTCAACATGCGAGGAACCCAAACGAGGTGATCACGGGTAAACTAATCATAAATTCATGCGAAGTTTATACATTACTAGATACCGGTGCTACCTATTTATTTATCTCTCCTGCTTGTGCTCAACGTTTAAACTTGACTCCGGAGAAATTAGACTGATGAATAGAATCGTTATGAACACAAAGTCTGGATTTGAATCTAAGTATTTCTTCTTAATCGATTCTCGCTTCTGGAATAGCTCCTTCTTGCACTTTCTTCTTCAGACGTATCAGCTCCAGGTCCGTAGTTTGAGCAGCTTTAACTTTATCGATTAAAGACGGTTCTACTCGTATATTCGCCATCATCATGTGGGTCCCGGGAGTCTTTAATCCTACCTCCATCCTTTGCAAGTCATACAGAATGGGCCTTTGCATTAACAATATCGCACTCGTACTCGCATATGATCTTCTACTCAATGCGTCAGCTACTACGTTCGCTTTTCTAGGATGATATTGAATAATGTGATCGTAATCTTTCAATAGTTCAAGCCAACGTCGTTGCCACATGTTGAGTTCTTTTTGGGTGAAGAAATATTTGAGGCTTTTATGGTCTATATAAATCTCCACTTTATCCCCATACAAGTAGTGTCTCCAAATTTTCAACGCGAATACGACTGCTACCAACTCTAGATCATGAGTAGGATAATTCCTCTAATATTGTTTGAGTTGTCGTGAGGCATAGGCTATGACTTTCCCATGTTGCATGAGAACACATCCTAACCCTTTACCTGAAGCATCGCTGTATTTAACAAATCCATCTGTACCAGATGGTATTGCCAGAACAGGTGCCGAAATGAGTCTCCTCTTAAGCTCTTGGAAACTCTTCTCGCATTCATCGTTCCATACAAATTTTGTATCTTTCCGAGTCAACTGAGTTAACGGAGTAGTGATCCGAGAAAATCCTTCCACGAATCTCCGATAATAACCAACTAAGCCCAGAAAGCTACGCACTTCGGTCACTAACTTTGGTTGCTCCCGACTTTGTACTACTTCAATCTTCGCCGGGTCGACAGATACTCTATGTTTTGACACCACGTGCCCAAGGAATGCTACTTCCTCAAGCCAGAACTCGCATTTCTTCAACTTGACATAAAGTTTGTTTTCACGAAGCCTTTCAAGTATCAGGTTCAAATGGTGTTCATGATCTTCACGTCTTTGAAATAGATGAGGATGTCATCAATAAAGACAACAACAAACTGATCCAAATATTCCTTGAATACACGGTTCATCATATCCATGAAAGCAGCAGGAGCATTAGTCAATCCAAAAGACATGACTAAGAATTCATAATGCCCGTACCGAGTTCTGAACACAGTCTTTAGAATATCCTCAGTTTTAATCTTCAGCTGATGATATCCAGAACGAAGATCGATCTTTGAAAAGAATTGTGCTCCTTGCAACTGGTCGAATAGGTCATCAATGCGAGGTAGCGGATGCATATTCTTGATGGTGACATGGTTTAATTCTCGGTAGTCAATACAAAGTCGCATACTTCCTGTAGTTAGGAGCACCCCAAGGAGATGTACTAGGACGAATGAAACCTATGTCTAACAATTCCTGTAGTTGGACTTTTAACTCCTGAAGTTCAATAGAAGCCATTCGATATGGGGTTTTAGAAATGGGTTTTGTACCCGGTTAAAGGTCAATAAAGAATTCAACATCACGTTCTGGGGGTAGACCGAGAAGTTCTTCAGGAAATACATCAGAAAATTCTCTAACAACAGAAATATTATTCAAATCTGATTTGTCTTTGTTCAAATTCATAACATGGGCTAAGAAAGCTTGACATCCGTTTTTTTAATAAACGAATAGCTTTATGGCTTGATATGATAGTGACTGATTTTAGTGGTTTAGTTGTTTGAATTCGAATGACAGGTTGGTTAGGAATATGAAAACTAACAACCTTACAAAAATAATCAATTTTGGCATGATGAGTAGTTAACCAATCAATTCCTAAAATCACATCAAAAGCAAGTATCTTTAAAGATATAAGATCAACAGGTAATGTGATATTGCCAACTTGAATCATGCAAGATTTATAAACTGTAGATGTAATGAAGGTTTCACCCAACAAAGTTTCAACAATTAAGTCAAAGTCCAATTTCTCCGGAGTCAAGTTTAAACGTTGAGCACAAGAAGGAGAGATAAAAGAATGGGTAGAATCGGTATCTAGTAAGGTATAAACTTCGCAAGAGTTCAAGATTAGCTTACCCGTAATCACCTCGTTCGGGTTCCTCGTGTTTTGGCCAGTCACGACAAACGCTCTTCCTGGAACCGCTGATTTTGACTTATCCGGGACAGCCCTTGGAGTCACCATCCCCGTTGAACTTGGTTTTGCTATAGAACAATCCCGAGCTATATGGCCTTCCTTTCCACAGTTGTAACATACCTTAGATTGTTGTTGATAGTTTGGACTGATATGTCCCTTTTTCCCGCATTTGTAACATCTAACTGGCGGTCATTCTCCTCCCCTAGAATTTGTTGTTGGTGCTGGTGCTGTTGTTGATGTCTTCCCGTCATTGTTGAATCTTCTCTTTCTGAAATTTCCACTTGACTCACCTCACCTATTATCATGGCCACGATGACCACCCGAGTGGTAACCGCCTTTGTTCGTATTTTTCCCTCCTCGTTGGTTATCATCGCTCTGATGACTGTTGTCACCGGTATGACCCTGGTTGTGGTCCCTCGACTGAACATACTCATTATCTCACTCTAATAATTGAGCCATGTTTACAACATCTGAATATAAAGAAAATTTATGAGATATAAGATATTGCCGAATCTCGGGCTTTAGACCTCTCAGAAACATTCTCGTCATTTGTTCCTCATTTTCGACCAAATGAGGTTCAAACCTGGATAACTCTGCAAACTTCGCCTCGTACTGGGACACCGTCATGTTGTTTTGTTCCAGTCTGATAAACTCCACCTCCTTCATATGACGAATACTTTCAGGAAAGTATTTTTCGTTGAATCGTTTCTGAAACATTTCCCAAGACATGCGGAGTGTGACAGGCTGGGTACGTTTTACAGACTCCCACCAGTAATCTGCCTCGCCACGGAACCTAAAGGTGGCGAATGGAACCTTCTGTTCCTCCGGGCATCCTAAGACATCGAATATCTTGGTAATTTGTTTGACCCATGTTTCCGCCATGATCGGATCCGGCTTTCCCTTAAATTCTGGTGGTCCCTTAAATTCGGATCCGGCTTTCCCAGTTCCACCCGTATTTTGTGCACGAGTCTCCCTCGTCTGATTTTGCATGAACTGCAAATAGCTCCTAAATATTCCATCATTCATCGTTTGCTCGGTAGTGTTGTTTACAGGAGGAATATTGCCTTCCTGTTGCACGTTCTCCTGGTTTGTAACTAAAAGTTGTTCCACAGTCTCATACACTCCATTGTTAACGTTCTCAGCGGCCATTCTTAAATACTGCCATAAAATAAGGGTTAATTAAACAAATTAACATATCAAATAATATCCCTATATTATGACTGACCTGTTAGGTTTGTAATATTCATGAACGTAATCAAATTGCACAAAATTAGCAGAAGCGTGAAAATCAGAGTTTTAAAATTTTACAAACCATATACCCGGATCACCCTTTATGCACAATTATTAATTAAACGAAAAAGAAAGAACAAGAATCATACCCTTGAAGATCCGAGCTTCCTCAGGTACAAGTTCACCTCCAATCCTTTTCGCGTTCAACTTGAATCCACCGGATTTGGTTCCTTCCTTTGATCAACGTTAGCCACCCAAGTGTTTGGCCTCTAGAGGTGATCCACCAATGAAGAAGAATAATTCAAGAAGATGGGTATTTGGCTCAAACCCTAGTTTTATATCTCTATAGAAAAAGGGGTGTACTCTCCAACAATTGGAATAACGTATATTTGATATCTGATATAAGACTCCTCTTATAAAGATATCAAGTAACCCTATTAAAAATAAGGTATTATTTATTTAATTAAACTCTTTTAATTAAATGGGCTCCTTAATCTTATTAGGGATAATTAATTAAACTCCTTTAACTAATTTTCCCTCCTAATCCTATTAGGAATAAATGAGAGTACTTATATTAAATTAATTCCTAAACTCTTTTAGAAATTAAAATAATAATAATTGTAATAATATTAATAAGACTCCTCTTATTAATTTATATTTAATATTTCTAAAATATTAAATAATAAATATTAAGCTATTTAATTTATTCCATCACCATAGATTAAATTAAATATACTTAACATATTATTACGATTATGCCATTAACTTCTTAAATAATTATTCTTCCTTTTATGGTGTGACCCTTTAGGTTCTCCATATTAAACCGGTTGTGAATAAATCAATTAGAACAATTCTAATCTTATTTAAATAAATAAATTAAACTATTAATTTATTTAAATAAATAATATTTATTCTACAATAGGGATAAGTCTCCCTAGCGATCAACAACTTTCCAGATAATATAGATTTCAACATTAATCATAAAAGAACCTTTGAGTAAATAGTTACCGTACAATTCAATCCTTCCACCATACAATGTCCCAATTAAATATAAGACATGAAATTTCTGTCAAGTCTTATTTTATTTAATTATATGTATTTCGACTCTTAAATGCACAACTCCAAATAATGCAAATTAGAAACTCCTTTCTAATTTCATTCTGCCTTGGCCAAGGATTACTGGGTTGTCATTTATCGAATCGCATAGGACATTTCTCTTCTTTTACTAGAAGTGGTAGATTCTTTATTGATCATACATTATCTCCATATATAACTTATTATACCCCAAGCATATCCTTTGATATACCCTAAGGGTCTTAAGGAATAAGTCAAATTATAACTCATCATACACAAGATACTATGATGATCTCAAGTCCAAGGATCACTTGTACTACTATCACTACAGGAATTCCTATTGACATGCAAGTAAAACTCCATTAGGTATTCCTTAGCGAGTCACGTTCAGTGAACTTATTCTCTAATAAGCACATACATACTTGCTTTAGTGTCTCAAAATAAATGATCATGATATCAATCATCCTCATCCAATGAGCAAGCAACGTATGTACCAATCTATCCGGATTCACTAATCCCCAATTTAGTAATCCAACGATTAGGAACTATTTTAGTTTTAAGCTTTCTAAGAATTTAGATCTCATTAGAATGATCATCATCATTATTCTAAAAGCATTGCTTAAAACTATGGGTTTATCACATATTATAAAACAGCATCATGTAGATAATTAAAAGCCTTTAATAAATTAATACTTTTTATTAATAAATGAATAAGATTGTTTACAAAGTATATGCTTTATCATCAAACATGATTGGCTTGTGTGCATACTACTTTCAATCTCCCACTTGCACTAAAGTCAATCGTCATGGTATCTCATACCCTTCTTCTCTAAGTGACAATTATCCTGCTGTTGGATAAGCTTTAGTTAATGGATATGTAATATTGTTCTTGAGAGTTCACTATCTCTATAGTGATTTCCCATCTTTCAATGATTCTTATAATCAAATGAAAGTGTCACAAGACATGTTTAGATCTAAGATGAGACTTAGGAACTATTCCTAGTTCTGTAATGAACTTTTCATCCAAACAATCAACTTGTAGCTTCATTTATAGTTATATACTTTGTCTTTATCACTAAACCAACAACTCTTTGTTGTTTGGAACCTTTCCAATTCACTGCACCACCGTTCAAGGTAACCCTTTACCTTAAAGTGGATTTTCTGTCGTCTTGGTCTGTCTGAAAAACTTGAGTCTGTTAAGCCCTCTAGTTTTAATTCAGACCTACCATGTATTATGATCACATCCTTAGTGCCAGTTAAGTACTTTTAGATGTTTTTCACTGTCTTACAGTGAACTTCTCCAGAATATGACTGATCAACATCAGGTCTCATACATTTCATTGCATACATGATAGTCACTCATGTGATCTCTCTTTTGGAGTCTATGGGGACTATTAAGAGAGATACACTCCATGGCTCATCAACAAGAGACATCTCTTGGAGTTTGTCATGCTAAACAACTTTAACATCAAATGAATATACGTTCATTGGGTTAAGTCGAGCTCTTCCAAAATCATTCATGGAGGAATGTTTAGACAACTTTATCTTTACTGATTCTAGTATTGGCATGTCATTCCGTATCCATAGTATATCAACATATAATATTAAGAACGTCACGACGCTCCCACTGACCCTTTTGTACACACTAGGTTGATTCTTGTTTTTGATAAAATCAAACTCTTTTGATTTATTTCATCAAAAACGAATGTTCCATATTTGAGAAGCTTGCTTCAATCCATTTCTCTGAGTGTCTACAACTCTTACCTTATCGTATATAACTGGATCATCATCTTCTATGAGACATACCTCATCATCATCATTCATGATGAATCCATACCTCCCAGGTATCTTCGGTATTATTCCAGACTTACGATTCGGTTGTGGTACAATAGGTCTATCTACAGGTTCCTCTTATTTGACTTATAGTGTTTTGTGGTTCTTGAACTCTTTAATATTCTATTATCATCCCACTAACCCATTCAATGATAAACACCTTTATCTTAGAAGGAAACGTGTTTCGCAACAAACACCTTTTGCTAAGTAGGATTATAGAACATATACCCTAAACTTACTTTAGGATGTCCCACAAATCTATACTTCCCAAATCGTGTACCAAACTTATCCTTTGAAACTGTTTCATATAAGTTGGACAACCCCTTATCTTAACATACTTAAGATTAGGAATCCTCCCTGTCCATAACTTTTATGGAGTCTTGGGGCCGGATTTTGAGGTTACCTTTTCGTAGATATTCAGCCATTTCTAGGACATGATCCTAGAAGGATACTGAAATGTCGGTAAAATCATTATGGACCGCACCATGTCCAACAAGGTACGATTTTTCTATTCAGATACATCAATCAATTATTGCGTATCAAGATGTGTCCATTATGAGAAAACCATTTGAGATGATCTAGAAACTTATTGCACAAGTATTTATTCCTTGATCTAATCAAAGAATCTTAATACTTTGTCAATTTATTTCACTTCTGAATTCTTTGAACCTTTCAAATAATTCACACTTGTATTTCAACAAATACATACATTCAACTCTTTGAATGATCATCTCCTTTTCTTATACTAATTTGTTCAATATGCAAAAATTATTTTCATGTAAGTCAAGTATACAAAATTTATTAAGTAATATTCCAGTTCTATACAAAACATTATTATTATAAATAGAACAACAATTGTTCTTAATTATAATACCAAAGATTTCATTGTCCAACAATAAAATGGAAATAATATTTTTTTAACAAGAACTGGAATACAATAACAATTTATTGACTTAATAGATTTGCCCGTAGGCATTGCTAAACTATAAGTTTCTATGGCTAATATGGCAACCTTTGCTACATTTCCCGCACATAGGATTACTTATATTTGTTTAGCTTTCTACTTCTGCTTGATCCCTTCATAAATCTATATTTATGATAACCAAAGTCGGTATCCAATACCTAACTAGAACCTTGACTTAAAGAAAAATTTATTTCAATCATGAACAAAAAACTGTATTGTAACCGAAACTTCACTAAGTTTCTTTGGTTAGCCTCTGCAAGATGCTTCTTGCAGTTTCCTTCCAGTGTCCAAGCTTATTATAGTGGAAGCAAACTCCTTTGCTATCCGTATCAGTTTTGTTCTTATTATCCTTTTTTTTATATTTACCTTCTTAGAATCGTTCTTCTTTTCAGAAGATCCTTTGGCCCCTACCAGTAAGACTTGGTCTTTCTTGGTTGGAAAGTGACTCTCAACATTTTTCAACATGTTAAGCAAATCAGCGAGGCTGATATCTAGCTCGTTCATATGAAAAATTCACAACAATTGTGAAAGGAGTCCGGAAGTGAGTGCAAGATCAAATCTTGGCTCAACTCTCCATCCATGACAAAACCCGTTGTCCTAATTGATCAATCAAATCAATTATGTTAAGGACTTTTATCTGTACCGTAGTGTCATCGATCATTCTAGATCGGAATAGCTCCTTAGATATCTGATATCTATCAGTCCTACTTTTCTCATCATCAACTACTTGATGTGCAGGAATATAATAGGAGCATCCATAGTTTCATGCTGACGCTGAAGCTCGTTACTCATGGATGCGAGCATGATGCATTGAGCCAACTATGCATCATCTAGCCACTTTCTAAAAGCAGCAATATCTTCCTCAGAGGCATTTTCTACAACCATTACAGGGATAGGCGTATTAAGGACATAAGATAGCTTTTCAGCCATGAGAACTATTCTCAATTTCCTTAACCAATCCATTTAATTTGGTCCGGTTAAATAAGAATCTAATATGCTATGCAGTGATAGTAATTTAGACATTGTAAAAATCTGTAAATGAATTTGTAATTAACAACATTTTAACATACATTCTTTTATCAATTACCAAAATAAATTAGGTCTTGTTTTAAATTGGTATATAGCCTTGTGTGTGCACAACAAACTATATATAAATAAATAGGTAGACAACTCTTGTCAATTACATCAACTATGTAACTCCTTGTATTTTGCCTCTTAAATCATAATGGTCAAGTGTGTGCACATCCGAACTAAAATGATTTAAGTTAAGTCAGACCCAGCATTTCTATATAAGTGAAGAGAAAACTACAGCCCTTGTGTGTGCACAACAAAGCAGTAATGTTCAATTCCTTATAAACATCATATGTAATAAAAACAACATCTTAAATATTTAATACTCGCCTTGTGTGTGCACAACAAACTCATATTAAATATTCAATACTCTATTGTTTCTATCATGCTAGAAGGCGACGTTCGATATTCCAAATATCTTTGAACGTTACAACTTAATATAAAATATTTGAGGGGTTTGTTATTAATTTTTCTCATCTTGTTTAGCGCGCATGCACATATATATATAAAATACGCGTCATATTAATGAACATGTGAAGCATGTTTGCATAATATATAATATATATATATATATATAGTATAAGCATGCACATATAGAATACTATATTCTACCTGGATTGATTATGGACTTTATTCTAGTTTGGTTCACTAGAGCCACCAAGTGAACCAAAAGGTCAAACCCTAGGGGTGCAAGAATTAATATTTAAATATAACTATTACATTTAAACCCGGGCTCCATTACAAACGGGTCTTCAAGCGCACCTTGCTCCTTGATCTCCAATTCTTCAAAATTAATTCTAACTATTTCTATTACAAAACTATTTAAAATAAATAGAAACCTTGATCAGCAGTCAAGGGGAAGTACATAGGAGGGAGATAAAATTTACATTAAGAAAAATTAGAGAAGACGAGGTACGCAGACCCCATTTAATAAAACCCATACATTCAAGCATCCAACTAAAATAAAATCCAATCACATTGGTCAATAGTCCATAATCAATCCCATTTATTATCATACACATCACCATATGTATCAATAAATAACATTCATCTCATGAATAATAAACATTTAATATATATATTGATATCATTTAATGGGCAAATTTAGTTAGTATAAAATCTAATTTTGAATTAAAATAAACTCCTTTATTTTAATCCAAATTTAAATCAAAATAAAACTATTTTATTTTAATTTATTCAATTTTGAATAAAATAAACTATTTTATTTTAATCAAAATCTTTAATCAAAATAAACTCCTTTATTTTAATTAATTACGGAATCCAATTCCATGTAAAAAAAACTTTATTAAAGGAAACACAGATTTTCTTTCCTATTCACAAATAAACTCTTTTATTTTGAATAATATGAAATCTTATTTCATATCTAAATAAACTCCTTTATTTAGGGAAATTAGGATTCTCTTTCCTATTCACAAATAAACTCTTTTATTTTGAATAATATGAAATCTTATTTCATATCTAAATAAACTCCTTTATTTAAGGAAAGATGGATTCATTTTCCTATTAACAAATAAACTCCTTTATTTTAGGAAACATGAAATCCAATTTCAACTCCAATTAGTTATCATGGAATCCAATTCCAACTCTAATTAGTTAGCATGAAATCTAATTTTAAAATTAAAATAAACTCTTTTATTTTAAGTTTAAAATAAACCTTTTATTTTAAAATTAAATAAATATTTTATTTTAGTAATAAAATTATTATATATATAAATATATATTACGTTAATATATTATATATATATATATATATAATCGCCTGGAGTAATTTAGTGATACACGGAATATTATTGCAGTTTGATATACTGCAAGTAATATTCATATTTAATATATATGTAAATAATATATATAATAACCAAGCTCCTGCGTCCCTTTTAAGCATCATGATTCAGGACCATGCAAACCAACCACGCGAAAGGCACAGCTTATCGAAAACATTCATAATTCCGCAACAGTTGCAAATTAAATAACAGTTCCGCAACAACTTTTGATTTTCGTTTTTTTTAGATAAATTTTATACAATAAAATTATGCCCAATTAAATTATTCTAAACGCATATCAATATACATATCAAATTAGACAATTAATAATTCGTATAAAGGTTTGGCTCTGATGCCACTGTTAGGTTTGTAATATTCATGAACGTAATCAAATTGCACAAAATTAGCGGAAGCGTGAAAATCAGAGTTTTAAAATTTTACAAACCATATACCCGGATCACCCTTTATGCACAATTATTAATTAAACGAAAAAGAAAGAACAAGAATCATACCCTTGAAGATCCGAGCTTCCTCATGTACAAGTTCACCTCCAATCCTTTTCGCGTTCAACTTGAATCCACCGGGTTTGGTTCCTTCCTTTGATCAACGTTAGCCACCCAAGTGTTTGGCCTCTAGAGGTGATCCACCAAGGAAGAAGAATAATTCAAGAAGATGGGTATTTGGCTCAAACCCTAGTTTTCTATCTCTATAGAAAAAGGGGCGTACTCTCCAACAATTGGAATAACGTATATTTGATATCTGATATAAGACTCCTCTTATAAAGATATCAAGTAACCCTATTAAAAATAAGGTATTATTTATTTAATTAAACTCTTTTAATTAAATGGGCTCCCTAATCTTATTAGGGATAATTAATTAAACTCCTTTAACTAATTTTCCCTCCTAATCCTATTAGGAATAAATGAGAGTACTTATATTAAATTAATTCCTAAACTCTTTTAGAAATTAAAATAATAATAATTGTAATAATATTAATAAGACTCCTCTTATTAATTTATATTTAATATTTCTAAAATATTAAATAATAAATATTAAGCTATTTAATTTATTCCATCACCATAGATTAAATTAAATATACTTAACATATTATTACGATTATGCCATTAACTTTTTAAATAATTATTCTTCCTTTTATGGTGTGACCCTTTAGGTTCTCCATATTAAACCGGTTGTGAACAAATCAATTAGAACAATTCTAATCTTATTTAAATAAATAAATTAAACTATTAATTTATTTAAATAAATAATATTTATTCTACAATAGGGATAAGTCTCCCTAGCGATCAACGACTTTCCAGATAATATAGATTTCAACATTAATCATAAAAGAACCTTTGAGTAAATAGTTACCGTACAATTCAATCCTTCCACCATACAATGTCCCAATTAAATATAAGACATGGAATTTCTGTCAAGTCTTATTTTATTTAATTATATGTATTTCGACTCTTAAATGCATAACTCCAAATAATGCAAATTAAAAACTCCTTTCTAATTTCATTCTGCCTTGGCCAGGGACTACTGGGTTGTCATTTATCGAATCACATAGGACATTTCTCTTCTTTTACTAGAAGTGGTAGATTCTTTATTGATCATACATTATCTCCATATATAACTTATTATACCCCAAGCATATCCTTTTGATATACCCTAAGGGTCTTAAGGAATAAGTCAAATTATAACTCATCATACACAAGATACTATGATGATCTCAAGTCCAAGGATCACTTGTACTACTATCACTACAGGAATTCCTATTGACATGCAAGTAAAACTCCATTAGGTATTCCTTAGCGAGTCACGTTCAGTGAACTTATTCTCTAATAAGCACCTACATACTTGCTTTAGTGTCTCCACACAAATGATCATGAGATCAATCATCCTCATCCAATGAGCAAACAACGTATGTACCAATCTATCCGGATTCACTAATCCCCAATTTAGTAATCCAACGATTGGGAACTATTTTAGTTTTAAGCTTTCTAAGAATTTAGATCTCATTAGAATGATCATCATCATTATTCTAAAAGCATTGCTTAAAACTATGAGTTTATCACATATTATAAAATAGCATCATGTAGATAATTAAAAGTCTTTAATAAATTAATACTTTTTATTAATAAATGAATAAGATTGTTTACAAAGTATATGCTTTATCATCAAACATGATTGGCTTGTGTGCATACTACTTTCATGACCAACAAATAAGCTTAGATAAGACACACTAGCGAAAGATTTACTCATCTCTCCCCTCCTAGTTCTATTCCCCGATCTCTGCCAGAGACCATATCCCTAAGCTCTGATACCAATTGTGACGCCCCAAAATAGGTATACAACACTCATTCTGAGTCGCCAATTACATGGTACAGAAAGCAAACTACAACTTCAATAATACAATTGTCGTGCAAAATACGACAACACATACTGTGAGTTTAAATACAAATATTGTCTTCTAGACAATATCCACACTCAAATAAGTCCTCGTTACAATTATTCAAACACTATTTTACAAAAATAGTGAGGACTGATAAAACATTTTTCTAGAACCATCACTTCGTACCCCGACTAGTTTCTGTTATGTTCTCACCTCCTGAGAAAAATAGAACAAAAAGGAAAAGGGTGAGCTCAACTAGCCCAGTAAAAAATATTATGACTAAGATAATATACAAAAAATTATCGTTAGTCTTCAATAGGGAAAAATCTGATAAAATATAATAGCCAACAAGTTTTAGATCAACAACTGCAGCGGAAACAGCAATCCATTAGAAGAGTCAAGTAGAGAATGAGTTCTACTATCTTCTAAGATTTAAAAGTTCATCATCAATATTTTATCCCTGTAACAACAATCAATATACATCTTTAATCAAATATTCATCTTTGCACTACAGACCAAAGATATTCATTTGTATCACCAGTTGGTCATGTTCATCTCAACACCTGTTCATCTTTGCACTAAGTGCCAAAGATATTCATCAGTTAATCATTTATCTTTGCACTACAGGCCGAAGATATTTAGTAATATCATTATTTAGGACTGAGGATGATGAAAAATATTTTAAAGAAAATGAATCCAGTGAAACGGAAGGACAAATAGTAGGGATTCGTATAACAGTTTATCCAAGATCAATAATACTTCATAAATACCAACTTTGAAGCAAAATTCAAAAATAAATATCAAAATATGGATACAATCAAAGATAGTAACCATAATAGACATCTTGGACAAAAAGAAGAAAATTACATTTTTCGGTGAATAGTATCGTATTCGTGAATAGTGTCGTATATGTGAATAGTAACCCCGACATAAAAAGTTCTAAATTTGATAAAAATTCAGATCAATACTTCGGCATAATGATATTGAAGAAATAATATCATATATGAAGAAAATAACATCCCTTATCTCAATATATCAGTACTTCTGATCGGAATATCGGTATTAGGCTGGAGGAAACTTGCACTGATAAATAAAAACTCACAAAATATCTAAATACTCACAAAATACACTCAATAATCTAGAGAGAGAAAGAGAGAAAACTTGTTTCTGGTGTGATTTTCAATTCTAACTTAGCCCTCTATTTATAGGAAAATGTTAGCAGACTTGACGTGTAACCTGATGGCTTTACCTGCTACCATTCCCACCCACCACATTTGAAATAAATTCAGCACATTTCTTCACCAACCACAAGTGGGGCCCACTCAATTCTAGAATTTTCCACCAAAATCATTTATAAACCTAATTTCTGAATCAGTCACCTCTTAAAATTCATAACAAATCATACATTCATTTTTAACGGTTCAAAATTTGTAGACATATACTCAACTTATATATGTATAACATATCCAAAAATTACAACGATCCAACGGTCGGATTAAAAATTATAACACACACAATATATCTCAGAAACAGTGGTTTAATTTTTAATCTCTTCATTCCGACAAAAATACTGATAAAAAACCTCAACATTAACTCCTTCATTTTTAACCACAATAAATATATCCAACATTTATATCCACATAAAATAAATATTTCCTTATCATATGAATCAATAATTAATTATTCACAAATAATATTACAGAATCTCATTTATGACAATCAGGCCGTTCCTAGGAAAGAGGGGGCTTTCCAATAAGAATTTCTCCTTATTAGCGCGCAATTAGGTGACCAAACCTCTCCTTGACAGAACTTTCTAGACATTGCCAATAATGCTATCTAATAATATTATTCAAATAATATGAATTATTGATCTGATAATGGAAAATACTGTGCAGCGATAATTATTGAAACAACAATAATATAAAATATCAACGCATCAATTATTGAATCAATAAAATAAAATATTGAACAGTAACTACTGTAACAATTATTGAGTAGTGTCTTCTTACGTAAGGATCAATAATTTATCAATATTGTGCATCCACGCGTATTACTGTATTTTAACCACCGAGTATTCCAACAGTGTTAACAGTAACAACTACGCCGTTATTTATAAAAACTCAAACTTGTCATTTTCTTCATCCGACAGTTATTCTGTTATGGGACCCACAAATGACAGCGCCGTCGTACGAATATTTCCCGACAACAAGAATATTCCACGACCAAACGAATATTCCCCGACAACAATGATTATTTTTTAACCACTTGCATATTTTGAAAATTTTGCACATTTCACCTATAACCAGATAATTATATCAAATTAATACCTTATTATTCACAAATATAATTAGAGGAAATTCTATTTTATTTATAATAAGTTGGTGTCTTACATTTTATTTTATTTTAGTAATTTAGTTGAGACTTTGTTTGGTATTTTACATATTTTTGCATTCATTTAATCAAACACTTGAACTTGTGGTTGAATTTCGAAATTTGAATGTATCTTAGAGATGTTTAGTTATTTTTTTGTAGATAAATTGATTAATTTTACATATTTACTAAATATTATATACAGTATATAATAATAATTAATATAATTAATTATTTATTACATATTAATGACATCACTGGGTCAATAACGGTCCGACCACTGGTTGGACCAGTGACCCATCCACCCAGTAACTTTTCCGGTTCGATGACCGGTCAGGGTTTAAAAACATTGATCTGTATTATTATACTTTTATATATAAGGTGGGATTTAGTTCGTTGAATATAAATTTAATATAATGTAATAATCTACGTGATATAATAGAAATTATTATGACTTATTTGTTTGGTTGGTTATTGATATTTATATAGTAATTATACTATTATTATATTATATTTAAAATTGTGTTTGATTCACTAAATTATATAATTATACAAAATAAATAAAGTAATTGTAAGTCAAAATTGTTAATTATGACCCATTGTATTGTGGAGGTAATTGACAAATACATCAATTGAAAGATGTAATGAAAAACTTCAAATTTGATATAATAACATTAAACCCATAATAAGGTAATATATGTAATATATGATCCAAACATAATAAATATCACATCAATATAATAATTTATTATTTTACAAACGGTAATAATATACATTGCGAATATTTATATCGATTTTTTGATTGTCAGTTACGTTGATAAGTGTTAGTAATAAAATTTTTTAGAGAGATGCGTAATAAGTAGGTATTCATATAATTCCTATTAATTTCGTATACTGATAAGTTTTATAATTGTAATTCGACGTAAATTTATCGCAATATTTCATTCGTCTATTAGTATATGTAATTTTCTCCCTTGTATTAATTGTATAACATTAAATAAAATATTAATTACCTATAATACCATTAAATTACCATAATTACCATAGTTGTTCCATAATTTTCTCCTAAAAAAACTCATTATTCTCATTTATTACTCCTAATATTCTCTTTCTCTATGTGACCAGATCTCTCTCCATTGAAGAATTCTATATATATGGAGGCAAAAAATATATGAAAAAATAAAATTTCTTAACTCTATAAATAATCTGAAGAGAGAGAGACCAAAAAATTATAAAATGAAGAGTATATAAGAAGTGGAAGAAAAAAAGTGAAATAGCTTTGTTGTGATGAGGAGAGATGAGTTAAAAGTATATTAGAGAATTGTGAATAAATTTTAAAAAATTAAGTGAAGTAATGAGGGGTAGTTTTAAAAAAATTGAGACTAATTCTACACTTTTATTATAGAATTAATCCCAAATATTTTATTTATTTTCAAATTTTGATTTGGAACTATTAGCTTAATAGTCTTGAATTATAATTATAATTTCGGAATTATATTCTTAGAATTAATAGTATTATAATTATAATATTTACAAATAAATATAGTCCTAAATTATATTAAACGATAAATAATTAAAAAAAATTAAAATATTTAAAACAATATATATTAAAGAATATAGAGAATATAATACGTCTTTTTTATAAAATTATTACATTAATTTGACGCAAAATAGACGTCACAGAGATATTGGAAGTTGATAAGAATGCAAACATGGCCCCACTCTTCTTCACAATGTCTTGAGCTTAGCACCACATATTACACGTCTCATGATTCCTTGAGTTCCTTTATAGATGTCAATATAATTATAAATATTACTCCCTCCGTTCCAAATTATCTGATGTTCTAGAGTCTCACACAGATACCAATATATATGATAAAAATACTAAAATACCCTTTGTGCTGACTTTTTTATTAATTGAAGAGAAAGAAAAAGCAGCTAATTAATTGGAGAGAGAGAAACATTGAAGAGAGAGAGAGAAAGCAGCAGATTAATTGAAAAGAGAGATAGAGAGAAACAATTATTAATTGAAGAGAGAGAGAGGCATGAATGTGGATGTTTAAAAAAGAGGAGATGCATTAATGAGAGTAATGATTATCAACAATTAAGATAAATGGGCAAATTTGGAAAACAAATGGAAAAATGTATTGAAATCTTAAAAAAACAGATATTGTGGGACAATTTTTTTTTGCTAAAACAGCAGATAATTTGGGACGGAGGGAGTATTTCTTTTGTTCTGAGATAAAAATTTTGATTAATTTTTTATATATATTAAAAAAGAGGATAAAATAATAAAATTATTCATGTTTAAATTCTCATTTAATTACATAATTTCATGTACATTATTAGTAATACTCCATAAATATGCATAGATAATAGAAATATAATACTTCTTCAATTCTTAAAAGATTGTCGTTTAAGGTTTTTGCACATGGATTAAGAAAGTCATTTAATACCATTTAATAATTAAAATTTGTTTGAAATTTTATCACTACCTCTTTATGAAAAATTGAAAACTATTAATACAAGAAAGAGAATTTTTTGGGACAATAAAAGACTGTAGGGGTAATATAGGAAATTAAATAATTTATTCTTCTAGAAAATTATAAACTACAAATATTTTGGAACAATTTTTTTTTCTAAAACGATAATCTTTTAGGAACGGAGGGAGTAATTAATAATAAGAGTATTATAGGCAAATTATTGTAAAAAATAGATCATTTAAGGTAATTAGACATTTAACTTTGGACTACCTGAAATAGTAATAAATACTTTTATCCTGAGACGGTGGAAGTATAAGTTACTACTACCTCCGTTCCTAAAAATTTACTCCCTCCGTTCTTAAAAGATTGTCGTTTTAGAAGAAAAATTTTGTTCCAAAAGTTTGTCGTTTACAACTTTCGAGAAAAATAAATTATTTACTTTCCTATATTACCCCTACTTTCTCTAATTGTCCCAATAAATTCTTTTCCTTGTATTAATAGTTTTCAATTTTTCATAGAGGGGTAGTAATGGAATTTCAAATAAATTTTACTTGGTAAATGTTACTTTCTTAATTCATGTGTCAAAACCTTAAACGACAATCTTTTAGGAATGGAGGTAGTATCGTTTAAGGTTTTTGCACATGAATTAAGAAAGTCATTTAATACTAGTATCATTTAGGCTTAAATATGAATTAGTACCCTAAACTATAGGGCATATTCCACTTCGGTGATCCACCTTTTAATTTTGTCAATTAGGTGATTAAACTATCAATTTTTTTCAATTGACAAAATTGATCACGCCACGTTAAAAATTGCTGACGTGGCTAATTGAAGTGGGGTCTTAACAAGCTTACGTGGCAAATAAATAATTTATTATTCATTACATAATATAATCATTTTATCAGCATGGGCAAAATCGTCAAGTCCTAATTAAAATAAAAGAAACAAATCACACACTCTAAAATCAACAATCTATCGAACACAAAAGTCCCAAATCGCAAACCCTAGCTCAACGGAAGCCTCCCTCCAATCCATCGCTCTCAATGGAGGTTTCCGACAACGAGGTGGTCCCGACCTCCCTCCAGTCCATCGCTCCCATTCTCCGTGTTGCCGCCGAGATCCAAAGCGAGTGTCCTCGTGTCGCTTATCTCCGATCCCTTTCTTGTGGAATCTGGAGAAGAAGCTTTTTTCGTTCACACCTTTTAGCCTCTGTTACAGAAGCGGAAGGATCAAACAATGAACTAGAGAGTGGAGTATGAAAAAGATGTCTTAAGAAGCCTTCTGTCTAGATCTCAGATCTCAGATCTATCGAATAACCGAGCTTGGAATCGGCGGTGTGGAGGAATAGGAGAGGCGTTGCCGTCGTCGACCATACGGATCTGTGCAACTTCGATCAAAGCTATTCACTGGATCTATGCAACTTCAATCAAAAAAATCTGATTTCTCACAAAATCCAATGGTCTCCGGTTCCAGCCAAACAAACCTACGGATTGATCTCATCTTTTTTGGAGGGCTCTTAGTTGTTTTGGGTCAAGTGTAGAAGTGGTATGTTGTATTGGGGTTAGAGGTAATGGTGGTTTGACGGCGGTGGACGGCGGAGACAGGGAGGACGTGAGGGCGATGGAGCTGAGGAGGAGATTTTCGGCGAACGAGAGGGTGGTGTTCGTCGGTCAAAGAAGCGGAGAGGCTAGCCTTATCAGGCTGAAATGGAGGGTGTTGGTGGTTTAGGTGGAGGTAGTGATCGATGGTGGTGGCTACGGAGAGTGGTGGGGGAACTGGAAAGGATGGGAGGAGAGGTTGATCTGGATCTAGGATTTGTTTTATTTTAATTAATTAAGGATGGGATGAAATATAAGGATTTGTTTTATTTTAATTAATTATGTTAATTTTTGTTTTGACCATTTTGCCACCTATTAAATCAGACTTATTTATTTTATGATTAAAAAATTATTTTTTTGCCACGTAAGCTTGTTAAGACCCCACTTAAATTAGCCACGTCAGCAATTGATGACGTGGCGTGTTCAATTTGTGTAATTGGAAAAAATTAATAGTTTAATAACCTAATTGACAAAATTGAAAGGTGGATCACCGAAGTGAAATATGCCCTATAATTTAGGGTACTAATTCATATTTAAGCCTATCATTTAACATTTGAAATTTTATCACTACCCCTTTATGGGGAGTTGAAAATTATTAATACAAGTGAAAAAAATATTTGGGACAATGAGAGAAGGTAGGAGTGATATAGGAAAATAAATAATTTATTCTCCTAAAAAATTATAAACGACAAATAAATTAGAACAAATTTTTTTTTTAAAACAACAACTTTTTAAGAATGGAGGGAGTATTAAATTAATTTTTCATTAAATTTTTTTAAAAAAATAATTAATTTAAATTAAAATTAAATAATACTTTTTAATCTAGTGTATGAAATCTATATAACAAAATACAAATGATTTTGAATTTTTCACTCATCCTAATAAATCATCTGGGTCGTCCAAAGTTTGAAATAAATCTCACTGTTCATAGTACCGAGATCACAGAACTGTTGTTAGTAATACATAAAGTAAGACATTTTGGGCCAACAAAAATAAAATAGTACTCCCTCCGTCCCATGATAAAAGTCTTTATTACTATTTTGGGTAGTCCCGTGATAAATGTCCTTTTTCCTTTAATAACAAAACTTTTACACATATTTTCCTATTATACCCGTAGCATTAAATATCTCATACTTTTTTATTCTAATTCTCTCTCCATATTTAATAACATTATTATGAACAACTTTGTCATTTCATTCATCTTCTTAATATGCGTGAAAAATCTACCAGAATTTTTATCCTGGGACGGAGGGAGTAGTAGTTTGTAAAGACAGACAAACTAGTTATATACTTTGAAAATAAATTTTTTTAAAAGATGCTCAAACAATGACACCATCTTAATTTTATTTGAGTACTTCTACAAATTGGACAAGATAAATGTACCGAAAGAATAAAAGAAATTTATTTGTTGAAATAAATTTCTTTTGTTTTTCCGACTTAATTATCATGTCTAATTTATTTGTCTGTAAAAAGTTATTGATTTTATTTTTTAAAATCATAATAAAATACAGTAAAAATATCACAAAATATTTATTGTGATGAACATAATAATATTTTATTAATTAAATGTAGCTATAAATAGATCCCATTACACGACCTCTTATATAATAAAAAATAAAAGTATTTTTTATTTTATTTCTTCAACCTAAAAGCATGCATTAACCCCACTGCTCTTAGGCGCTGTTTGTTTACCTCTTAAGAGGTCTTAATAGACCACCTCTTATTCGCTAAGAGGATAAATGTTGTTTGTTTAATTTTCTTTTTCCTCTGAATGCTTCTAAATGGTTGAGATAGAAAATCAAATCTAAATTATTCAGACATGCCTCTTAATGACTTTATTATTTTTTAGACACAAATACCCTCTTCAATATTATCAATTTTCAATATTACCCTCTTCAAGAAAGTTCTGTTCTAGAGAGAGAAAACCCTGAATTAATTTCATCAGTCTCAAATTAAACCAGATCAGGCCATAAATCTCTCATGTATTTCGCTCCTTCGAAGCCATAAACAATGTCGGCAGCAGCCAAAAACTCACTGTTATCACCCACGAGCTCCCGATCCGTGACCGAGACAGTGAACGGCTAGCATCGCTTCGTAATCCAGGGATACTTGTTGGCTAAAGGCATGGGAATCGGGGTGGTGGGGGAGGAGGGGTGGGGCGGGGATGGAGGAGGGAGGAGGTGGGTGGGGCGGGGATGAGGGATGAGGGAGGAGGGAGGAGGGAGGAGGGAGGAGGTGGGTGGGGCTGAGGCAGGGGAAGGGACGGGAGAGGAGGGAGGAGGTGGGTGGCGTAGGAAGGAGGGAGAAGAAGAAGAATGGAGTAGAAGGGTTAAAATAGTAAAATTATTTTATTCAGATATTTTGAAAAAATAATTATCAAACAATATTTTTTCATTCAGATACAATTCTATTAAGATACTCTATATTATTCAGATGTCTAAATTATTCAGATCTTAACAACTAATTTTATCAAACACAACCTTAGACTCTTAGTACAATGTCATGAACTTAATACACGTCACAACTTGACTACTACTTAGGGTAATCCTAATGGCAGTTTGGTCATTTTAACAAACTTTGAACAAGTATAGGCTGGTTACTAATGGAATTTCACGCTTTTCCAAAAAGACGTACGGGAAAATCGAGATAAACTAGTTTTTTATGTTATGATCCAATCACATTTGAATTTCTGGTTTTGGCTCTAAATTTTTAAACCACGCGCTCAATTTCTTTTAGTTTAATTTACCAATTTTTAAAAAAGAAAAATAATAATTTCTTTTTAATAAATTGTATTTCGAGATTTAAATTTATTGGAGAATATAATTAACAAAATACTACTCCATACATCCCAAAATAATAGACATTTTAGGATTTTTTTTCCCAAAATATCTGACGTTCTACAATTCAAAAAATATTTTAGCATTTGTTTTCCCTCTCTACCATTCCTTCTCCACCACTATTATCAATTCAGAGAACCGGCGTCTTCATCTTTCTTTCTCTCTCTCCTCTGTTTTTTTTTGAAAAATAAGAACATCCCCTAAATCCTAATCTATCAGATCTGCGATTACCCCAAATCATTACCAACGGAACCCTAATTAAATCGATTCGAATCAAATTTGATTCGAATCGAAACTTATAATGGGCGATTTCAATTTTGCGCTTGTGAATCCGTTGAGTACCTGAAGAGGAGTCGCGGCAGATGCGAACGGAAGCGAGGCTCTTGAAATCCGAGAAGGCGTCGAATAGCTGACCGTCGGTGATTTCATGGTGAAGGTCTCCAACGTACAGAGACGCCGGAGCTGCAGGGACCGTCGCCATTCTGTTTTGTGATCGTAACCGGAAGTAATTATGTTACGCAATTGCAATTTACAGTTATAGAGAGAGAAATTAAAAAATGAAGTGTTTGTTTAGACAGATGATGGGAATAGTGAGAGAAGTAAGTGGCGTTTCGTATTGGTATTGATCTGCTACTAAATAAGAAATGTTTAAAAAAAATAGATTTCTTTTCCTTCCTTGTGAAGGGAAGCGTTTTTTAAGAATAGGAATTAATTGATGGAATTAGCGTTTGAGATAGGGGTAGAACGGAGAAGAAAGAATGCGAGTTCTGTGCACCCAGGATAGACTAGACTTGCATGGACGGGAGGTTTTGTGGCGTTTCACTGCAGCGATCCGAGAAAAGGTGGAGCGGGGATGAGTTACACTCTTTCCACTAACGGTGGTGGCGGAAGAAGTGCCGATCATGGTGGTGGCAAGGGAGGTGGTTGAAGAGATTAAGAAGAAGACAGAGAGAAGGTTGAAGAGATGAAGAAGACACAATATTAATTAAAGGTAAAATAATAAAATTATAATTATTTTTAATTTTTATGAAATTTTCTAGAACGTCTATTATTTTAAGATGGAGATGGAGGGAGTATTACAAATCTCGAAAGGACAAAAATAATGTCAAATTTACAGCCAACTAGAAATATTGGCAAGACCGGTAAATACTTGTAATATTAAGGATATATTTTTATCGTGTGAACTCAATTGAACAAATCAAAATATTTGTTGGGAAAATACAAATCCAAGCAAGAATGAGTCAACTCGCAAAGCCGTAATGTAACTCAGTCGACGTATATTTATTTATTAAATTTTGTTCGGAATCGGCCGGTTTGAAATTTAAAATAAAATAACCGCCCCTAATTATACCAACATAAGGTTAGAGTTGTCAATTGGTTGATCTTCCCAATAGATGATTCAAATTAGATCTCAATTAATATTTGAGCATGAATTTAAAATTATAATTCCATTATATTTGGGTGGAACATTATTTTAGTTAGATTTGATCTGACTAAAATTCAAACCCGATTATGAACATTATTTTAATTAAGTTATAGTATTCTTCTTTTGGTTGTAAGTTGTAACAGAGGTTGAGGCTTAATAATATTGTCCTAGCCTTGGTTTTGGAGTTGTTATAGTCATTTTATTTTTGATTGGTTTTTATGTTTCGTTGGAGAGGCAGGTCGCGCGTGTGTATTTATTATTCTGTTAGAACATTTTATCGGTGTGAATTTCACCTGACCTGATTCCGTTATTATTATTCTGTTGAAATAACCTGTCTATGCGAAGTACCGCATGCATAGTGATTTCTTTTGTTATTCTATTCGGTATTATACTCAGTTGATTAAAATTTTGACTTCTATACTCCATGAAATTAGTGGAATATCCTTGATATTTGCGCTTCATCCAGTATCTTTCCATAGAAATATTCTTCTGAGCATTCTTAAATTTTACTCTATAAACAGTATCATGTTGATAATTTGGACGTTATTAGTTCCTGGACAAATTAATTCTTGAACTTGTTTAATTGAATTCTTATATCATTGTCATCATCCTCATGTTTATATTTATTGAAAGTCATATGTGGCCTGTGAAACCCCAGATTTTATGAATAAAGAATTAATTTTCTCGAAATAATTTTTTTATATTATGGTGTGAATTTGAGATAATATTATAGTTGTGGGTAGTATTTATAAATTTTGCAAAGTATGCAAGTTGTTATATTATATTCGATTGGTCAGGGAATATTCTTTGTGTCGGAAAAATATTCGTACGACGGTACAATTATTGGTGGACCCCACAACAGAATTATTGTCGGATTGAGAAAACGACAAAAATATTTTATTAAAAATAACGGCGGAAGTTTTACCGTTGATACTGTTGAACTACTGGGTAGTAAAAGTACAGTAATACGCGTTGTTGCATAGTAGCACACGGTATTGATTATTGATAATTATGTGAGAAGTCGCTCAGTTTGATTCAATTATTGTCGATTAATAATATGAATTATTATAGCGATGATGACGTTTTGTTTTATTCGTAATAAAACAGAAACATCTTTTTATATAAAACAGAAAACTTTATTAAAGTTATTCTATAAATAGAATATATTATATTTTATTATGCATAGTGTCACATAGTGTTTGCATAGTAAAAATCTTTTTATATAAATAGAATATATTATATTTTATTTAAAAGATTTTTCTTTAAATATGGACCGTCAGATTAAAGTAAATCAATCTGGACCGTTCATGGATTAGTTACTATGCATTCCATTTTCCTATAAATAGAAGCTCATTCCTTCATTATTTTCTTACGAATTCATTGAAACTCTAGAGAGAGAAATTATAGAGAGAAGCTATAGAGAGAAAATTATAGAGAGAAAGAAGAAGAGTATTCTGCTACTTCACTACTTCTATATCCAGTTTCTGTTACGGTAAGGGGTGTTATTCTTTCTTATTCATGAAGAGAACTATTGTTATTCCATTTCTTATTATTCTGTTGGAATAACCTGTATACGCGGTCTACCCTATACTTGGTGACATTCTTCTATTATTCTGTTGGAACATCCTGTCTGTGTGTTTTACACCGGATCTGGTTCCATTTTTATTATTCCGTCTTTATTATTTTGTCGGAATATCCTGTCTGTGCTATACGCCGGACCTGGTTCCGTCTTTATTATTCTGTCGGAATATCCTGTCTGTGCTATACGCCGGACCTGGTTCCATCATTTATTATTCCGCATTTATTATTCTGTTGGAACTTCCTGTCGGTGTGAATTTCACCTGACCTGGTTCCGTTATTTAGTATTCTGTTGGAATAACCTGCCTGTGCGAAGTTCCGTATGCATGGTGATTTCTGTTGTTATTCCATTCTTTATTATACTCAGTTGGTTAAAGTTTTGACTTCTACACTCCATGAAATTAGTAGAATATCCTTGATATTTGCGCTTCATCCAGTATCTTTTCAGGAAAATATTCTTCTGAGCATTCTTGAATTTTACACCACAAAACAGTATCGTGTGGACAATTTGGACGTTATTGGTTCATGGACAAATTAATTCTTGAACTTGTTTTATTAAATTCTTATATCATTGTCATCATCCTCATGTTTATGTTATGTTGAAAGTCATCTGTGGCCTGTAGTGCATAGATGGACTTGGTATGATTATGACCAGGGATTATGCGGTGTAATCATGACCGTAATATTACAAATGATGTGGAAAAAGTCCTCATTGGCCCGTAGTGCATTGATGGACAGTTTTTGGTATGATTATGGCTATGGATTCTCTTCGGCCGTAGTGCAAAGATAATTGTTTTATGGCATGATCAGGATCGTTGATGAAAACACGATTATCTTTGGCCCGTAGTGCATGGATAATTCGTGGTCGTGATACTAAAGAATATCCTTGGCCTGTAGTGCAGGGATGATTTAATGATGTGGATTATTTATTGAGCTGAGTCTCAGCGATAAAAGTGATGAAAAACTTTTTAAATCATAAAAGATAGTAGATTCAATTCTCTCTACTTGACTCTTTTAATGGATTGCTTATTCTGCTGCAGTTAAACTTGATGTCTATTATATTTTATCAGTTTAACATTGTTGGAGACTAATGATAATTTATTCTGCATTATCTTAGTCATAATATTTCTTACTGGGCTAGTTGAGCTCACCCTTTCTTTCACTGTTCTCTTCAGGAAATGAGAACATAGCAGGGACTAGTCGGGGAATGGAGTGACGGTCCAGAGGATAGCATTAGTAGTCCTCACTATTCTGAGAAATAGTGTATTAATAATTGTAATGAGGACTCCTTTTGAGTTTGTATGATCTCTAGTAGACAATTATTGTATTCAAACTCACAGTTGTATTTTGTCGTATTATACACGACAGTGGTATTAGTAAGTTGTATTTGAATTCTGTACCATGTATCTGACGACTCAAGATGGGTGATGTATACCTAATTTTGGGGGCGTCACAGTTGGTATCAGAGCTTAGGGATATGATCCCTGGCTAAGATGTGAGACTAGAACTAGGAGGGGAGAGGCGGGGAATTCCTTCGCTAGTATGACCTACTTAAATTTATTTTGTATTTAAATTAGTTGGTCAAAGTTTAGAGATATTATGTTACATATCAATTAATCTTTGTTTTGTGGCAGTGTTTAAAAATGGCATCCGAGAATGTTGAGATTATCAATGGAGCACAGGAGACCGTTGAGTCTCCACAGATCAATAATCAGGATAATGTGCAACTAGAGGACAATACTCCTCATGAACATAATAACACCGATGAAATGGTGAATGATGGGATGGTCAGAGACTTTATGCAATTCATGCAACAACAGGCTAAGGCAGCTCCTGTCCAAAATGCAGGTAGAAATACTGATAACTCTCGGACGGTCATCGCTAAGCAGTTTAAGGAGCAATTCATGCAACAACGGGAGAAGGCGGCTCCCGTTCATAATGCAGGAGAAAACAATGGCAACCCATGGTTGGTCACCGCTAAGCAATTCAAGGAGCTGGGACCACCAGAGTTTTTGGGAAAGCCAGAACCACTTAAGGCGGAGACGTGGTTAAAGCAGATCACCAAGATATTTGATGTCTTGGGATGTTCAGAGGAGCAAAAGGTTCCATTCGCCACCTTTATGTTGCGTGAAGAAGGAGATCATTGGTGGGAATCTGTAAAACGTACCCAGATTGACGCACTCAAGATGTCTTGGGAGAAGTTCCAAGAGCTGTTCAATGACAAGTAATTTCCCGAAAATATTCGTCACATGAAGGAGGTAGAGTTTATCAAGCTGGAGCAAAATAATATGACCGTGTTGCAGTACGAGGCTAAGTTTGCGGAGTTGTCCCGGTTTGCATCCCATTTGGTCGATAATGAGGAGCGAATGACGCGAATGTTTTTGCGAGGTTTGAAACCTGATATACGTCAATACCTCATTTCTCACAAACTTTGTTTATATTCAGATATTGTGAATAGGGCTCAGTTAGTGGAGCGCGATAATGAGTTATCACAACCAAAAGGTAATGACCAGCAACACGATAATAATCATACCGGTGGCAACGGCCATCAGAACAATGATAACCATCGCGGGGGAAATTATCATACCAAGAATGGTAACCACTTCGGTGGTAATCATGGCCAAAATAATAAGAATGGACATTTCAAGAAGAGAAGGTTCAACAATGACTTAAAGACGTCGGTACCAGCACCTGTTTTAAAGGAAGAAGAACGACCACCGGTCGTATGTTTCAAATGCGGACAGGAGGGACACATCCGTCCAAACTGTGCGCAGCAGTCCAAAGCATGCTTTAATTGCGGAAGAGAAGGTCACCTAGCTCGATTCTGTCGTATGATGAAGTCAATTCCAGCTGGGATAATGATGCCAAAGGATGTCCCAGACAAGCCAAAGCCGGTAGTTTAAGAGAGAGCGTTTTTTTTTTCTCTCGTGACGAGGAACCTGAATAAAATTATCATGGGTATGTTTGTCATAAGCTCTTACGAAGTCTATACCGTGTTAGATACCGGTTCTACTCACTCTTTTATTTCACCTAGTTGTGAAATAGTGTGATAATAATTATAATAAGGACTCCTTTTGAGTTTGTATAATCTCTAGTAGATAATAATTGTATTCAAACTCACAGTTTATGTTTTGTCGTATTGTACAGGACAGTTGTATTAGTAAGTTGTATTTGAATTCTGTACCATGTATCTGACAACCCAAGATGGGTGATGTATACCTAATTTTGGGGGCGTCACACATGTAGTCTTTGACGACGGGTCGAACCGTCGCCATAGACACCAAAGACGACGGTTCGTCTTTGATTCGCTTTTTAAGGTTCGCTTTAGAGCCTCTTCGAATATATATATATATATATATATATATATGGGTCTCCATCCACAGCAATCGGTTGTTGGGGAGCAACCCATTTTGGCCAGCCGGTAGAACTTGTACCGGCTTATAAAAAAAAATCTCTAAGGCTGGTACAAGCTCTACCGGCTGGCCAAAAATGGGTTGCTCCCCAACAACCGGTTGCTGTGGATGGAGACCCTATATATATATATATATATATATATATATATATATATATATATATATATATATATATAAATTTGATCAGGTCCGGACCTCCCGGACGGGAGAAAATCCGGACCCGAAATTTATTTTTTATTTTTTTTTATAGAACTAAAAAAAAAAAATTTATGGAATCGAAATTTTTCAATAATACAGTGTTTTGGGTGTGTTTTTAATACCTACACCAACCAATGTATGTACAGTCTGCCCAGACTGTACAGACATGTTTTGTTATAGGCATCCAAATCACGCCCAAAACACTGTATAATGTAAAAATTCCAATTCCATAAATTTTTTTTTTTAGTTGTTTCAAAAAAAAAGCAAAAAAAAAAAAGTCCTGATTTTAACAAAATCCGGGAGTCCGGACCTGATCCGGACTCTATATATATATATATATATATATATATATATATATATATATATATATATATATATAGTTCGTCTCTAAAGCGAACCTTAAATAACATACCAAAGACGAACCGTCGTCTTTGGTGTCTATGGCGACGGTTCGACCCGTCGCCATAGCCATGTAGTATTTGGTGACGGGTCGAACCGTCGCCATCGACACCAAAGATGACGGTTCGTCGTTGGTTCGCTTTTTAAGGTTCGCTTTATAGCCTCTTCGTATATATATAATGGATCCAGTCCAGGAGTCTGGACTGGAGTCTGCACTGCACATATATTTTTTGGTATAATTATCCAAATCACACCCAAAACATTGCATTATGAAAAAATTTCTGTTATATATATTTTTAGTTGTTTTAAAAAAAACAAAAAAAATCCGCATTTTAAGAAAATGCGGTAGTCTGAATAGGAATCGGACTGTATATATATATATATATATATATATATATATATATATATATATATATATATATAAGACCCCAACTTATTATAAATAAAATCTTTTTTTCTCTAATTATTATTGTGAATAATAAGGAATTAATTTGATATAATATTCTGGTTATGGGCGAAATGTGCAAATTTTGTAAAATAAGCAAGTGGTTATAAAATAATTATTATTATCGGAGAATATTCGTTTGGTCGTGGAATATTCTTATTGTCGGGAATATTCGTACGACGGCGCAGTCATTTGTGGACCCTATAACAGAATAACTGTTAGATGAAGGAAACCGACAAATTTGAGTTTTTTTATAAATAACGGCGTAATCGTTACCGTTAATATTGTTGGATTACTTGGTGGTTAAAATACAGTAATACTCGTGGTTGCACAGTAGCACACGGTATTGCACATTATTGTTGAATTATTGATTCTTACGTAAGAAGGTACTACTCAATAATTATTACAGTAATTACTGTTCAATATTTTATTTTATTGATTCAATAATTGCTGCGTTGATATTTTATATTATTATAATTTCAATAATTGTCACTGCAATGTATTTTCCATTATCAGATCAATAATTCATATTATTTGAATAATATTATTAGATAACATTATTGACAATGTCTAAAAAGTTCTGTCAAGGAGAGGTTTGGTCACCTAATTGCGCGCCAGTAAGGAGAAATCCTTATCGGAAAACCCCCTCTTTCCTGAGAACGGCCTGATTGTCATAATTGTGATTCTGTAATATTATTTGTGAATAATTAATTATTGATTTATATGATAAGAAAATATTTATTTGATGCAGATATAAATGATGGATTTATTTATGCGGTTATAAATGAAGAAATTCTAGCATTAAATAATTGTTGAAAGTTTGACATATTTTTGTGGAATTACAATTATTTCTCTGATAAAATATTCATATAATTGTTTCAATTAATATATATATATATATATATATATATATATATATATATATATATATATATATATATATATATATATGCATGTGATTTAATTTTACTTAAATGTTTTCTAAGCTAGTGGGCGGAAGTAAGTTTCCTACATGTGTGCTTTGTTTTGGTGGGTGGCCATTTTATTTGACTGCAAAGTATCTCTTTTTTTTCAAAATGTTAAGGGCCAACTATGGAAAATGTGAATGTGATTTAGACCATTTGGTTATTGCCTGCAAAGTTGCTTCAAAAGGTGGCCCCCACCCATATTGAAAGTAAGAAGTAGGTATTGAAAATAAGGAAAAGTTAGGCATGCTGCTGATTCCTTTTCCTCCTATTTGTGCTATAAAAGGAGGGCAAACCTCCATCCTAAATCACACCATATTCATAATCAGAAATTTGTATTCTAGAGTATTGTGAGTATTTTTCTTGAGTATAAGAATATTTTGAGCGTAGTTTTTATGCAAGATTTTCTCAGAATAATATCTGATATTTCAGTCAAATTCAGTTTCTACCAAGGTAAAGGATATTATTTTAATGCAACACTCGTGAGAAATATTATTTTCTTTCATACTCCATATTATGAAAGCGATATTATTTCATCTCGTATTCTTAAATTTGAACTTACTATGGTAAGTATTGCTTCTATAATTCCTGAAATGATTAGAAATTTCATTTCATCTGATATCATTTCATAGGATTATTGGTCTGAACTTTTTTTTAAATTTGGAACTTTTCATGATTGGGTAATGTTTACAGTTACTGTTCACGGGTACTGTTCACAAAAGAATTTTTTTTTCTTCTAAATTATCTGTTGTGACCCTTATTCTTGAAATTAAATCCATGTTTTGATCTTTATTCTTGAATTTTACTCCACTATAGTTTATTATGGAGTATTATTGAACTTGGATAAACTGAAATATGAATCCCTAATATTTGTCCTTCTGTCTAACTGGATTCGTTCTTTAAAATATTTTTCATCTTCCTCAGTCCTAAATGATGATATTACTGAATATCTTTGGCCCGTAGTGCAAAGATGAATGATTAACCGATGAATATCTTTGGCCCGTAGTGTAAAGATGAACAGGTGTTGAGATGAACATGACCAACTGGCGATACAAATGAATATCTTTGGCCTGTAGTGCAAAAATGAATATTTGATTCAAGATGTATATTGATTGATGTTACAGGGATAAATTAGTGATGATGGACTGTTAAATCTTATAAGATAGTAGAATTCTTTCTCTACTTGACTCTTCTAATGGATTGCTGTTTCCGCTGCAGTTGTTGATCTAAAACTTGTTGTCTATTATATTTTATCAGATTTTTCTCTGTTGAAGACTAATGATAAATTGTTGTATATTATCTTAGTCATAATATTCTTTATTGGGCTAGTTGAGCTCACTTTTTTTCTTTTTGTTCCATTTTTCATCTCAAAAGGTGAGAACATAGCAGGAACTAGCCGGGGTATGGAGTGATGGTTCAGGATAGATATATTAGTAGTCATCACTATTTTATAAAATTGTGTATCAATAATTGTAATGAGGACTTCTTTTGAGTTTGTATACTCTCTATTAGACTATATTTGTATTCAAACTCACAGTATATGTGTTATCGTATTTTGCACGATAATTGTATTACTGAAGTTGTATTTGTTTTAGTACCATGTATTTGACGACTCAAAATGAGTGATGTATACTATTTTGGGGGCTTCTCAATATATATATATATATATATATATATATAGCAAATGTTATAAAAATGAGTCTAATCTTATAACACATCGCGACTCTCCATTCGACAATCGAATGGTTAAATAGTGAAATCGTCCGCAGTTTAATTTTTAGTATTCTGTAATTTAATATTGTGGATGGGACAAATGTAAAAAATACCCTTCTTGTAAAAGTTCTACTTTTAAAAATTACCGTCCGCAGTATTAACATGCGGCTATCGAAAATCTCATCGGGAGAAGGATTCGGCTATCGAAAATATCTTCGAAAAATGATTTAGCTATCGAAAATCCCTTTGGGAGAAGGATTTGGCTATCGAAAATCCCTTCAGGAGTTAGGGATCGAATTATTAGAACATAATCTTGTTTTGTTTTAACTTTTTGCAGATCTAAAGTACTTCTTCCCGTTAATTTCTCAATTATTTTTAAAAAAAAAATAGGTGAGTGTATATAGAGAAATACTACTATTACTTGAGAATGACAGGAAGAGAAAATCGATGAAGAAAGTCGATCTTTTGGGAGACTTAAAAACTTAAAAAAAACTAATTTGGCATCTGCACGAAAAACATTTGGCCATACCTAGTGTCCGCAGTTTAACTGCGGACGAGAGAAATTATTTTGGTCATTTATTCGATCCACAGTATTAAATTATAAAATACTAAAAATTAAACTATGGACGAGAGCACTATTAAACCGTTCGATCTTAACGTCTATGGATTGGTCCTCTCTCTCTCTCTCTCTCTATATATATATATATATATATATATATATACAACCATGATCCTATCAGGGATCCCGAATTTTACTAAAAGACGGATCTTTTTTTTTTTTTACTTTTTTTGTTTTTTTTAAAACAACTAAAAAAAAATTTAATATTTTATGGAACTGAAATTTTTCCATAATATAACGTTTTGGGCGTGATTTGAATACCTATACCAAAAAATATATGTACAGTCTGCACAGACTGTACAAACATATTTTGTTATACGTATCCAAATCACACCCAAAACACTGTATTATGTAAAAATTCAAGTTCCATAATTTTTTTTAATTGTTTTAAAAAAAACAAAAAAAAGTCCAGATTTTATTAAAATGCGGGAGTCCGGACCTGATCCGGACTATATATATATATATACGGCGAGGCTCTAAAGCGAACCTTAAAAAGCGAATCAAAGATGAACCGTCGCCATGGACACCAAAGACGACGGTTCGTCTTTGGTTCGCTCTTTAAGGTTCGCTTTAGAGACGGATCGTATGTATATATATATATATATATATATATATATATATATATATAAAGCAATATAAGATTTTCCAAATATGTTTATTAGTTTATACATAATCATTTATGATTAAGAAATAATTGTTAACGAATTATATTTAACTTATTTACATATATATTGAACCGAAATTTAAGTCGTTAGGTTCGCATAAGATTATCAGATATTCAGATTTTAACTGAATTTGAACTCAAAAAATGATATACGAACTCAAATTCGAATATAAAACTGTTGAATTCTGTTCTAAATTAAATTCATTGATAGTCCTATACATTATTGTTGTGTTTGTCACAACTAATTGCAAAATAAAATAAAATAAAATAAATCAGTTTATAGTTTTAAAATAATATGATTCACAAGTTGTCAGGATATATTATATTATTAGAATATAAATCGTTAAATTAGTTAACGGATTTATTTTAGTAATTCTTGTCAATATCCTTACACAAAATAATTAACACAATATGTACCTTAAATAATTTAATTACGTAGAACTAACGGCGTCAATGCGATTTATTAGGAAAAACTTGAGAAAGAAAAAAAATATGAAGTCAAGTTATTTTAAATTTTATTTATTTAAATAAGATGATAATGATACCAATATGATGCTCGCGTAATTGACTCACTATGCTTTTTAAAAAATAAAATTCAGGTACAATATTTTCAAATGTGACATTAAAAAAATAAAAAATTATTATTTTCTTATGTGGCAACACAAATTAAAATTATTAATTATGTGACAAAATAATAATTAAATTAAAATAAATATTTTAATTTATTTTTTTATAATTTTTTCTTTTTCTTTTTCTATTTTCCTTTCTTTTAATTGTTATTTTTATTTTAAAAATTAATATTAATACAACAAAAACATTAAATTTAAACTTAAAGATAAAAAAACGTACTATTAGAAATATTAAAATCTATTAATAACTAAACATAAAAACAAAAAACAAAATCAAAATCAAAACTTCAGTGAAAAATGATCAATAACGTGCTTATTCAAAATTCCGAAATCAAAAACCCTATTGCTAAGACTCCTCGATCGACTCCCTTCTTTTCGATCTCCCCAATTGGCCCAACTTTCACGATCTCAGCTCTAGGGAATGATTCAGAGCTCCTAAGTGATTCTTTCATCAGAAATCTCTGTACAAACCTAACGAGAATCTGGGTTTTAATTCCTCCGGTGACGATTCCAAGCAGAATGGTGTAATCAATCGGGTTCGGAAGGGGCAAGAGAGTTTTGTGTCCGGTTCCATTAGTAATTGGGCTGGAAGAACCGCCGGTGGTGCCAGAATTTTCACGGGATTTGGTTTTGTCAATTAAATTTTAACCACATATAACTCATATCTTCTCAATATATATATTTTTCTCTAATATTTTAAATTAAGTAATAATCTAACGATAGTATGAGTTTTCGTTAGGAAATAAAGTCGTAGAAGAGTTGAATTGGGATGTAAAAGTGAATATTTGTTTACTATTTAATTTTTATTGTCAAATTACTTTGTTGCCCTCATATTGCACATGTGACATGCACATGATCGATTTTTCTGTCCAAATTCAGTATTCAGGGGTCTTTTTTTAAGCCACGTAGAAAATGGCTTGTATTGCTTTTTTTTCAAAAATCACGTAAGAAAATTGGCTTGATTACTTTACGTACGCGACTAAAAATTAGACGAAATGACTTGAATTTTACTTTTTAAAAAATACAGTGGACGAATTATATATATTTAAAGTTTTGTGGCCAAATGCTTCCTAGTCATTGACCACGATGAGATAAATGTACTTTTTGCCATTTTTTTATACTATATAAAGGACACAATTACGCATGTTAGAATCATAATATGTCATTTAAAATAAGGATGTCTAAAATGTCAATGATCAATCTTCTTTGAATGGCTGAATCGGTCAGTGCATTTCGGTAAGATGAACGAGCTAAATGACTAAATCAAATTTTTTTAGCTGAATAAAGTAAAAAAAAAATTAAAAATTAAAAAGTTAAAAAAATAATATTAACTATTATATTAAGTAATATTAAATAAATTTACAACAATTTTGAATTTTTTCAGAGGGGTAAAATAATAAAATTTTATCATTCAGATGTTTCAAACATGTCAATTATCAAACAATTTTTTTCATTCAGATTTAAATTCAGCTCATTCAGATTCAAATTCATTCAATTTTTATCAAACACTCCCTTAATCTCCTCCTATGATTATAAAGATTCACAATTATCTCATCCCCACCTATACCAATAGCTTATGACATTCAAAAAAACAAAAAACAAATTTTCTTTGATATATACTAATAATAAATATAACTCCATTGCAAAAAAAAGAATCTAGTTATCATGAAGTCGTGATAACTTCATGGTAAGTTGATCAATTGAAAAATACAGCATAGAGAGAGAGAGATCATCTTTTGCCTCTCCTGCCTGCTTGTCGACATTGTATTTGTCAATTAACCAAAATTAACTTCATCTTAACCACTTCCCAAAAAAAATGTTCCCTCAATAATGCACAAATCCACCAAAGCATGTTTCAAAACATGTCTGCAGTTATTCTTAGTAGGTAACCCAGATCCATGTCTATGATTTCACATCTTACAAGTTTTTTAAGGAAAATAAATAGCTTGATTCCAAATGATGAACAAGAAGAAAAAGGCAACAACAATGAAAGCAAATCAAAGGCACACTTAACAACTTCATTGAAGAATAATAGATCATCCAATATATGTCCTTCGTGGAGCATGAAGTTATAAGAAAATACTAAAACAATAGACGCCAATATACGTATCTTTGAACATGGGAAGGGGATTTTAGAGAGCAGGCACAAGTCAATACCATGATGATCACTTAGCTGAAAGCCACTTGAATGTAATATGAACTATGTCCACTGATATGGAAATCAAAAAATCACCTAAAACAGCACACACCTATTTCACAAAATTAAAACCCATAAATGCTGATATCAATTTACATATGCAGCAAGGAAGATGTACACCGCAATTTAAGGTACAAGCCCGATATCCTTAAAGTATTCATGCTCAAGAGCACTCCTGGCTGTAATTCTTCTGCTGGGATCCAAGCAAATCATTTTCTGGAATATAATACACAAATGCATAAAAATTGAGGACAGCTGCATTGTAGTAAATGCTTGACATAAAATATAGTGTAACATCTACTCAAATGGTGTATTTAGAACGTTCGAATTGACTCAGGCGACTTCTTTTATTTTACATATATACTTTTCAGCTAAGAGCAGGGTGAAGTCATAATACTTCTCATTTTATAAAGTCAAGGGAGTTCCTACACCTTAAACATATCCAAGCAATATACAGAGCTTCTAAGTCGACACATTACTAAAAAACAACGTTCTTGAGAGCTGACTGAAAGCACAACACTAAGGAATAATTAACTCGTCTTGAAATGAAGATTTAAGTAACGTATAACATTTAAACTCACGGTAAGGAGATCGAGACCATCTGAATCAAGATTTGGGACCACAGTTCTCAGTTCCTGAAAGGTGTACACCGATTATTTTAAGGCGTGCTGGATATTATATAGAAGGCGATCAAAGTAAATAATATCTGCTGCGCAAAAAGATCACCTTAGATGGCCACTTTGGGAAGGCAGACTTAAAATCAGGTAGAGATGAAACTCCAGGCCATGTATCCTCATTTGGAGTACCCACAATTCTTCATTTAGTTGAAAAAAAGAAAAGGGAACATCCATTTTGGAAGTCAGACCTAATACAACATAGTATCTAGACCAAATACTATATTTAAATTCCTGAAGGTTACTGCCTTCTATTATACTTAATTTTGAACATAGTTTAATGAATGTTACAAAAATAAATTATGCAAAAACGAAAAGGGAAATATAAGGGCCAGAGAGATGTGGAACCTGAAAATCTTGAATAATTCATCAATCTCAGAATCCCCTGGGAACAATGGCCGCTGATTCACCATCTCAGCAAAGATACAACCAACTGACCACACATCAACAGGTGTAGAATAGTGGCGTGATCCAAGGAGTATCTCTGGTGCCCTGTACCATAGTGTCACCACCTGGAAAGAACTACTAAAATTTAGGAGCCAAATATAGCACAAACATATCAGATGAAGAAGTTCTCATTATAATTTGCAGATTCTAGGAACATGAAAGGGTAATTTGTCAGCCATCATTGCAAAAAGATTGAATAACAGGAAAGAATACAAATACATTAACCAAAAAATACAAATTCCTAGAGACACAACAATGCGGATGCCATCGTGAATTAAAAACGTCCAAGCAGACCTCATGAAAAATATTACCTCATGAGTAAATGTCCTGACAGGAATTCCAAATGCTCTGGCCAGTCCAAAGTCTGCAAGCTTTAGTGCATTGGTACGACGATCAATGAGCAAGTTCTGAGGCTTCAGATCTCGATGCAGAACTCTATGAGAATGACAATAAGCAATACCACGAAGTATTTGATATAGAAACATCTACACAATGAAGCCGAAAGTATTAGATAACAAGATTATTACAGTTTGAAGCCACAGTAAAAGAAATGACAAAGAAGCAATGCATTCAACAAGCATGATAACATATCAGAGAGAGGAAGAAATCACATGGTTACCAAAAGGTTTTGTCTAGTTTCTGCTTTCAATAGTGAGGACAAATGAAAACAGAACAATGAAAACAAAATTAGGAGCAGAAACAGTTACCAAATGAGCCCTAAATTTGCTAATTCCAGAACTATAATGATAACCACAAAACAGAAAATCCAATCAGTTTCAATTATAATTGCATTTCCGTTTTCCTAGCTAAGGATTTCACTGAAATAAATATGAGTTGCATATACAAGAGTTGGGAAAGAAAGGGGGTGGGGGGTGGGGGGTGGGTGGGGGGAGTCTTTCCACCCTTCATAATAATATCACCATATGACTACAGAAATTTTCAAGTGAAAAAAACTAAAGCTATTTGCAATCTGAGGTTTTCTATTATAATATCACCTGTACCAAAAGTATCTGCAATCATTACTGTAAATCTCTAGAATGAAAGAAGCAAATCTCAATAGTTATATTATCTACTATAAATCTACCCTTGAGCACAATGTGCAACCACCTCTATGGGTCGAAAGAGTTCACTCACTTTTATCATACGTGGATCCTTTGCAAACTCTGGACATGAATCCATATGTTTCTTCAAATCCAAGTCCAGATATTCAAAAACCAGATACAGTCGCTTCTCACTGTGCACAACATCTTGTAACCTGCCACCCAAATATTCATCAAAGATTTAAAACTAAAAAATTGAAAACCATCAACTACCACTTCTACTTATGTAGTATACTGTATAACTTTGGAATGTAAGATTTAAAAATCCCTTCTTCTCCCCCTTTTTAAAACTCAGAAGCACAGTATTAGGTAGAAAAGAATAAGGTAATCTGGAGGCTGGGGGGAAGAGGGCTGCCAGAGCCCCCTTTCTCTTTCTTCATATTTTCCCTTGCTATCAAATAGACCATAAGTAACATAACTTGGTCAAGAAAGAAGTAAACAGTTAGTGTGACATGTACAGTTAGCAACGCTTTGCAAGTGAATTCTTTTTGAAACATTAATAAAATTTTCTACAACTAATCATACTTTGAACGTCACTCTCACTCGGTTCATTTCATTATGCTGCCTTCATACAGTAAAAAAAAAAGTCTTTCCTTGGAGCTTTTAGTAATGGCATTTTCTTCTTTTTTGAAAGGTCAATTCGGTGCAATATCATAACTTAATGAAATAGTGAGCATCATGAACCCTTTAATTTATGAGAAGTAAGCTTAATGAACTCAAAAGAAATTAATATGCTATCAATTTGCTCAGTGACACTAATATTAAGCAGGTAGTTATCAAAAAAATTAAGTAGGTAGTTGTTTAGATATTTTGACACGAACAAAATATTTTTGAAAAAAACAAATTCTTAACCAAAGTTTAGAAAGTTTGTACAAATTGACAAAATGAAAAGACATATCCCTTCAATTTTGAGAAATTCTCAAGTTTTTGGCTTGACAATGCAAATGCAAGCTCTCTAATTCTGCCTAGGTGATGGAGCATAGTAGCCTGGGACAGCTATAAAGTTTCCCCCTGTGCATGTAGATGATGGTTTGCTTATAACCTAGGGGATCCCAAAATGTCCCCCACACCTTAATTCTTTTTTTTTACCACACACAACTAGCTCAACTCATATAATTCTGTTAAAATTCAACTCATATTTTGCTGAAACCAAGAAGGCGGTTGACACGCAGAGATGCACAAGTCCTAAAAGAATGACAACACGACGCAACACAACAAATACACAATAAAGATAATAATAATAAAATCTGAAGTTTGAGGCTAGAAAATTTTCAGATTTTTCAAGAACCATTCAACACATGCATTAAACTCAGTACCTATGGGGCTACTGCAAAAAAACAATTGGAATACAATCATGCAGAAGTCAAAAGCGCTTATCTTTTTTAGAACATTAGCCAATGGTAGTAAAGGGAGTTTCAAGATGGTTTTGAATGTTTGAAAAGGAAGCAAAAGAAGATAGTTTAAAATATTGATAAGTGTCTGATCTTCCCTGTTGGATAATCATAGCAAAGGCTAAGTGATTTATTTGGCAAGGAAAAATTGGCAAAATATATCCTTCTGGTCTAGCGCGATTTTTCCAACACTTACTGGAAAGTTTACAGAGACATATAGGAACTATAACCAAGAGCTAAAGAATAATAAAAACTAGGTTCAAAATAATTAAAGCTTAAACTGAAAATCAATACTCCAGGTCCCTTCCCGACCCCGAGTTTACTTATGGCTGCATCAATCCATGAGAAGGAAATTTGAAAGGAACATATGCTCAATATACCTGACAATGTTTCCATGCTGCATCTCCTTCAAAAGAGAAATTTCTCTAATAGCAGTGCTTGGCACTCCCTCATCTTCTTGCTCCAGTCGGATCTTCTTCAATGCAATAGTTTTATTTGTCACACGGTCACGACCCTTATAAACTACTCCATATGTTCCTTCACCAATCTTCTCAACTTTTTCATACTATAATTTAAACAAATGTCAGCATTCATTGGGAAGCAAACAAAAAGAGAAATACCTTTACGATAAAATATAATCTATATACCTGCTCCATTCAGTCCACCTCAAAAGGATCCAGTGCTACAGTGGAGTATCAATGCCACGTCAACCAAAAATTTAGGATACCATGTAAGTAAATAAACAACACAAATTATATGAATTTCACTAGGAAAGGGACCTACTTGCAACTAGTAAAATCATACTACGCATTTTAGAACACACGCATAGTGGATGTTGTTGCAGCTCTGCTATCGTAAAATTGATTAATTGTCTACACCCATATAGACATCTCAACTACTAAGATAATGTGCACAAACATTTTCCTACCTTACTCTAGACAATGCCATATGCTTATTGACTTAAAAGTAATGGTTCACATGTAAATTTCATACACCTAATTATACACCTCACTATGTACGTATCCGTCACATTCTTCATATAGCTAATAAACGAAGGGAACTAAATTTTCAATAAATTTCATATTTGCGCTTAAATATCACCAATTGAAAAATATAGTTGCAGTTAGCATTTCCAGTGAATAAATGTTCATTTCAGTAGTTATTCTTTGGGTTAAGTACTGTTTCACTCATTCCAACATACAATAGCCATAAATCCTAAATACAAACAGAAAAATCTTTCTGAATTCAAATTCCAATCAGATGTAACAATCGAATTCCTTAACCAGTCAAAGTCAAAACTAAATATGAGTAAAAATCTTAGCACAACAAAATTACATTATTACATAAACAACAAAACTGTACATCCAAAACCAAAACCAGATGTTTCTACGCCAACATTTTCTAATTATTTTCGTTAGTTCACAGAGAAAACAATCATAGATTGAGATTAATATGCTAAATCAACTTAATCAAGTACAAAAACTGCATATATGATATTGAACCAATAAATGTACATATATCTATGAGAATTATGAAAACCCTAGTTCATAAATTGATGAAGAAAAGGCAAAAGGGCAAACTGAGAGATAAAGCAGAACAAGTGTGGGAATGTACCAGATTACAGAGCGATTGTTGGCGGAGGGAAATCTGGAAATGTTAGTGGGAGAGAAGAGGGAAGATTGATTGTATAAAAGAGAGAATATAGGAAACGTATTTTCTGTGTAATAGGGTTAGCCTAACTGGGTATTCGGGTCAAACTTAACTTTAGTTAGTAAGTGGAGGTTCTAGTCAACTTCTGTCAATTTAGTCAATAGCTATAGTTTTGTTTTTAGTTTAAATGGGAGGAATAGATATTCATACAATTAAATTTGATTTTTTTCATAAGTTATTTCCCGTATGAATAATGAGTAGGGTTAATACTTTTATTTATAAAAATATCATTTTTTCTTAATAAAATTATATAATGAGGTATTTTACAAATAAAACAATATGCCCCACAAAAGACTCCTATTTACAAAAATTTCTATTTCGTAAATTGATTGACAGTAGTATAAAATGAATAATATCCCAAAAAATGTATCATAATTTTATTATCGACTTATCACTATAATTTAAATAATAATTTATTATTTTTAGGGATAAATATGATATAAAGATACATACTTTTTAATATTTATAAATTTTGTAAATATAATTATTTTTGTTAAATAAATAGAGTTTTTTCATAAGAATATTGAATTCGAAAGACTTTATGTAAAATTGCAACTATGGTTAAAAAGGGTTGGGGGCGTCCGGTGCAAATGTACCGGACTAACGTCCGGTACACAGTGTTAATTTTTTTTTTCACAATTATGAGAAAAAATAATAATAATAATAGAGCAAGTTTGAACAAAAAACTGTAAAAGGAAGTACGTTTTTTATTGAAAAACACTGTAAACTATTAACAAACGTTTTTTACTGTAAACACTGTAAAAGGAAGTACCGGTCGTTAAGGTACCGGACGCCCCCCCCCCCACCCAATTTGGTTAAAAACGTTTCGTACGGATCCAATCATGTCAAATATTAAATGTTGTAAATGTTAAGTATTAAATATTATAAATATTAATTCTTTTCCAAATTCATTGTTAAATATCAAATCCTGTCATGATATTCTGTCATCAAAATAACTAACATCTGTTTTGCAGAAAAATATTAATTTTTTTAAAAAAATGACATATTGCATAAGCATACATACTGTTTAGGTTTATCCAAACTTAACTACCTACTTTTATTGTAGGCAAGATTGGTCCCATTACCAGGTCCAAATCTAAGAAGGCAAAAGCCTACCCATTAACATGAAAGAGAGTACCCAACAGGGTCAGATTTCGTGTCTCGGGAAGAATTCGAGTGACTTATAAATCAGATAATAGAATTTGTTGTCTTCTTAAAAGATCAGAGCAAAAGTACTCAGGGTAAACAACTACCCGTTCAACTAGAGTCATCCGAACAAGGTTGCAGTCAAGGTATTGACAAAAAAAAGGAAACACGTATTCTGGAACCTCAAAGCAATGAAAAAACCAACAAAACCCCTGAAACCATCAATCTCAAAGATGATCGAGATACTGGTGATATCCGAAAGAAAGTCTAATAAATGGAAGAAACCATCTGGTCAATCAAAATACCCTCCATAAATCTGATTACATCATATTGAAGGTCTTGAAGTCACAAACTCCCATTTTAGTTGTTGGAATTTTTGATGTTTAGGGTACAGACTTTGTGACGCCCCCAAAATAGGTCCATTCCACCCAACCTATTCTGAGTCGCCAAATACATAGTACAAAAAATAACTACAATTTTATTACAATAATTGTCGTGCAAAATACAACAACACATATGCTGTGAGTTTTGATACAAATATATACCAACTGTGACTCTCATCCCAACCTTGGATAGCACGTCACAATGACACCTTACATAAAGGTATAGTCAAAAACTGTTTTAGAAATTAGAATATTTAAAAAGTGCTCAAAGAAACCTTCGTACATGGGAGCTCATGTGTCTAGGTTATGATAGATATCATATGTCCACAGAATTATCTTTGGTTGACCCAATAGACCCCAAAGAAAAAAGAGAAGATTACTATCATGTTCTTTCCAATGGTGCGTCTTCTCTTGACATATAACTATCTCCACTGTATCTAATTGGGAATTAAACTCCAACCAAACTCCAAGATTATAGAGGTAGTGCACGTAGATATACTCAGCAAGTGGATGTGCACAACTCTATCTTATGATAACACTAGGTTGTATGTCATTAGACATCTTGTATGATAGTGGCAAAACACTCTTCCAACGTTGGGTTCGCCTCACCCTATTTGATTCACCAAATATAACTACTAAATGATGTATAAAATACAACACACTCTTCTATACTATTTAAGGAGAACTCCACAGCTAGAGACCACCGTTCTATTCCCTTGTTACCCCCGCTCGACCCAACTACACTCTTATTACCTGAAAGAAATTGTGAAGCAAAAGGGTGAGCTCAACTAGCCCAGTAAAAAAATATCATGACTAAAGATAAATAAATTATCAATAGCCTTCAACAGTAATAAATCAGAGATTTAGAACATATGGTAAATGATAAAAAAATTCAACTATAGTTGCAGCGGAACGAGCAATCCACTAGAAGAGTCAAATAGACCATAAAGTTTATTATCTTCTCTATGTTAAAAATCCAACAACAATGTTTTATCCCTGTAATATCAATCAATAATTCTGGTTATAAATGGGAAAGCCCCCTCTTTCCTGGGAACGGCCTGGTTGTTATAATTGTGATTCTGTAATATTATTTGTGAATAATTAATTATTGATTTATATGATAAGGAAATATTTATTTGATGTGGATATAAATGATGGATTTATTTAAGTGGTTATAAATGAAGGAATTAATGTTGAGATATTTTATCAGTATTTTTGTCGGAATGAAGGTATTAAAAATTAAACCAGTATTTTTGAGATATATTGCGTGAGTTATAATTTTTAATCCGACCGTTGGATCGTTTTAATTTTTGGATATGTTATACATATATAAGTTGAGTATATGTCCACAAATTTTGAACCGTTAAAAATGAACGTATGATTTGTTATGAATTTTAAGAGGTGAATGGTTCGGAATTTGTTGAAGTATCCGAATTTAGCATTTTGGTGGAAAATTCTAGAATTGAGTGGGCCTCACTTGTGGTTGGTGAAAAAATGTGCTGAATTTTATTTCAAATGTGGTGGGTGGGAATAATAGCAGGTAAAGCCATCAGGTTGCAGGTCAAGTCTGCTAAAATTTTCCTATAAATAGAGGGATAAGTTAGAATTGAAAAACACACCAGAAACATAAGCTTTCTCTATTTCACTCTCTAGATTATTGAGTGTATTTTGTGAGTATTTAAATACTTGGTGAGTTGATATTCATCAGTGTAAGTTTCCTTCAACGTCATATCTGAAGTGCTGCTCTTTTGAAGTAAGGGATAGTAAGGGATATTAAGGGATGTTATATTCTTGATAATGATGTTATTCTTTCAATATCATTATACTGACATATTCGTACAGATCTTATTGTGGAATTTCTACCTTTTTGAGTCGGGATTACTATTCACGTATACAGCACTATTCATGTATCTGACACTATTTACGTATATGACATTATTTACGTATACGATACTATGTACGAATACGGAGTACTATTCACGAGTTACTATTCATGAGTTACTATTCACGAGTTACTATTCATGACAAAATTGGTTTCTTTTTCTAACCAAATTATAGTTGATTTATGAATATTACTCTGGAGATTAAAATTATATATTGATTATATTGATTTTATTATCATATATAACATTTTTATAACCTTGAAGTTGAAATTCTGTTTCACTTGAGTGTAAAGATGAGTAGATTATTGGCATGATCATGACTAGGGTTCTCTTTGGCCAGTAGTGAAAAGTTGAATTGTGACTGGTATGATCATGACAATTTAATTTATAATTGAATATCTTTAGCTTAAGTGCAAATGTGAATTGATCAACATGGTTATAATTATTGTTTATATAAATTCTGAAATGATTATATATTTCTTTGAGATATTAATATATTTGGCCTGTAATGCAAATATGAACTGTTGATAAATATATTTGGCTTGTAGTGCAAATATGAACTGTTGAGGAATATCTTTGGCCTGTAGTGCAAAGATGAATTGTTGATGAATATCTTTGGCCAGTAGTGCAAAAATGAACTATTAATGAATATCTTTGGCCCGTAGTGCAAAGATGACCTGTTGTTGATTATCTTTGGCCAGTGGTGCGAAGATGAACTATGGATGAATATCTTTATCCCGTAGTGCAAAGATGAATTTATTAGTATGATTATAAACAGGAACTGTGATTTGGTATAACCATGATCTTTGATGTTTCAGGTAAAGACATGTGATGAAAATTATATTCGTCCTTGGTACGAAGAGGAATTTAGAATCACAATTATGATTATGAGATATTCATATATTTGTGGAAAGGAACTGTTGATTGATGTTACAGGGATAAAACAATGTTGGTAAACTTTTAACATGGAGAAGATAATAGACTGTATTGTCTATTTGACTCTTCTAATGGATTGCTCGTTCCGCTGCAATTATGGTTGAAATTTTTATCATCTACCATATGTTCTAAATCTCTGATTTTTTATTGATGAAGGCTATTGATAATTTAATTTTCTTTAGTCATGATATTCTTTATTGAGCTAGTTGTGCTCACCCTTTTGCTTCACAATTCCTTTCAGGTAATAAAAGTGTAGCTGGGTCGAGCGGGGGTAACAAGGGAATAGAACGGTGGTCTCTAGCTGTGGAGTTCTCCCTAAACAGTATAGACAAGTGTGTTGTATACATCTTTTAGTAGTTATATTTGGTGAATCATATAGGGAGAGGCGAACCCAACGTTGGAAGGGTATTTTTGTAATACCTAATAAAATAATAATAGAATATTTAAGTGAGCTTTAAAATATTTAATTGGGCTTTCCTTGTGTTTGGGTCAAATTCTATATATTTAATTTATTTGGGCCATAATAAGCTATATTACATTAATTGGGTCAGATTTATTATTGTGTAATTTTAAATCCTAATCAAATTAGAAGTATTAATATTAAATAGTAAAACCTAGTTATACTTCCTTACGTACGAGGAGTTGTGAGAATAGAACGGAAGAAAAAGGAGGAGGCACAAGAGGGAGCGAAAGAACGTGACTGTGATTGCAGAAGGGTTTGAGAGCAAAAATCTTTGAATTTTATTCATCATATTCTTCTTCTCAAAGGTAATTGTTGGACTATTTTGAATACAAAATAATTATTTTGCTATTGTAATTAGAATTTATTTTCTCGTTGTGCTTGCAATCTATTTTAAAATTTTATTATGTCATTTAATTAGTTGAATTTGTTAATATAATTTTAATTGATAATTGAGAAATATGATATAGGCATATAAACCCGCGTATTCGTCATATATATAATAAAAACCTGCGAAGCTTGATTCATGCATTTATGTGATAACCTGCGAAATTTTGCATACTAGTTATATATATATATATATATATATATATATATATTGCATGTAAGCCTGCGAAATTCTATTAACTATATATATTGCTGCAACTGAGTTACTTTTCCTATATATATACTTGTGTACTGCAACTCATATTATATATATACTTACCAAATTTCGTTATATATATTATATATTTACAAATTGTAATTTTGTTATATATTTATATATATAGAAGATTTTCAGAAATTTAAAAAGGGGAAAATGATAAATAATATTATAATATTGTTATTGTAATTAAAATATATCTTTTGAGTATAAAGTGAATATAGTATATTAAAATTATTAAATTCGTGAAAATATAATTTGTATGAGTTCGTAATTTAATTATGTGCTTTATATTTTATTTTGATAATTAGATCGGATTAGGAGAGTTTAGCGGGTGATATTTGGATTCGGCGAATTATTTTGGTATTATATTAAGGTACGGATTTCGTACTTTTTCAGCGATATTCCTTTAAATTTAATTCGTTCGTTTTGTACTCGTTTAGAAATTTGGTATTGCCTCTTGGGATTATTCTTTGTTGTCAAAATTATTGAGTTAGTTTCGTTTTGGCATTGATATTCGAATTCGTATTTGTACTCTTTGAACTAGTTAATCGTGTCAATATATTTTGGAGACTTTATTCGTTTGTACCATTGTTCGTATATTTTCGTTCACACTCGGAGTTGTTTTGATCATTGATATCTTGTACTAATTGGGTATGTTTGTATTTAATAATTCGATTTCATTTGAATATGGTCATGTAAGCCTCGTGATTTGAACCCCTTTTGGCTTACATTTTGTAGTTTGATCCTTAGGGTATACTTGAGCTAACCACCTGTGGGGGTACCACAGGCATGTCCTCTTGACACAAGGGCATGACACCTTCCGTGGCGGTGTGATCGGTCCACGGCGTATCCTTTTGTATGCTCTGGGTATGAGCTTTGGCCATTTGATATATTTGTTCAGGATACGTATGGGTCGACCCAGTATTTGATTTGATTTGATTTGATTCGATTTGTTTGGCGGATTAGTGACGTATGTGTTGTGCGTACTATCCGATTTGATTTGTATACATCATGGTACCGATGTATTTTGTTAGCCTTTGGCTATTTGTATTTGAGCTCAGTATGAAATTGTTACCTTACAACCATTTGATTCAGCCTTATTTGTTTGGGATTCTTTTGGCTATCATTATTCGGTTGACAGTGTTAGTCATTTGTAAATGGACTCTCAAATTTTGATATATTCGAAAATCGTTTGTAATTCACATATGTTCATTCGTTCAATTCTTTTAGATTCATTACTTTTTGTGATACATTTATTCATCTTCATATCCGTACTGGGCAATTGGCTCACGCTGTGTTCTTTTTTCGGCAGGTAATCAGGGGTGATCACGATATGTGGGATGAGAACTACCTTTGATCCAAATGAGTAGATTAGTTTTGAGAATTATTATTAGACTTGGTGTTCATAATATTTTGTTAATGGATGTTTGGGCCATTTTGGCATTTATTTCTTATTAGTAGAGACTATGTAAATGTGGAGTTACTGCTATTTAAATTGGAGTATGTGACTTTTGGTATTAAATTTTATTGGAGATATTTTGAGGTTTATTAGAGGTTTTTATTCATTATGTTTGTGCGTGACATCCCTTTTTCCTTTTGGGAAAGGGGGTGTTACAGAGTTGGTATCAGAGCCAGGTTATGCTCTTGTAGATTGCCTTTTAGGCTTGACCTGTGAGTTATGGGTAGACCACTGGGTAGTTATAAGATTTGTATTACGTTTGATTTTTCGTTCTGCACAAATTTGGCCTTAATTATTTGTTTTGATCTGTTTGTTCTCGTCTGTTTGATTTTGTATCGTAGATGGCTCGTAAGTCTTCGAGAATTGCTGGGAGGCAGGCCGGTAATAACGGTAGGAGGGGTCAGAGGCAGCCCCAAGTTGAGGCTGTTAACCAGGGTGGAAACAATGGAAATCAGGGTAATGCGATAATAACCCCGGCTATGGTTGCAGCAATGGTGAATGAGGCAGTTACGCAGGCCGTGGCACAGGCTATGCAGGGTATTCCGCAGATGCAAGGTAATCAACATGCAAATGGCATGGGGGATGATGCAGAGATACCACAACATGAGCAGAATGTTCCTCCCGAGGATCAAGTGGGTCAACAAGTACAACCGTTGTATGTGTTATTGGAGAGGTTCATTAACCAGAAGCCTAACTCTTTTCGTTTTGCTCCGACTCCAATTGATGCAGAGAACTGGATCGCCCACTTGGAGAAGATTTTTGATGTGATTGGGTGTTCAGAAAATCAGAAGGTGAGGTTAGCAGTTTATAAGCTAGAGGATGATGCTCAGCGATGGTGGAAATCGTTGAAGGCTACACAGGGAGATGGATTTATGGATGGACTCATATGGAGCGATTTTTGTGACCTTTTCTATCAGCAATATTTCTCAAATGCTGATAGGGATGCATACGTCAGGGAATTTGTGTCCATTCGGCAAAAAGATGATGAGACTATTAATGATTTCATAGCGAGGTTTACGAGATTGGCTGGTTTTGCGGGTTCGATAGCTGGGACAGCTGCACATCTAGCAGAAAAGTTTAAATGGGCTTTGAAATACGAGTATAGGAGATCGATCATCCACACCATATTTACAGATGTATCACAGGTGGCTAATGTAGCTAAGAGTGTGGAGATGGAGCACAAGGACTTTCGAGCTTCAAGATCAGATGGGAGTCGAAAGAGAGATAGAGATGATCAGCAAGGGCAAGGGATGAGACAGTTTAGCAGGAATCAGAATAGAAGGCAAAATACTTGGAATGAGTCTCCATCGGGTCAGCGATTTAATCCAAGAAGGGATTTTGCTTACCCAATGCAGCAGGGTGGTCATAGAGGTCAGCAGCAGGGTCAATGGCAAGCTAGAGGGCAGTATCAAAATAGGGGATTTCAACATAACAGGGGCTTCCAGCAAAATCAGAATCAGGGTCAGCATCGCCAACAGGGTCAAATTCAGGGGCGGTTTCCGGGACCGGCAGGTGGGGGCAATCCGAACCTTTTGCCACTTCCACCTGCTTCATGTGCTACTTGTGGTGGATATCATGCTGGTAGGGCATGCTATAGAAATATAGGGGCTTGTTTCTTGTGTGGACAGATGGGACATAGAGCAAGGGATTGCACAGTTCAGCGTGGTAATGGGGGAGGCGGTAATACTGGTAATGGTGGTCAGCGCAACACCGGTGGGAGAGTATTTGCATTGACAGCTAATCAGGCGGCCCAAGCACCAGGTACTATTTCAGGCATCCTTCTTGTAGGAAATCGTGAGGCATCAGTTTTGTTTGACACTGGATCTACACACTATATTGTCGCACTTTCATTTGTTCGTCATCTTGGGTTGTCTTCTCATATATTAGATCCTCATTTGTTTATTGCTACCCTGATGGGGAATTCTGTGATTATTTCTGAGCATTTTCGCGAGTGTCCTTTGAAGTTAGGGAGGAGAGTGTACGCATCTAACTTACTTCCGATGGTGATGCATGATTTTGATATTATTTTGGGTATGGATTGGCTGAGTAAGCATCGAGCCACTATTGATTGTCAGGCGAGAAAAGTTATTTTTGGACCCTTAGATAATCCAGAATTCGAATTTCAATGTTCAAAGCCGAATGGTGTTGTAAAGTTGATCTCAGCCTTGAAGGCGAGCAAAATGATTTCTAAGGGACATGACTGTTATTTGGCTTATGTGAAGGATACCTCGAGGGATGAGCCCCAACTTGATGACTATCCAGTTGTGCGAGAATTTCCTGAGGTATTTCCTAAGGATCTGCCAGGATTGCCACCGCCAAGGGAAGTTGAGTTTACTATTGAGCTTATTCCTGGAGCGGAACCTATTTCTAAGGCACCCTATAGAATGGCTCCATTAGAGTTACAGGAGTTGAAGGAAAAATTGCAGGAGTTGTTAGATCGTGGATTCATTAGGTCGAGTGTATCGCCATGGGGTGCTCCAGTATTGTTTGTGAAGAAGAAATACGGATCTATGAGATTATGTATAGATTATAGGGAACTAAATCGGATCACTATCAGGAACAGATATCCATTGCCATGGATAGATGACCTTTTCGATCAGCTCCAAGGGGCAAAGTTCTTCTCAAAGATAGATTTGAGGTCGGGATACCATCAGTTGAGGGTGAGGGAAGAGGACATTCCAAAAACGGCTTTTCGTACTCGGTATGGGCATTATGAGTTTTTGGTGATGTCATTTGGGTTAACTAATGCTCCGGCAGTGTTTATGGGTATGATGAATCGGGTTTTTAGTGAGTATTTGGACTAATTTGTCATTGTCTTCATTGATGACATTTTGGTGTATTCCAAGTCTAAGGAGGAGCATGAAGAGCATCTTCGTACTGTTTTGGGGGTTCTGCAAAAGAATAAGTTGTATGCTAAGTTCTCCAAATGCGAGTTTTGGTTAGAACAGATAGCATTTTTGGGACATGTCGTGTCTGCTGAAGGTATTAAGGTCGATCCTGCGAAGGTTGAGGCTATCACTAATTGTCCAAGACCTACCACAGTAACTGAAGTAAGGAGTTTCTTGGGTTTGGCAGGGTACTACAGGCGATTTGTGGAAGGGTTCTCTTTGTTAGCTTTGCCGTTAACTCAGTTGATGAAGAAGGGCATAAAGTTTGTGTGGAATGAGGAACGTGAGAAAAGTTTTGAGGAGCTTAAGAAGAGACTTGTGTCGGCTCCAGTGCTTACATTACCGTCGGGGATAGGAGGTTATCAAATTTACAGTGATGCTTCCAAGAAAGGATTAGGGTGCGTTTTGATGCAACATGGTAAGGTAATTGCTTATGCTTCCAGACAACTTAAACCTTATGAGGTGAATTATCCTACCCATGACTTGGAGTTAGCAACAGTTATTTTTGCCCTAAAGATTTGGAGGCACTATTTATATGGAGAGACTTGTGACATTTTCACCGACCACAAGAGCCTTAAATATATTTTTACTCAGAAGGAGCTTAACATGAGACAGAGGCATTGGTTGGAGCTTCTTAAGGATTATGATGCCAGGATTCAGTATCACCCCAGTAAGGCTAATGTGGTTGCAGATGCTCTTAGCCGGAAGAGTTCAGGGAGTGTAGCTGCCTTGATTATACAACCTCAACTTATCTCGGATATGGAGCGTGTGGGTTTGGAGCTATATGCTAGAGGTTCTGATGGGTTGGTAGCTGGTATGAGGGTGGAACCTTCTCTTATTTTGCGTATCAAAGAAGCTCAAAAGGAGGATGGTGAGTTATGGACTGTAGCGCAGAATATGAATGAGGGTAGGCAACCAGAGTTTCGTATTGATGAACAAGGTGTAATATGGTTCGGTAAACGGTTATGTGTTCCAATGGATCCAATGATTCGTGAGGCAGTGTTGACTGAAGCTCATAGTTCGCCATTTTCTATTCATCCGGGGTCTACAAAGATGTATAAGGATCTGAAGGAGAATTTTTGGTGGAGTGGAATGAAAAGGGATGTAGCTGAAATTGTGAGTAAATGTCTTACTTGTCAGCAAGTGAAAATTGAGCATCAGCGGCCTGGTGGTTTGTTGCAACAGTTAGAGATTCCTGTGTGTAAATGGGATGACATTTCGATGGACTTTGTGACTGGGTTGCCGAGGACTCTTAAAAAGAATGATACTATTTGGGTGGTAGTGGATCGTTTGACTAAATCGGCTCATTTTCTTTCTATTCGTGAAGATTTTTCGGTAAATAAGTTAGCAGATATTTTTCAACGTGAGATTGTTAGGCTTCATGGGACTCCAGTTTCTATTATTTCGGATCGGAATCTGCGGTTTACTTCTCGATTTTGGAAAGGGTTTCAACGAGCTTGGGGAACGCGACTCAACTATAGTATAACTTTTCACCCGCAGACAGATGGACAATCAGAGAGAACTATTCAGACATTAGAAGACATGTTGCGATCTTGTGCTTTAGAGTGGACAGGAAACTGGGATGATTATTTGAGTTTGGTGGAGTTCGCATATAATAACAGTTGGCAAGCTAGTATTGGTATGGCTCCTTTTGAAGCTTTGTATGGTAAGAAGTGTCGAGCTCCGACTTGTTGGGATTATGAGGAGGAAGACAATTCCTTTTGTTAAAGTCTTGTGGAAAAACCATTCGGAGCGGGAAGTTACTTGGTAGATAGATGAGTCTATTCGGGCGGAATATCCACATCTTTTTGAAAATTAGGTACGTTCTGTTCTTTTGATTCCGGGGACGGAATCCTTTTTTAAGGGGAATGTGATGTAATACCCAATAAAATAATAATAGAATATTTAAGTGAGCTTTAAAATATTTAATTGGGCTTTCCTTGTGTTTGGGTCAAATTCTATATATTTAATTTATTTGGGCCATAATAAGCTATATTACATTAATTGGGTCAGATTTATTATTGTGTAATTTTAAATCCTAATCAAATTAGAAGTATTAATATTAAATAGTAAAACCTAGTTATACTTCCTTACGTACGAGGAGTTGTGAGAATAGAACGGAAGAAAAAGGAGGAGGCACAAGAGGGAGCGAAAGAACGTGACTGTGATTGCAGAAGGGTTTGAGAGCAAAAATCTTTGAATTTTATTCATCATATTCTTCTTCTCAAAGGTAATTGTTGGACTATTTTGAATACAAAATAATTATTTTGCTATTGTAATTAGAATTTATTTTCTCGTTGTGCTTGCAATCTATTTTAAAATTTTATTATGTCATTTAATTAGTTGAATTTGTTAATATAATTTTAATTGATAATTGAGAAATATGATATAGGCATATAAACCCGCGTATTCGTCATATATATAATAAAAACCTGCGAAGCTTGATTCATGCATTTATGTGATAACCTGCGAAATTTTGCATACTAGTTATATAGATTATATATATATATATATATATATATATAAATATATATATCGCATGTAAGCCTGTGAAATTCTATTAACTATATATATTGCTGCAACTGAGTTACTTTTCCTATATATATACTTGTGTACTGCAACTCATATTATATATATACTTACCAAATTTCGTTATATATATTATATATTTACAAATTATAAATTTGTTATATATTTATATATATAGAAGATTTTCAGAAATTTAAAAAGGGGAAAATGATAAATAATATTATAATATTGTTATTGTAATTAAAATATATCTTTTGAGTATAAAGTGAATATAGTATATTAAAATTATTAAATTCGTGAAAATATAATTTGTATGAGTTCGTAATTTAATTATGTGCTTTATATTTTATTTTGATAATTAGATCGGATTAGGAGAGTTTAGCGGGTGATATTTGGATTCGGCGAATTATTTTGGTATTATATTAAGGTACGGATTCCGTACTTTTTCAGCGATATTCCTTTAAATTTAATTCGTTCGTTTTGTACTCGTTTAGAAATTTGGTATTGCCTCTTGGGATTATTCTTTGTTGTCAAAATTATTGAGTTAGTTTCGTTTTGGCATTGATATTCGAATTCGTATTTGTACTCTTTGAACTAGTTAATCGTGTCAATATATTTTGGAGACTTTATTCGTTTGTACCATTGTTCGTATATTTTCGTTCACACTCGGAGTTGTTTTGATCATTGATATCTTGTACTAATTGGGTATGTTTGTATTTGATAATTCGATTTCATTTGAATATGGTCATGTAAGCCTCGTGATTTGAACCCCTTTTGGCTTACATTTTGTAGTTTGATCCTTAGGGTATACTTGAGCTAACCACCTGTGGGGGTACCACAGGCATGTCCTCTTGACACAAGGGCATGACACCTTCCGTGGAGGTGTGATCGGTCCACGGCGTATCCTTTTGTATGCTCTGGGTATGAGCTTTGGCCATTTGATATATTTGTTCAGGATACGTATGGGTCGACCCAGTATTTGATTTGATTTGATTTGATTCGATTTGTTTGGCGGATTAGTGACGTATGTGTCGTGCGTACTATCCGATTTGATTTGTATACATCATGGTACCGATGTATTTTGTTAGCCTTTGGCTATTTGTATTTGAGCTCAGTATGAAATTGTTACCTTACAACCATTTGATTCAGCCTTATTTGTTTGGGATTCTTTTGGCTATCATTATTCGGTTGACAGTGTTAGTCATTTGTAAATGGACTCTCAAATTTTGATATATTCGAAATTCGTTTGTAATTTACATATGTTCATTCGTTCAATTCTTTTAGATTCATTACTTTTTGTGATACATTTATTCATCTTCATATCCGTACTGGGCAATTGGCTCACGCTGTGCTCTTTTTCCGGCAGGTAATCAGGGGTGATCACGATATGTGGGATGAGAACTACCTTTGATCCAAATGAGTAGATTAGTTTTGAGAATTATTATTAGACTTGGTGTTCATAATATTTTGTTAATGGATGTTTGGGCCATTTTGGCATTTATTTCTTATTAGTAGAGACTATGTAAATGTGGAGTTACTGCTATTTAAATTGGAGTATGTGACTTTTGGTATTAAATTTTATTGGAGATATTTTGAGGTTTATTAGAGGTTTTTATTCATTATGTTTGTGCGTGACATCCCTTTTTCCTTTTGGGAAAGGGGGTGTTACAGTTTTACCACTATCATACAATATGTCTAATGCCAAATAACCTCGTGTCATCATAAGACATGGTTGTGCTCATCCATTTGCTGGGTATATTTACGAGTACTACCTATATAATCTCGGTGTTTGTTTGAAGTATAATTCTCAATTTGAGACAGTGGAGATAATGTTAAGTCAATAGAAGACTCACCATTGAGAAGAATATGATAGTAATCTTCTCATTTTTTTTGGGTCTATTGGGTCAACCAAGGATAATTCTGTGGCCATATGATATCTATCATAACCTAGAAGCATGGCCTCCTATGTACGAAGGTTTCCTTGAGCACTTCTCAAAGATTCTAATTTCTAAAACAGTTTTTGACTATATATTTATGTAAGGTGTCATTGTAACGTGCTATCCAAGGTTGGGATAAGAGTCACAGTTGGTATATATATTTGTATCCAAACTCACAGTATATGTGTTGTTGTATTTTGTACGACAATTGTTGTAATAAAATTGTAGTTGTTTTCTGTACCATGTATTTGGCGACTCAGAATGGGTTGGATGGAATGAACTTATTTTGGGATTGTCACAGCAACACTGCAACTGCAAGTCAGCAATCGAATATGGGCAGTTACAAGAACCTGACAAATCAACCGAAGATTAGAAGATAAAAACAGAACTCTAAACTTGTGTCTGTGCGTGCAGCAACAAGTGGAGCAGCATATTTCCAGGAAACCAACACATTGAAACTACAAGAATAAACTTATAGTTGACCTTATAGTAATCTGTTGCCCTTAGTTGAGAACTTCATGTTGTATTTTTTGTTAAATAATATATTACAAAGTTAAATAAAAATGAATTTGGTGATGTGCCATTAAAAGAGTTTAATGAGTAATTAAATGAGTTATAATACATATTAATTTATGGAGATTTGTAATTGCTATTATATATTAATAACATTATTGGGATATTAATAATATATTACCGTTGCATTAATATAGAGATATTACCGTTGCATGTTACCTTCTATAAATAAAAAGGAGAAGGAAGGCTTAACAAATAAAAATCATCTTGTAGGAGATTGAGTAGAAAAAGAAAGAAAAAAGTTACTGTCTTTTTTTTGAAACAAGTTATTGCCTATTATATTATCCAAAGCTAACATATATATATATATATATATATATATATATATATATATATATATATATAATATTCTATTGTTCTTCACATATATACAATATATCACTACTAAAAAAATGGTCATTTGTGATGGCCTAAATCCATCACAAAAAGTAGAAAAATCATCACGAAAGGTTTACGTGATGGCTTTAAGCATCACAATGGCCGTCTTGTATACGCCCATCATGAAAGGTTTTACGTGATGGTTTTGGCAATCACGTAAACGCTTAGTGCTTTTGTGATGATTAATACAATCACATTAACATATAATCTATTGTGATTGTCAAAATCATCACAAAAAAACAAGACTTTAGGGATCAAATGTAAGAACGTGAATCTCTATTTACGTATAATTTATTTCACTATATTAATTATATCTATATTAATTGTATCAAATGATACTTGAAGGATTTGAACCCTCTCCCATTTGCAAACTAAATAACGAGTATTACCACTACACCAAAGTCCAGATCATGATTATAATTTTAAAACAAAATATAAAAGGAAACATATGTGAGTTAACTTACTAAACAAAATTACTTTCAAATAAGATTTGGTGATTGCAATCGCAGTCACAAATACTCTATAATGATGGTAAAATTAGTCATCACTAAGAGCCATCATATATTGTATTGTTTTGTGACGGCTTGAAAATTTCATCACAAATACCTTCTTTTTGTAATTGCAAATAAAAGTCGTCACAAAAATTTAACTTTTTAATGATTGTCACGACCATCATAAAATATTGTTTTGATTATTTCTTATATTAAAATATTAGTGATAGCTTAAATGCAATCACGAAAAGGGTATATCTATAAGTGATGACTTAGTGCGTCACAAAAAAGAAAATTTATTTTGCGTGAAAAATTGGTGTGATTGTCATGGCCATCACAATTATAATACATTGATGGCAAAATTAGTCATCACTAAGAGCCATCATATATACTATTATTTTATGATTGCTTAAAAAGTTCATCACAAATTACTATCTTTTGTGATGGTTTTTAAAAACTGTCACAAAATTCCGTCACGTATTCTTGTTTTTCTAGTAGTGTATTTATATAAATATATGTGGTAATTTTTTAGTTTGAGTAAAGAGAAAATTAGAAGTTGTTCATGGGTCATTCAACTATTTCAAGTGCTAGTTAGTTGGGTGAAGAGCCGTTGAATTCTGAAGTAGGATTTCGTCAGTGACCTTAGCACCGAGAAAAATTCTCTGAGGGGCGAAATTTCTACTTAAAGACAGTGCACTGCACGCCTCTGCTCAACATAACCGATAAGTCAAATTTCTGCCATTCTTTGTTTTATATTTGAATCCTATATTTTATTCGTATTTTTCCAACAATCTTAAGTAGAAATCTTTTTTGGATTCTTATATGTTCCTATAATGCTGGCGACGAATTCACAAAGGTTAATTTTCATTCCCTGTGTACTAAAAAGTTTTTCCTACTGTGATGTCAGCCATCTCTTTTGCTGCCCAAAGGTATTCTGCATGAGTATTGTGATATAGATAATAGAAAGCAAGAACAAGGAAATTTAATGAAAAATTGTATTATAACTATGCCTAGATTTTGTATTATGGGGTTTGCATGATTGAAATGAATAGAGAGTATCATTCATATATATGTTAGGATGATTAAAGGAAAAGTGGTACTAATAAGAAAGTCAAATTCGTTTTGGGGTGAAAAAATATATATAATAAATTCTTAGTACTGCCCAACATATTTTATTTATTTAATAAATAAGGTGTACACATTTTTAATGTGTTTTATCCTTTTGAATAGACGAATCATATTCCAAAACATTGGTGCAGTAAAATCTTGCATTGTCTACCAAGTTGCAGTATGTTGAAAATGCGTTGGCAAATCTCTTATGTGAGGTTAACTATGATTTCACCCTCACAGTTCTTCTATATATGATAGCTTTTCTGTGATATATGCAGAATAATTATTGGGTTCTGGAATATGGATGCTTAATGTGAAAATGGTAATACTGTGAGGGTGTAGGAACATGTTTAAAAATTTCTTGTTAACTTTAGTACTTACGTTGTTGCATACCTAAAAATTTAAAATAAAAATTTAAAAGTTTAGGTATGGACATAATTTATAAAGGATATCAAATAGAAAGTCTCTAGACATAATTGATTACTTATGTTCTATTCAGTAATCACCACACCCGAGGCGCTCCATCACAACTAGAGCTGTTTCATATCGTGAGAGCGTTTTTACAGGTCTAGGTGAACATGAACAGAGACCTGTAGCTGAAGACCCGATCTGAGAGTTAAGTCCTCATTATTGGCGCTAGGAGGAGGATCTTTTTGTGTAAAATCCTTAGGTTCCAGCAACCAAAGGACTTGGATCGTTGTACTCTTTGATTGTTTTTATCCAGTTGAAAATTGTATCCATCGAGAATTTTCTTTCTAGTCTTGGTTGGTTTTCTAATTGTTGGGGAAACATAATAAGGTATACGGCGCAAGTGAAAATAATCTTCAGTACATGCATTAAGATAACACCCCAACATGATTAAAACACAGAATAAAAGCCATACGAGTGGGGTAGCATCACAGAGCCATATGAGTAGAGGAGCTGGTCAAAGCCGCCATGAACCAAGTCACTAAGTGGAGGCTCAGCCCTCTGTGCACCCAGCACCATCTGTCCATTTTGTGCATTCGGTGCACTCTAGACGCTCTTTGAATCCAGAACAGTCCCAAAGACAGCTAGATCTAAGGGACAATTTGAACGTACAGAAGCATAACCCACATTTCAGCAGGCTCTAGAGAGCTCACTTATGAATTGAGGAGAATGGATGGCACCGAGGTCAAGAATACTTGGCATGTTGCTAGATAGAAAAAGTATTATCAATGAACAGTGTATGTAAAGAAGTTTCATTTATTTATTTGAAGAAAAGAAATTTCTTTTCTCATGCTTTAATTTTGTATATTACTTTACCATGGTATATAATGTACGAACAGATTGTTGTAATCCGTTTTATAGTATTATATAGAACAACAATATTACCGCCTGAATTGAATGGTTTACCACTCTTTACTTAAAACTATATCCGTTCCTTATTTTTTCACACAAATTACATTGCTATGACTTGAATCCAAGTCCTTAATATTAACATCTTTCTTATCCAACTAAAATATTAATTGTTGGTTACATGGATAACATATAATATATTTATTATTTACTTTTAGATAATGAAAATAGTTAACACAAGTCCCTTTGGGAAGAGTTCAAATACCATTAATGGCTGGTTATAAACAGACCCTTAGTAGAATAATTTGATAAACGAATCAAGTTTAACATTAATTTATCGAGGAAACTCATACTTGGTGCATGATTTTGAAATAGATAAAAATCCAAGTACAAGACGGTTTCTACATAGGACTGTTGCCTGACTAGTAATAATGAAGTTATTACATATAAGCTTTTTCGAGGAACTGTATATGCTTTTCCAAGGAATAAGTACTGGTTAATATATGGAGTATTTCATTAGTTCAAGTTTAATTATGCCGATTGATGAGGCATTTTGCATAGCCGTTGGGAAGACCTAGCTCGGTATATATTTGATTATTTTAATTAAATATAATTCATACGTACATTCGATCAGTGCTCGAATTATAAAATCAAAACGAAAGAAAAACAATAGTATTAATATGAGAAGAAGACCAAAACAAAAGCTCTAGGGCTGTTTACCCATGCACGTCTATTGGCCCCTTAGATTGATTACCTTTCCCCGATCCCTCTAGAGGTTCATATTCGTCATCACTACAATGTTTCTTTCAAATTCATTTTGCTCAAATATAGTATTTCACAACATCCTATTTCAACCTTTGTCAACCTTTCATGAGTTGTGAGTCTAATGACTTTAAATACATATATATATACATATATATACACATATATATTTTTTAAATTTCTCCCGAACTATTGGACTATTAATCAGACTTTGAAATTTTTAGTTAAATTTCTCCCGAGCATGAAGGAAAGGGTCTTTCGGTACTTGAGTCGTATGCGAGGGAACTCGCACGTGCGGTTCTTAATTAAGGGGGGAAACTGTCAACCGGACTGAAGCAGCCATCCTGTCCTAATAACGTATATTTGGAGCGAATATAATTTTATGAGAATTAGGAAAATCAAATACTTTTTCTCTAAATATATATGGGTCCAAAAGCAATAAGTAGATTATTTAATACAAAATAAATAATTTTTCTCTTATAGTGAAATATTATAATTAGCAAATTTATGATGCTTTGTGGAATATATGTTGGTAGAGTTTAATTGAGTGGATGTGCAAAGTTGTAGGTCTAAACTTTTAGGAAAACTTTTCTTTTCAGGTACATGATCCAAGAAAATATTGAACTAATTAATGTAAATGATTTTATAATCCACAAATGTAATAATACATCAGTACTGTATTACCATTTTAGAAAAAAATCAAAACGCTTGTAAATATAATTCTTACCTATATGGCAATATGTGAGTCACGGGTTGACTCGTTGACTCAGTCAAAAAGTGTGCAAATATGAAACCAAAGGAAGATAACTTTAGTACTTGCATGAACTTTGACCCTCAAATCATAACAATAGTAAGTGCAAGATGATAGGTGAAAGAAAATTTAATAAAAAAGATTTTTATGTGTTAATTTTCTTTCACTAAGACATTTTTTATATAATTATTAATAGTGTTATGAAAGATACAATAATTTTAAATTTTCCATTAAAAATATTCCATTTATTCAAAATTATAATATCGATATTAATTTTTTAAATTAAAAGTCAATTTCAAACATTTTTAAATCGAAAATTAACATGAATTAATTCATTTAGGTTATATATATATGTTAATATAATTATAAATATTTTAAACTACTTAAACAATACTACTAATCTACTAGTTATACGATTTATTTTTTTTACAAAATTTAAATAAATCACGTCAATTTTTGAATTTAAAAATACTTAAAATTAACTTCTAGAAAGTCAATATTGATTAGTCTTATAATTTAGAACCGGAAAAGATAGTATTAATATTAGTATGAAGTATGAACTAAACAAACTAGTATTATTTGCGGGTAACTTTAATATTTATAAATTTTATAAAATATAACTCTTTTTATGAAGTAGAGTGGATATTAGTGTTTGATTGTCTCTTATTACATCTTAATGTTTGAAATATGGAAAATATAAAATTTTCATCTGAATGCCTCTAAATTATTAAGATACAAATATGAGTTATACCTCTTACTACAAAGATGTGTGCTGTTAAAATATTTTACTCTCTCCATCCCTAAATAATTGACGTTATAGGGAGTTCAAAATTTTCCAATATATTTGACGTTATCAAGTTTCTAGGAAGCATTAATTGTAATTTTTCTTATATTGCCCTCAACTACATTGAGTATTTCATTTATCTAGAAAACTATATGGAGTACATCTTTTCTTAATTAATACAAATGTAATTGTGGTAACACATCAATCTTAATGACAAAATTGGAGTAATAAATGACTTCCTTAATAAGTGTGAAAATCTTCAAAACGTTAGTTATTTAGGGATGGAGGGAGTAAGAGATAGACTGTTAAGATGTAATCAAACAAAATGGGGAGTGGTTATGACGAAGTTCATTTTGGTCAGTTGTCCAATACAGTATCGACACGCAGGTCGGGAGGTGATATCTCTCATTGCGTGTCAGCATTGTATTGACCAATTAATCAACTTATCATGAAGTTAACTTCATGGTAACCGGATCCGGTCAAATGGAAATATAGATGATTATTAGCTGGACAGTAGTGCTAGTCTAGACAACCCCGCCGGCCTATTCGGCTATTGCTTAATTACCTTTCCAGAGCGGTGATGTATGAAATTAAAATTATACTATTATATAAAATTTAAGTGATGGGGTTTTCCATTATCTGATTAATTGATTAGGAATAAGACACTCATCACTTGCATTATGTTTTTTGAGTTTTGAACATACCAAAATTAAATTAAATTAAATAAAATTAGTATACAAAGAAAAAGAGTAAAAAAATATTATAAGTTTTCTTTCACGTTATTGTTGAGTTTATAAATAAATAAATAAAAATTTAAGTTCTAAATTTAGATTACTAATTTATCCATCTATTAAGACTGATAAATTTGTAACATAGAGGGTATAATAGAGGTTATAAAAGAATTATAATTATAGACTGATAAATTTTTGTTTTTTTTTTCCTTCTATTTATAAAACTCAGAAATTAACAAAGTGTTAAAAATGTTTCTAAGAAATTTAGGTTTGGAATTATAATTAAAATTACATGGGCAATATACATTACTACATGATTCAATAATTAGTATGAAGTTAATTTCAGAATAAATTGATTAATTGACAAATATAATGCTGATATACAGATAAAAATATCATCTTATGTCTATATGTCGATTTGTCAATTTATTAAAATTAATTTCATGCTAGCTAACTACTCTGATTAACATTGATAGGAAGTTTGCACTTTTTTTGACTAGACTCATCATGATGTTGCTACCTACCTATAATTATTTTTAGTAGGAGCAAGGAATAATTTAAAACAACTTCTCAAATTCTAATAGCTAATTATTTTGAATATAATACAGACGATGCAAATGGCTTATTTATTTTAATAAAACATGTTTAGAGACAATAGTTAATTAATTAATTATATATATATAAGGATTATATGTATATACAGAGCTGTGTATTACACAATAAGACTTTGGCGACAGATTTTTTGGGCTATAGCGACGGTAAACTGTCGCCATAGCCCATAATAACTATGACGACAGGTAAAATCGCCGCTATAGCTCAAAAAACCGTCGTAATAGCATACTGTGTAGTACACAGCTGTGTACATATATTTTTTTCTATATATAATTATTTTTGCTTTTGTCTTTCATAATGCAATTAAAACAGACTTTTAAACGCAAGTAATGCTTCTTCTGCATGGTTGGTTTAAGAGCTGTGCATAAAAATTAAAGAAATAATTATATAACATTAAATATATTATTAATTGTCTATAATATTCTTTATCATATAATTATCTCATACTCTCTATCTCATCTGTAACATTTTCTCACATGAGATAATTTTAAAAAGATTGTGACTAATTCTCTTAAATTATATAAAATTTCAAATAATTTTAAAAAAATAAAATAATCTAAAATATCATATATTATAGAACGGGGGAGTATATCGTTGAAGTTTATCACTTAAATTCATTACATAATCAATGTACTTTTGGGCTTTTTACCTGCCTTGATTGTTATGGATGGGTAGAACATGACATGATGCAGCAAGACTTGAGTCAAGAGTTGTAGCTTAGCAGTTCAAACATGAATGTTGTATGGGATTAATGGAAGAGTCAACCCCATCTAATTAAATACTTTTACCTAACTAATTGATGGTACCACAAAACTCATGAAATATAAATTTGATATTTTTACAAGATTGTTTTCACATAAATTATTTTTACTTGTAAAAATATCAAACTCTTCATTTTCACCAAATGATCGAAAATTTCATTTAACATTATTTTCAACGTTTGCATATTTTTAAATTCGAGTTTTGGATCATATTTTCGAACTGATTTCGAATCGACTACTTGGTTTGACTTACATCCTTACTTTTGCTGCCGACCCTAGCCAGCTAGAGCTTCCCCTGTTCCCCACAACTTCTGCACTAAAAATAGCTTGCAGCTCGTGCAACATTTCAATTTTTAGGTTCCCCACAACCATGCACATCAAAGATAGCTACACAATAATTGTTTATTTGACTTTTAAATACCAAATAAAATAATTTATAATTGTTTATTTGACTTTTATTCAAACATATAAAGTTTATTTATATTTGACATATTTATGTATAATTCTGACATCAATAAAATTAGATCATTATTTTTTACGTTTGATATTGTCAAAACAAAAATAATGTTGTCAAAATAGCTATTAAATGTCGCTTAAATTATAAAAACATTTATAAAAGTGTCAATAAACATTTATTTACTCTGACAACGTCATTTTTGTTATCAACCGCCTTATTACTAAGTATGATAATAAATTCCTAATAATTAAGGAAAGTATTATAAATGTTAGGCAAAAATGTTTTGTATATTTGACTATACTCGTTCGTTCTCATGTTATATATAAAATACTAATATATTTGGAATTTTTGAAAATATTATTATTATAAAAGGATACCTAGCTAATACAAGAGCGTGAGGTAAAACACAACACCTATCTAAATTATGGGCTTTCAGGAGGGCAACTAAGGAAAAACTAGAGGAAATTTAAAAATCTTACTAATATTTTATATCGTCTGTTGACTTGTGACTGAATAGTAAAATTAAATTTCATTTATTCTCAAAATTTTCTATTGGGGAAAAAAATTAAAAGATCGAATTTAAATATTCTATCAATCAAAGATATGCAAAATCCGACAACCTGGTTTATAGAAATTAAAAAATAAACAAAAGTTTCTAGAAACTAAGTAAGTTGGCATGCCCAGGGGCGGAGGGAGGGGGGGGGGGGGTGTCCCGGGGGGTCCACGACACTTCCTGTTGCGAAATTTTTTTTTTATGTATTAGGGAGGGTCCAGCTTGAAATTCGGAAAATCCGGGGGGTCCGAGGTGCGCTGAGAAGAAGAAGGAATGGGAATAAAAAAAATAATTTTTTTTATAACTTAGGATTGAGTTGTTTGACTTGTTTCAGAACTAGTCCACACAAAGAAAAATATTTCTCATGTAGTCATGATTGTATGTATTTTTTCTAATAGTCATGATTGCCCATTAAGCCACTAAAGTCAACATATTACATATGTGATATTACCAAATAACAAAACTGCCACCATAAGTCCACACTGAAACAGAAACAGAAACAGAGCCACGGAGCACGGAGGAATTGTTCGCTGCTGCGGTGCTGCCTGCTGGAGAGTGTAGACTGAAGCGCCGCTGCTGCCTGGAGCCCGCAGCTGTCCTGCCGCGGTGCCGTCAGACGCCAATCGACTCCATCACTCCAACTTCTAAGGTTAGGTTCCAACATTTTTTTGTTTGATTTTTGTTCCTTAATTTCTGACTAAAAAATAGGGCTTTTCTTTGATTTATAAACCAAAATTGATATATTTTCATTAATTTTAAGTGGATTTTGTTACCAAATTTGGTTGTATTCATTCTAACTTCTAAGTGGGTTTCACTTATTTGAATTTAGGGTTTCAATTGCTAATTTTGTGTTTCAATTTGTAATTGATTTTTTTTTGTTTCAATTGAATTTGAGGAACGAATTGAAATGTTGAATTGCTTATGATTTATAATTATGATTTTGTTGAATGTTGAATTACTTGTGATTTAGGAATATGGAAAAATATTTTCAACGAACTAAGATGCCGTTCACAACAACTACGTCACAAGACTCACAACCACAACCACAACCACAATCACAATCACAATCACAATCACAATCGCAACCACAACCGATTGAGCCGTTATGTGAGGATGTTAATGATATTATTGGTGATCCGGGATTGCGCAAATGCATCAACGAGTACGAGCCTCGGATTAGAGATGAAGTTAGAAGAAAATATGTGCAAATGGGCCCTTGTCAACCAATTTCTAATGTTTATCTGAAAATAAAAATAGGGGATAGAATGAGGGCTTTCCAATTTGATTGGTTCAAGAAATGGGAATGGTTGGAATATAGCATTTCTAAAGATGCCGCATTTTATTTTTGGTGTTATCTTTTTGGGGATAAAAAAGTTGGAGATGAGGTATTTACAAAAAAAGGTTTTCGAAATTAGAAGAAAGCTTCAGAGAAATTTGGGGACTATATCGGAAGTGAAGGAAGTGCACACAACAATGCCCGGATTTCATATTTTGCTTTCAAAGATCAAAGGCAAAGTGTGACACGGAAGATATCTTCTGGAACACAAGTATTAAATGCCGCCTATCGCACTCGGTTGACAGCAAGTGTGGATGTTGTTCGATTGCTTCTAACATGTGGGTTGGCTTTTCGTGGGCATGATGAGTCGACACACTCGCTAAATAGAGGTAATTTTCTTGAAATACTTACTTGGCATAAATTGCATTATGATGAAGTTGGCAAAGTAGTTAAAGAGAATGCACCTGCAAACCATCAACTTACTTCACCTGATATTCAAAAACAAATTGTTAGTGCTTGTGCATCAGAAACAACGAAAGCTATTATTGATGATATTGGTGATAAATGCTTTACTTTATTGATTGATGAGGCTCGAGATAGTTCAGTAAAAGAGCAAATGGACGTTGTTTTAAGATATTTAAACAACAAGGGAGAAATTTTAGAACGGTTTGTTGGAGTTGTTCATGTTAAAGACACCACCGCACTTTCTTTGAAAAATGCCATTCATATTTTTTTTTTGCTAAATATGGATTATCAATCTCACAAATTAGAGGTCAAGGATATGACGGGGCTTCTAACATGCGGGGTGAGCTAAACGGTTTGAAAACTCTGATTTTGAATGAAAATCCATGTGCAAGATATGTTCATTGTTTTGCTCACCAAATTCAGTTAGTTGTTGTGATAAATGCTCAAGTAAACCAATTCGTGTGCAACTTTTTTGAATATGTGGCTTTGATAACGAATACGATTGGGGCTTCTTGCAAAAGAATAGATGAACTAAGACAAAGACAACATGAAAATATGGTGGAGCGTTTAGAAAAGGGTGATATTTCCACAAGAAGATGTATGAATCAAGAAACTAGTTTAGCTCGGCCGGGTGCTACACGTTGGGGTTCACACTACAAAACAATTGTTCGTCTTCTATCTATGTGGTCATCAGTGGTTGAAGTTCTTCAGAATATATATGAATATGGACAAGAATCCAAAAGTAAAGGCATTGTCGTGGGCTTGATCAATAAGATGGAAACATGTGAGTTTGTATTCATTGCTCACTTGAAGAAGGTAGTGTTGGGGTTGACAAATATTTTGTCACAGTTTTTGCAACAAAAAGATCAGAATATTGTAGAAGACATGAATTTTGTTGTTACTACCAAGAGACAATTGCAACATTTCAGGGAGAATGGATGGGATGATCTATTAGGAGATGTGAGCAGTTTTTGTTCTGAACATAATATTAGCATCCCTAATATGGAAGATAATGTTCCAGGTCTCCTTCGTTGCAAACACACATACTTTCACCACTTTCGAGTTGAGATATTTTGTCAGGTATTCAATTGTTTTTCTCTATTTATACTTCTAATTATGTTTTTGAATATAGAAGTAATTTTATTTTATATTTTTTAGGTTGTTGATCGTATTAGTCAAGAGATGAATAATTGTTTCACTGAGACGAACACGAAATTGCTCTTGTGCATAGCATGTCTTGATCCTAAGAATTCGTTCTCCAATTTTAGTTTTTCAAAGTTAGTTCGACTTACAGAACTATATCCACAAGACTTTTCAATAGATGATCGAATGGAGCTTAAAGAACAACTAAAGATGTGGATTTCTGAAATGAGAGAAAATGCAAGATTTTCTAAACTAGAAATTGTCGGAGAACTTGCAACTAATATGGTTGAGGTGGGATATCACACTACTTTTTATTTAGTATATCTTCTTATCAAGTTGGCTTTAGTTTTGCCTGTTGTGACTGCTAGTGTGGAACGAGTATTTTATGCGATGAATATTGTTAAGACAAATTTGCGCAACAAGATAGGAGATTACTTTCTCACCGACTGTTTGGTGTGCTACGTCGAGAGAGATATTTTTAGGTGCATTGATAATGAAGTGATTATCCAACATTTTCAGAATATGAGAACTCGCAGGTTGGATTTATCGCCTTTACGGTCTGAACTCCGATGAGAGACTCCGTCTTTCTAGTACCGTTACCGGTTCAACAGTCAACAATGTATTTCAATTTGTAATTGATTTTTTTTTGTTTCAATTGAATTTGAGTAACTAATTGAAATGTTGAATTACTTGTGATTTAAGATTATGATTTTGTTGAATGTTGAATTATTTGTGATTTAAAAATATGAAAAAAAATCAATGAACTAAAAGACCGTCGAAAAAAAAATTACATGCATAATTCGAACCCCTGTTAAAATCCTCTAACTATGCCACTGGGCATGCCTCAACATGCTCTTCACCTCAAGCAAAACAAGTATGCAAAAACAAAAAGAAAGAGATGATATAAAATACTAGTATTTAAGTATTTATTTTCCAATACTTGTTATCCTAATCTTCTTTGAGATGACAGATAGATAAAAGGTGTAAAAAAGAAAGCACTTATTATATATATTCAACCACTAAATCTCCTCACCCAAGAAAGCGTGCTTAATTGCCTAGCTTACTAGCTTGTCTGCACAATTTTTTCTTTTAAAGATTTCATTCCACCATCCGTACATCGCCGATAGCTGCCGTGTGTCCATACTATTTACAAGCAATATATATATATATATATATATATATATATATATATATATATATATATTCGACTTGTTCATAGAATAAAAAAAAAGTAGACGAAAAATAAATTGGTTATAATCACTTATATCTAAAGCGACAGTTCAAACCGTTGTTATGGTCTTATTCGTCTTTAATTTTTTTTAAATTCGTTGGAGATAAATTTTATATTAATCGGATCTTATATATATATATACATGTGTGCAAAAAAACTTAATTAACATGATATTGTCGACCTATTTATAACATAAAATTTATTTATATTCAATATTAAATCTCTTATTTTATATCGTATTTATGTTAGGTTACTGTGGTGTGTCAAAATTAATTAACACCCCTACATGCAAGTGTTTCAAAGAAATTTTTGTTAAAATAAACACGTAATATATATTATTAAAAATAAAATTAATATTTTTACAAGTATAAGTATTAATTTCACGAGCAGAAAATACTTTGTGAAACTATTATTTTTAAACGTGAAAATATGAATTCCATTAAAACATTTATCGCAAAATTAACGGAATTCTATGCCTCTTGTTGTAACCAAAGCAATTGCTCTCCAAATCATCAATTCGAACACCACCTGTTCATTCTGACGTATGATTAATAGTACTACTATTAATAGTGTAAACGAATCGAGTCGATCCGAGTATTTAGTTATTCAGATTTGGTTCATAAAATTTATTCAGTATAAAATAAGATTTGATTGAGGCTCATTTAGCTACCGAGTCGAGCACAATTCCGAATCGAGCCCGAGCAATTTAGATTTTTTTAACGAATATGATCTGAGTATCAATAATAAATTATAATTTGAGGAGGTTCGAGTAATTTATCGAACTTTAAATGTGCTCATATTTGACTCATTTATATTTCGAGTCGAGTTCGAATCGAATTTTTAATCGAACGAGTACGAATCGAGTCCGAACTATTTACTCATTTTATAGCCTAAACTACTACTACCCAAAATGGCATCCAATTTTTTTTTAATTTATTAAGATTCGATGGTGATTACCCACAATCTATCCCCTTAAGAAGCAAGCAAGTAAACACATGCTTAAACCTCATTGGCCTTGTAGTGGTTATCAAGCTTAAAAAATAGGCCACCCACTTGATCTTTTTTAATTCCAAATATTAGAAAATAATTTAGGGCTCTTTATTGTTTAGTGTCTAGATGCATAAGCCCTATGTTATACGTGGCACTTGTCCATCAATTCCCTATTCCTCTTTGGGCTCACTTTCTTATGAGAACATGTCACCCGATCCCTTGGCAATTTTTTAGAGTTCCTCAAATGCCCTTGTATACACAAGTGAATTAAAATCTTATATCAAAAATAAAAATATACGCACAAATATATTTTGATGATCCATATATTATCTAATGATCAGTGATATTTTATGTGTCAAGTTAGATCTCAAACATGTTTACTTAAAATCTTTTACATGTACGCATGCATCATACAAAATTAGGATATTCTTTTATTTTAAATAAAATAAAAATTCTTTATTTCACGATAAAAATTTAAAATGTATTAAAATGTGACATCATGATAATGGGAGGAACGAATAACAACTTTAAGGATAATTTAGTGATTTACCTACATGTAGTTCATATGAAGAAGGGTTGGTCATGATTTCATAATATATTGTGATGATTAAAAAAAGACAAAGAAATTGACTGATGGAATGAAGCAAGTGATGTTATGAGCTGATATAAATATGTGACAAACACTAAACACTTGATCATGTCACAGAATTTTTGGGACAAGCTTACCTACTAGCTAGCAAAGGTAGCTTCTTCTTCTTCTTTCCATTTTTTTTTTCTTCTTATAGCTTATATGTCTTGGGGTGGAGTGATGGCAGACCATTTGGGTTGGGGAATCATAGAAGAAGGGTGGAGGAAAGGCCCTTGGACCGCTGAAGAAGATAGGTTGCTCATTGAGTATGTCAAGTTGCATGGTGAAGGAAGATGGAACTCCGTCGCTCGCCTTCAAGGTTTATATAATTTTTTGTTTGTTATTATTTTTATGAAATTAAATCTTCATATATACACTAAATTTTGTAGCAACGTACTGATCAGTTAGTTCTAGCTCATATACTACTATATATATAAATATATGATTTTAATTGTTAATTTTTTGGTTGTATAGGTTTGAAAAGGAATGGGAAAAGCTGCAGATTAAGGTGGGTGAATTACTTGAGGCCAGACCTCAAGAGGGGACAAATAACCCCACATGAAGAGAGCATTATTCTAGAGCTACATGCTAGGTGGGGAAACAGGTATATATACTTCATTCAATCCATGTCAACTAACTATATATACATGAACTCTTTTTTTCCCTCAATTAACTTTCAAATTATATATAGAATTAATCCATATAACTTACTTTTAATTCAGATGGTCTACAATTGCAAGAAGTTTACCAGGAAGAACAGATAATGAAATCAAGAACTACTGGAGAACCCACTTCAAGAAAAAGGCAAAAACCCCTCCAACTGACATGACTGCAAAGTCAAAAGCACGCGTGCTAAGAAGGCAACAATTTCAGCAACAGCAGCAGCAAAATCAAGTGGACATGAAAAAGAAGATGATCGACGAAACGGACATTAACAATATTAGAGTGCCAATTCTGCCCCATCATCAATATCATCATCATCAAGTCATGATGAAGCAACAAGACATGGCTAGTCCTAATAATTATAGTACTACCGCTGATCAAGAACAACAAGCAGGGTGTTTTTGTACCATATTCAATGGGTATGCAGCAGTACTGCCAGAGGCCACGTCGTCGTCGAATGAGGACTTCTTGTGGGATGAACTGTGGAACTTAGACGACGATGTTCACGGCAATTTTAGCCCGGTTTCTGCAGCAACTAGAGCTACCCTGCAGACCACTCCCTGCAGCTTCTTTTGATTCTTAAAGCTGTACTATTATATATATATATATATATATATATATATATATATATGTAGTATTAGTTCTAGTAAAATGGAACCAAAAAGAAAGAGGTTCCTAGCTACCTGCCTACCTAATAAAAAGCATAAAATCATGTACGTTGTTATGAATTTACATAATTTTCGGCTGTGAGCGAGCTAGTGCCAATCCCCGGCGCCTAGAGTACTTACTACTGGTAAGTGTGCCTAATAATTCTTCTACCATGTATCCTCTTGAAATACTGCATCAATGCTGGTTGATCAATGAGCCCATCTACTGAGTTGTATAACATTTCGTGGAGTCTATTAATTTTTTAACCATCCAATTATAATTCACTGGAATTTTCATCTCATTCTCCATACAATATTTGTGTTATTTTTTTTTTACTTGGTAGTAGTTATAACCCCAATTTATTTAGACTGATGTATTGTGATATTTAGGTGAGATTATTCCTTCCTTTATGTGACTGTGAGTTTTTTTTTTGTTTAGTGAAATTTGGTTGATTCTTAATATTAGTAATGTTGTTCTTGATTATAAAATTAAAGTATATTTCGAGTTTAAATTTTAAAAAAAAAAAATCAAAAACATTTGAGTCATGCAAAATGGTTGCTTTAGGGTGAAATAGTATTCTACTTTACTTTTTTTCCATGCACCAATCAAATTTTTACACACACAAGACTTGTGCGTGCATACTGCCTAAAACTTTTGACGAAGGGTAACAATAATATGGTAAACTGTTGATACAAACATGTGCAATTTTATTTTTTATATACAGTATTTTAATTATAATGATATTGCAATCCTATGATACAAGTGAATATTATTATAATTGTATATGTAGAAATATTTTAATACTCCCTCGATCCCTTTCAAAAACAGTCCCTGTGATTTTATTTTTTCCTGTTAATTATAAAATCTTAAAATTTAAAATCAATAAAAAAAATTTAATTTAATTAATGTGATTATGGAGTACAAAATTGTTAAAATATACATACTAAATCAAATAAACATATACCTCGTTAATTTAAATTATGCGTTTTGCATAAATTCTAAATAAATTATGTAATTTTTTGCACACTTGTGTCATTTCATTATTTTTTTTTTGAGAATTTAATTCTAAGATGTGAAGAAATGAGTTTGAGTTTTAAAAAATTAATAATATAAAATTATCAAAAATAAAATAAAAAATTGGATCTCCAGACCAGTTCCTAGTTCCTGAATAAACAAGCAGACCCTGAAAAGTGAAATCGTTCACCGAAACACAACTATTCAAAATTAATGATCATCTTCTCTGCGCTCAGAGCCTTCACATTTACCCATATTACCTCACGTTATTACGCTTCTGCCACTGTACTGGACCCATCACTCTCTCTTCTCCAACTTCTTCAACTCTCAGTCCACCATCGATCACTGAAACTAACACAGCAGTCCCATGCTCGAGTATGTTATCTTGGGCTCAGTCAACACTCTGTCACTGTAACAAAACTCGTCTCTGCATATTCCGTCAGTAAAAACCCGGTCGAGTCACGACTCGTTTTCAACTCAGTTCGAGTCAAGAATGTATTTCTATGGAACACATTGATCAATGGGTATGCAAAGAATTGTTTGTATAATGAAAGTTTTGAACTTTTCAACGAAATGTGCAGAATTGAGGACTCGCCGGACGATTTCACGCTTTCGACTCTGGCGAAAGTCTCCGGCGACATTAAGGACTTACTCACCGGGAAATCGATTCATGGGAAGAGTATACGAATTGGGTTTGTTTCAGATACTATACTTGCCAATTCACTAATGTTTGTGTACTGTAAATGTGAGAGTTTTGTTGATTCTCGTAGGTTGTTTGATGAAATGCCGCAAAGAAATGTTTCTTCTTGGAATGTTATGATAGGGGGATTTACTGTTTTGGGGAATTCTGGTATTAATGATGAAATTTGGGACTTTGTTAAGTATATGCAAATGGAAGGGTTGGAATTTGATGGGTTTACAGTATCAAGTCTTCTTCCTTTATGTGGGAGCAAATTTGGGAATTGTGATTATGGAAGGGAGCTACATTGTTATATAGTGAAGAATGAAATGGAAATGGGTATGGGGTCTGATGTTCATTTAGGATGTTGTTTGATAGATATGTATTCAAAAAGTAATAGAATTAATGTGGGTCGACAGGTTTTTAATCGAATGAAGTGTAGAAATGTGTTTGCCTGGACAGCAATGATGAATGGTTATGTACAGAATGGAGTTTTTGATGAAGCTATGTTTATATTTCGCGAAATGCAGAGGGGAGGTGGAATAGAACCCAATATGGTTTCCATTGTGACTATTCTTCCTGCTTGTAGCTCACTTGCTAGTCTTTTGGGTGGGAAACAAGTTCATGGATTTGCTGTTAGAAAGGAATTGAATCATGAAGTTTCTTTATGCAATACTCTAATTGATATGTATTCCAAGTGTGGGAACTTGACCTATGCAAGACGAGTCTTTGATTTCCATTGTCTTTGTAAAGATGCAATCTCTTGGAGTTCGATGATTTTTGGGTATGGATTACATGGAAAGGGTCAGGAATCTATTATATTGTATGAGAAGATGCTTCAAAGTGGGATCAAACCGGACTTGATTACAGTTGTTGGGGTTCTTTCTGCTTGTGCTAGGTCAGAAATGGTGAAAGAAGGCCTTAATATTTATTATACAGCCGTTAATGATTATGGAGTTAAACCAACGTTGGAGATCTGTGCATGCATGGTTGATATGCTTGGTCGATCTGGCCAGCTTGACAAAGCATTGGATTTTATCAAGACCATGCCTGTAGAACCTGGTCCTAGTATTTGGGGGGCACTTGTTAGTGCTTCTGTACTTCATGACAATTCTTACATGCGAGATTTGGCTTACAAATTCCTTATTCAGATAGAACCTGCAAACCCCTCCAACTATGTCTCACTTTCGAATTTGTATGCTTCTTCACGGAGGTGGGACGCTGTTGCTGAAGTGAGAAGAATGATGAGAGAAAGAGGATTGAAGAAGTTGCCTGGGTGTAGTTGGATTAGCATTAATAGTGAAACTCACAGTTTCTATGTTGCTGACAAAGCTCATCCCAGCTCTCATATGATTTATGAGATGCTGGATGAAATCATTTTAGTAATGAAGGGAGCTGGCTATTCTTCAGAGTTTGAGAATTTTACACAGATATGTTAAAATCCAACGGCCATCAAGCTATTTTGCACAAGCAGGATAGGTTTAAACGTTTAGCTGAGGTATCTGGTGTGGCAAAAACTGGAGCTCTCTGATGGTTAAAGTTCGGACTCGTTGGCTTGTTTGAAGCCTAAACTGCATGCCTTAATTGTCTTGGCTCAATTTGTAGTGATATGATGAGCATATATAATAAATATAGCAACTATAGTACTAATTACAAGATTTATCATCTAAAATTTAAAATATTTCAGTTTCACTTTTAAAAAAATTGATAATAATCTTATACTCACCCCTTGTTCCACAAAAAAATTATAATTTATTTAATTATTAAACCTTCAAATACAATAAATAAAATATTAGTATTATGTTACTAATAAGTTTTTGGTACTCCATTATATGATTGAATCATATCCTATTTATTACATGGGGGAGGGGAGAGAGATTATGGTGGGGGTGAGAAACAAAAGGGAAAGGAAAAAGAAAATTCGTATTTTATAAACGATGAAAAACTAACAATACAAAGAATTGAAAATTTCAAATGATAATTTTTTTCAAATATAATATTCCCTCCGTTCCAAGATAAAAGTCTTTATTACTATTTTGGGTAGTCCCATGTTAAATGTCCACTTTCTTTTAATAACCAAATTTTTACATATTTTTTCCTATTTTACCCTTAGCATTAAATATCTCATACTTTTGTTATTCTAATTCTCTCTCCATATTTAATAAGTATAATTAGTTATGTGTTGAAAATATATTTTAAACTCGATAAATTATAAACTCAGTACCTAAACGAGCGCCAATCAAACTATATTTTAAACTCAATAAATTTTATTAACCAAATCTAAACAACTCAATACTCGACTCGATTCGGTTCATTTACGCTCCTAAATTTATGGGATAAAATATTAATTTTGAGTCCTTCCCCCCAAAAAAATATATGATTTCATTTGTATTTATTTGAGATTGTCATTATCTTTCCATAAGTGAAGTCTATATTTTTTTGGCTCCATATCTATTTGGTGCATTGAGGAGATTTTTTTAAGGATGTTAGCTCCATGGTTTAAACTTGAAAAATTAAACAAGTGAGTAAACCCCTTACCCCTTACCCCTTACCCCTTACCCCTTACCCCTTGATTAGGTCAACCGGCTAATGAAGTCTAATGTTCCTACTGTAAACAAAAGTTATTTAATTCCTCGTCATTTCCTCTTACTAAACTAAAGTGGTACAGTACTATGAAATGTATTTTGCACTTCAATGTTATACTTATGTGCCTCTAGATGCCGTCATGCCTTCCGAGAAAAAAATTGTTGTTTCATTTTGTTATCTCAAAGATTCGTTCACGCATTCAATCATTAATAACGCGTCAAATCTTATATCGTAACAAAATCACACGTAAAAACTTGACAGTTTGAATCGTTGAAAGATAATTCTGGTGTGAGAATAAATATAAGTTAAAAACAAGTTAATAATTGGGGCTTAATAATTAGTAATGTTGTACGTGTGAATTAAGGTATAACCCACACCTCCTTCAAAGCGATGTCCCTAAATTGGAATAGAATTTCTCAACATGAAAGCTATTATAGTGGGATAAAAGAAAACTTCCTTAATAAAAGAAAATCAAATATAATCATAACTCTTTCTTTAAGAATAGATTAATTCTTATATGAGAAATATTCCTCCACGTGACTTATGATCCACCGACTCATCCGGATCTAATCCATCATGCCCCAACACCTTTTAATTACGGATCCGACTATGGTGAAGTTGAAAATCAACTACATTATAGTGAGTTGTATAATTTTACTGTAATGTGTTACTAATACAATTAAAATTGTACTGTAAGACA